>CM057459.1:198905000-199472500 GCA_016271365.2 Neoceratodus forsteri
AATCTGTCAGAATTGGCAGTGCCACCTCTGCTTCCCTCCCAGTTGCCTCTGGTGTTCCGCAAGACTCAGGCCTTGGCCTACTTCTGTTCTCCATATTCCTCAACGACCTGCCCTCTGTTTTCCCACACGCATCCATTCACATGTATGCGGATGATACAGTTCTGTACACATCCGGCCCCTTAACCTCTGATGTAGTGACCAGACTCCAGAAGGACTTCAAGGCAGTTCAGCACTGGTTTTGCTCAAATCAGCTCTTTGTAAATGCCAAGAAAACTGTCTCTATGACCTTCGGCACAAGGCAGAGACTTTCTAGGCTTCCCTTCATCCCCTCTTTCCACCCTGGACGGGACTACCCTTGAGCCTTGCACCTTCTGCAGATATCTTGGGGTCTGGCTTGATCAGCACCTAGACTTCTCTGCACACATCGATGCCATCCACAGAATGCTTCACCCCCAGATAGGTGCATTGTACCGTAATTGTGGATGCATCCCACTGCCAGCTCGCCATGCAATTGTGGAGAAGATGATCCTCCCCATGTTTGACTACGGGGACATAGTCTACAGTGCCACCCTAAAGTCCTCCCTAGCCAGACTGGATCCCCTCTTCCATTCCTTCTGTCGCTTTTCCCTTGACTGTTCTCCTAACAGTCATCACTGTGTACTGTACCACAACCTTGATCTACCCTCATTGCAGGCCCAGCACCACTCCCACTGTGCCAGCCTCATGGCTAAACACTGGACACATTCACTCCCCCCATATCTTGCCTCTGTCCTCTCGACCCATACCCCCCAGGGCTATGCACTGAGGAATAATGGCTCGCGTCTCCTGTCCATCCCATTCATGTCAACCACGACAGGCCAGACAGCCTTCACTTATCGCATGCCTAAACTTTGGAACTCACACCCCCAGAAATCTGGCATACCCTCCCCCAAGTCAACACCTCAACTCCCTTCTCAAAAAACATCTTTACCTCATCTGTACTTGCACCCTGTGAGTTCATGAATAGGAAATCAGAGCCATCTGTATTAGAGATAAATCCTTACTATTGTACTGTTCCTATCATGTGCCACACCACTGAAATTTTAATCTGTGGCACTCTTCTGTCATTTCCCCTGTACTCTGCTGGCTAGAGAGCACTTGTATCTTGTATCTTGTATTCTATACTTTTATGGGACTTTGTGTGTCTATACTATATGTTCTATCTGTAAATGAATTGTTCATGCACTATATGTGTGTGCTCCCTCTCCCCCTTCCCCCAGGATGTATCTGGAATCGAGCAGTAGTCTGCTCAGCATGCCTTCCTGGTAAAATCTTTAAATAAATAAATAAATAAAATAAAACAACCCTTGGGTGGTGTTGTTAGTCAATTTAAATGAGGAACTAGGGGTGTGCAACAGGCTGAATTGGAGATTTGGGTTGGCTGGGTATTGCTGGGCCTGATCTGGTGGACCACAATCAGACCACAGCCAGTCCAACACATTTTTGACCCTCCCACTGCATGATCATTGACCAAATGGCTCAAATCCTTTTTTAAAAATCAGGTTTGCTGGCCCAGTGGTGCTGAGGGTTGAGGTGCTGGATGCCACACCTCGCACCATGCCGGCGACCCGGGTTCGGGTATGGACTCGGGTTGTCGGGGGTCGGCAGGGGGAAGGAGGATTGAGCATCCCAATGGATGCTCTTCTCCTTCAGAGTGGGTTACCAGGGGTGCTGTACACACCCAACATCCCTGGGGGCCGTTGGGAGCACCGGCTCTCATGGGGCACTGGCGGCTTCAGAAGGGCTGGAGTCGGGGAGGGGAGGATGGGAAGTACAGAAAAACAGAAACCAACCTCGGCAGTCCTAGATGATGGCCGCTCCAGCTTCCCAGTCCAGGAATCATGGGCAGACCCCGCTGTGCCAGAGTGCTCCACGAAAGACGAGCGGAAAGGTAGGAGTCACCCATGGGCACTCTAGGCGCAGACTCAGTGTCGGGTTGGGTAGCATGAGTGAGCCCGAAGGAGTGGAATGACAGGGTGATAGGAGGGGATAAAAAGAAAGTTAAAAAAAAAAAAGTCAGGCTCCAAAGCAGGGCAGGGCAGGGCAGGTAGGAAGGCAGGGCACTAAGGCCCCCAGAATCCTCCCACTAGCTGTGGGTCATATCATGTGACTCGTTCGCAGCCAACTGGAGGAGAAGACATTACGGAGGGGTGAAGAAAGAATCAAGGAGGTTGTGTGATGGGTGGCAGCGTGTCAGTCAGGCTGGAGGGTAGACTGGCCTGGACTTCAGGAGGCACAACTTGGTGGACTCCAGAGGAGGGAGAAAAAACAAGACAAGGACAATGGATGAAGGTGTGGCTGGCTGACTCAAAGAGGTGGAACCTGGAGACGGTGGTGAGAGCAATTGGAAGCCATACTAGGGTGGTGAGCAAATCATTCAGCACCATTTCTATACTGGGTGCTGTCATGGGCTGAACCTGGTGCATGCCAGAGGATGGAATAGAGGAGGAAACATATTGGCTTCCTGGCTCTTGAAAGGTGGTCCTGGGGATCGATATCATGCTGCAACAGTACAGCTCACACTGATAGAGACAGTGGGTGATGGTCAGCTCCACATGGTGGCTTGGCTTGCAGAGGATATATGGAGGAGTGCAAAAAAAAAAATATATAGTTTTGGCTAAACATCATTAAAAAAATGCCTATCTTAAAAAATCAGAGAGAAAGGAGCAGTAGCTGGTCCTGGGCCTGCCAGGCTGTCCAGGGCACACAATGGGCCCTGGACATTGGGGCAAGAAGACTAGAACTAAACAGAACTGAAGAAAATAACAAAGACAGACAGAGACTGAAGCAGAACAGGGCCTGGCAGCAGTCCAGGCAGTAGGTGCCAGGCACTGAGTATTGGGGGCAGGGGGACTAGGGCTCAAGTGTAGTGAAAAAAATACTTTAAAGAAATAAATATTAAAAAAAAATAAATAAATAAAACTCAAAAGTGCACAGAGAGCAGTAGGGTGCCATCAACAGTTACTGAGTGAAGATTAGGGGGGAAATGGGGTTTGCGGATTTGCACTGGGGTGGTCCGATGGATGCCTGGGAGTACAGGGGGTGGAGGCCGAATAAGAGCCTAAAATCTCATTTGTGGCTATAATAAACAAAAATATTACTTTGTATGTGAAATAGAGAGACCTGATTAAAAAAATAGAGGCTTGATGGGAGTGGGGAACAGGGAAGAAAGAATCTGATCACAATGTTAAAAGTTATGGTCCCACTATGACTTAATACCTTGCCAGACACACTTGGTGACTGTTACACTCCTCAGCTTGCCATTAACTGTGCCTGCCTGCCTCTGTCAATTTATTGCACAGTCTAGTTTTCTTTAACAAAAAAACAACTGTGCGGTCAGAGAAATATCTGTGTCACAGTCATGTGCCCCCAACAATAACAAGATATCATGAACAGGAGAGGCAAATGTAAGGTGTCCTCCTGCCCTGGATCCTTGACTGACCCTGTACTCAGTGCCAACAACAAGAATAAATGTTCTTTGAAAAGGCAATGTAAAATCCATTCCAACTGGTGAAATATAGCAGGTCTGGGCCAGGTTATAAAGCCCAAGTGCTTTAGCCCCATAAAATATTCCTTACTGCCAATGAGATCAGGTGTCACTGACACATCATATTATCATCCTCATCAACTTCATTAAATCAAGAAGTTAGCAGTCCTACACCAGTTCCAATGCAACTCCAGTTTCAAGTTCATCAGAGCTTCCAGTTCAGGCTCCAGTGCTCTCTTTTCCAGTTCTTCCACATACAGATTTGCAGTGGTTGAGCTAAATATTCCATCTGATTCTGAAGCCCATGCTGAGAATGATACTAGAACAGAGTCATCTGAAAGTGATGTTGGCTCACATACGTCTTGTCATCACCTCCTGAGTTTGACTTTAATCATGATGATGATGATGAAAATGTAGTACTGTTGAAGGAAAAGGCTGCCACCACAATCACACCCAGTTGTTACAAGATTAAAACCCTTTCCCATGCCTCCTTGTCTAGTGCTACAGTGATTATAACAACAAGACAAACTATTACTTCCACAGGTTCTCTCCTATTGTCTCCCTCTGCCACCAGGCCTCTGTCTGCTACTACTAGCCTCAGTTCAGTTCCTGTACCTGCTGCACCTCCATTAAGACTCCGAGCACAGCCCTATTCCTTGACAGGCTTTTAAATCAAAAAACATTCCAGCATGGAGTGGACTCATTTTTTATTAGTACCACTGATGAACTGAAAGCATTATGTGTGCACTGCAAAACAATCATTTGTAGGGAGAGAAAGTCAGTGGCATGGGAACCAGTGTCATGAGGTGACCTCTAATGTGGCAGCACCCTCCTGTAGTTGTTTGTCCTACAGCTCTCACTGAGCCACAGAGGGGTAATTCAGATGAGGCTGACAATTTTGAGTCAAGTGGATCATGACAGTAGTAGCACTCAGTCTTCTCTAGACAATCGTTGTGGACAGAGACAGAGAGATCAGTTATGTGGCCTGCAACTCCATAATGTACAAGAAGTAGGTGAACAAACTCGGCAGCATCATCTGACACAGTACTTCTATTACAAACAACCCTGCCATGGCAGAGCAGCAGCACCAGTTCTTTGGCCCATCCAGTTCCAAAAGCCAAGCAGTTAAATATAGCTCAGTCAATTGACCAAAGGATAATATTTGACTCCAAGCATCCGAACGCTTCCCAAATTACATTACTTATTGGTGAGATGATAGGGCAGACCCAGAGCCCTTTTCCATTTGGGCAAATATTGAATTCCGAAGGCTGCTTACATATGAAGTGGCCTCCGGGTTTTCATTAACCCAGTAAGTAGTTCAAGAGAGTTACCAGGCAGTCCAAACCTGCATTCTGCACACACTTAAGGAGAGTGGGTTTTCACACTTCACCACATATATTTGGAAAAGTGCATCATCTCATGGCCATATTTTTTGACTGCACATTGGGTGACTTTCTTAGTCACAAAAGCAGTCTAATATGACACCAAGAGGGCAGTACAGGGGAACAGCATTGCTTAGTGCAAGTGCTATGGATGGTGTGAACACTGTGCAGTCAACATACGAATCACCCCTAGAAAAGCCAGGAGGAATGGATACTCGGAAATTGCTTTTCACTAGGAATGACAGTGGTAGATAGTGCAGATAACATAATAAAGGTTTTCAGTGACAGGGACAGAATAAATGTCAGCTGCTTTGCACACACATTGAATTAAGTTGTCCACCAAGCTTTAAACAAGGGCACAAGCATCGGCAATCTTATTGAAACAGAAAGCAGAATAACCAGCCACATGCACAGGTCTGTGAAAGCAGCTGCCACAATGTGGACGTTCCAGCCACTAGCAACACTGCCTCACACTGTGATAGTGAACATTACTACTAGATGAAATTCTTTATATTACATGATAGAAAAATTGGTGGTAGAAAAGAAGGCCATATATGAAATTCAAACAAACAGAAGAGGGAAATAAATTAGTGCCTTAGTTAGGAACTCCCAGCTAAGGCAATACTTTCTTTCTTCTGTTTGTTTGGGTTCCATATATGTGCACACTGTACCCTTGTAACCAAACGTGAAATGGCTGTGCCACGTGACACTGGCAAAACTATTCAGTACTGGGCAACTATGGGCCGACTTCCTCAAATCTTTGCTCCATCCGACAGTGCTGCTGAAAACTCGACAGCAGCAGTGCCTCTATTAGTGAGGTCATTTCCATAGTGTGTATTCTCCTCAGATTTCTCCACTGAAACACTTTACAGTGAAGACTATTCATCTGATTTAACACAGCTGGGAGAGATATTGAACGATGCACTCCATAGACAGTTTGACAACATATTAAAAGATAAAAAAATATGTCAAGCTACAGTACTAGAGCCTCATTTTAAGGATAACTTCCTTGTTCAGGATCCTGCTGCTTTACAGGAATAGAAGCAGTACACGATCGGAGAGCTGCAAGTGGCCCCGGCACTCCAGAAAGCTGTGCCTCTTCCTGTACCACAGAATATGTGTCCTCAGGCACAGGGTTCGTGTGCCAGTTTTCATATGGAAATATCCAGAACATGCCTAGCACTGCTGCAGAGGATGACATCACACGCACCATGTCAAGAATTGTTGGATCTGTTTAAGTCAGATTGAACAAACAAGGCCGTATTATGAAATCATGACTTCACTGCTGAAAAACATGCTCACTGCATACCTTGATGAAGCCAGATACCCAAACCCTGGGGCAGAGCCTTTGTTGTACCGGAAGTCTAAGAGATCCATTTGCTAAGCTCTTGTTCAGGTTGCTGCCTATTGTCTTGGTTGTCCACCCACCAGAGTACTATCAGAAAGGATATTCAGCACCACTGATGACAGGGTCTCCAACCAGAGCTACACTTCTGTGTTGAATAAAGTGCATTTTTAAGAGTTTACTTGCAGACACTGAATTACAATTATGACTTGCACCATATACAACAAGAAGAAAAATAGTCTGATATTGAAAGGATAGATGACTAAACAACTCTGTGCTACTGTACTTTCTCCTGGTTGAGAAAGTACAGGAAAAAATGCGCCACACTAACTTTTGGACTTCAATAAGCTAGAAAGTCGTACTGCTGTCTGCTGCTGTTGAGTACTTCAACATTAGGCACTACACCATCTGCCATTGTCTCTGATTGAAACCTTCACTTATTTGGTGAAACCCCCACTCCCAAAAAAAAAAGGTTCCCTTATTGAGCCTGACTGAAGTTTTGGTTGTTTTAGTTCTGTGTGCGCAACCCAGCATTCAATTATATGTTTATTTATGTAGAGGACCATTTCTCATATTTCATTATTCTGTTGCTGCCACTGCACGTCCCATACAGCTTGTCATTCTTCCTGCAAACCCTGATAGTCATTATTCAATATTCATCATACACAGACTGGCAGTTAGATGACATTGCCTTCACTGCTTTTGAAAGAAAGGTGTGTACAGTACTGTATGTACCTATCATAGAAACATAGAATCTGTCGGCAGATAAGGACCATACGGCCCATCAAGTCTGCCCATTTCTCTACTCACTGCAGCCCCAGATCCTATTTGATGTGTGGCTGTCCTGCTCCGCACATCTCCAGGGTACCTTTATGTCTATCCCATGAACTCTTGAACCCCTGTATTGTTTTCACCCTGGCCAGTTCTGTTGGAAGAGTGTCCCATGTTTCCACCACCCTTTCAGTGAAAAAGTACTTCCTAACATTATCGCTGAGCTTTCCATGCTTCAGCCTCATATCATGCACCCTTGTTTTTGTGCAGAGTTTTCTCTCAAATATGCTTTCCACTTGTACCTTGTTTATTCCCCTAAGGTACTTGAAAGTCTCTATCATATCTTCCCTCTCCCTTCTTTCCTCCAGTGAATAGGTATTAAGGTCCTTAGTCTTTCCTTGTAGGGCTCTCGGTGCAGTCTACGTGCCATCTTTGTTGCCCTTCTCTGGAATGCCCCAATTTTGCCAATGTCCTTCTGGAGATGTTGTCTCCAGCACTGGACACAGTACTCCAGCTGAGGCCTCACCAGTGATCTGTACAGTGGCATCACCACCTCTTTCTTCCTGCTTGTTATGCCCCTCCCCATGCACCCCAACATTCTGTTTGCTCTCCCCACCACCTTTTTACACTGTTTGGTCACCTTCAGGTCATCAAACATAACCGCCAGGTCTTTCTCCTGACTTTTGGTGGCCAGAATTTCCCCACCCATCCTGTAGGCCTTCCTTGGATTCCTGTGACCCAGGTGCACAATCTTGAACTTTTTAGCACTGAAACTCAACTGCCAGACACCTGGCATCTCCTCTAATGGGTTTAGGTCCTTTCACATTTTTTCCACTCCCTCTATCTACGCACATCTTCCATTCCTCCCTCATGGGACACAAATCTGTTTGGCTGACCAGGCTAATGTAACCCCTAGGTGGCGCTATCCCCTGGGCTACTACCCCTACCTGCTTGGCTAGTAGCAGGTAAAGGGGCCTGAGTTCTGAAACGGGTACCTCCACTCGGAGGTCAGGGTTAGTAGTGGTCAAGCTAACCTGGGCACAGCCCTCCAGGACACTGTAACCCCCCCCTCTTTCCCCTCTAGTGGCCTGAACACTGTATAATAATCACTTTCACAATACCCCTGGTACACCACACAAGTACCCACACTGTTTGCACTTAACACCAGTGCTGTTTCCTCTGGTTCGACCTTGGGGACCCCCTGTAAAACAAAGTTATGCATAGCAAATAGCAACAGTACAGTACTTTGAGCACAAACTGGAATCACAGTCAGATTACATGCAGAAAAAGTTACACCTGATTTATTCAGAGCACTTGAACAAGGGAGGGCCAAAATCAGGTTAATTAGCTTAAAGGTTATATCAATCAAGAAGTTATGCATGCGCTTTGAGTTCCCCCACACAGTCACACCTCTGGGTACCCATGTGGAGCAGAGATGGGCTAGCCAAGACCGATGACCAGGGTTGCAGCTGGTTGGGGCCCTGTGATGGAAAAGACAACATGCACAGTACACAATATTTGAAATCCGGAGCCAGAGGGCTCAGTTCATAAAGGAAATGAAACAAGACAATCAGATGACACACTCAGATTAATCTGTTGTTGCAGGGAGCTACCCTGGTATTTACTTGTAACCCCTAGATGGCGCTATCCCAGGGGCTACTACCCCTGCCTGATTTGCCACTAACAGGTTGAGGGGCCTGGATCCAATGGCGGGTGCCTCCACCCAGAGGTCAGGGTTTGCAATAGTTAAACTAACTTGGTCACAGCCCTCTGGGACACTGCAACCCCCTTCCCACTAGTGGCCCACACAATATATCAGAATTACCTTCACAGTATACACTTACCCCCAGGTCTGGTTCCGGCACTGGGACCTCCTGTGAAATGAGATACAGTGCAACAATCACAGTACAGTACTTTAACATAGACAAATACCTCAGGCAGTATAACTTTGCTGAAACAAGCAGCTCTGATTTATTTAGGGGGATATAACAAGGACAGGGGGAAATCAGGTTAATTAGCTTATCACTCTAATAATTCATTTATGGCTCTGTGCACAGGCCTATCCCTATCAGTTACTGTCCTGGGTACCCAAGCCCTAGTGGCTAGTCCAAACCGTGGCAGCTGGTAGGGGCCCTTTCACACAAGAGAAAAGGAGAATTAAACAGTCAGCAGTACAGTAATTCCATTTGGATTTAATGTGGCAATTCAACAGGAGCAACCCTGAATTAGTACTCACGACCTCCAAATAAGATAGGGTCCTTCAATGTCAGTAGGGCTCACTTGAGGTCACACAAACCTCTTCACACATCCATATAAAAGAAAGTACTATACCAGGCAGGCTGCATCTGTATCCCGATCGCACTACTGCACAATACCCGGAGAACACACAGCAGATTCAGTTCCTGACAGACCGAGTGCAATTTTCAGCAATTCTTCCAGTCTTCTACAGGGTGAGCCTGGTTTCTACTCTTCAGAGATCCTTTGATTCTTTTCACAGGACGGATTCAGTCCTAACAAGCTGTTACACAAGCTGCAGACCGGAACTCTGGGCCTCTACACACGTTTTTGACTAAAACTGCACACTGAAAAGCACAGGCTCCTTCCTTCTTCACTGCCAAAGCTCAACTGAAGCTCCAACCGACAAAACTGGGCACTTCCTTTGAGTTCCTCCCAGTTCTTGACTGGATTGGCTGTCACTCACAATAGACTGCTGCTGTTGGTCCAAAAGGCACTGAAGTCTAAACTACATCTCCCAGAGTCACTGCCCATACAATCCTCTTGTGGCTGGCTCAGATTATGAGTCCAAGTTCTGATTCGTCCAAGGCACCATTTTAGAGCTAGCTTACCCCACACTGATTGGTCCAGTTCAGCAGTTCAAAACTAGAATGGGAACTAGCAGACACAGTTCTGACTGCAAAGAAAGCAGGTTAGACAAACTGTAATTTCATTATTACTCTAAATAATTTCTGGCAAACAGTTACATCTTTCAGATAGGTTCCCTTTGCACTCCTAGTGACTGCAAAATGAAGTGAATTGGCAGCAGCTCAAGTGGTACTAGAAGCACACAGTCCCCCATACAAACTAATTATGTCTGCAAGCAGACAGCTCTTAAAGAGACAGTACCAGAGGCTCTAAAACACTCACTGATAAATGGCTTAAATGCCAAACACCATTCAGGCTTGGAGCATTCAAGCAAGCTCCTGGAAGTCTTTTGGGAACCCCATTTGCAGGGGGTTACACCCTTCCGGCTTGGGAAAGCTTGACGTCTGCACACAAGTACCCCATAAGTTTCAACTGCAACCATATACATTTGCATTAGGCTCGCACATGTAATCATCAGTCAATATATCATTTTACCAAGAACACATTTCTGAAACATTGCAGTACGTCACTCTTTACACAGTATTACATACACATTGTACCATAACTCAAGTTATACTCTTGTACATGAAACCTGAAGAGAGGGGCCCTTCCCTATCAGTTACCTTGGGGCTGGACGGGGCAAGGCACCATACTTAGAGGGCAACACAAGTAACTTGAGTTAGCACTGACGCTCAGTTTGGGCAATGAGCTCGGGACACATACACTCCTTTATGGACAACATTGAGAGGCAAATCCACAGGCCTCCCAAGGGAATCATAACTGAGGTGCACCACAGGCTTTACAGCTCGACCAGTCTTTCTAGGGGAACTGTTACAGTCTCTGCACTCTGAGCCTCATTTTCAGCATTGTCCATCACTTGTCAGGGGAGTCTCCATGGGGTAGAGAGGCTAGAACTTGGGGCACTTTCAGCTCCAGGAGTTACAGTTTCTGAGTCCACAACATTTGGCTCAGATGGAGAGCTTTCTGACACTGCAGTGGACTGTCAGGCTCACTCAAAATACTCTTCTTGTTCGGTGTATCACCAGTCTGCCCCAATCTATCATTTCCTCCCTGAAAGCTCAAACAGTTCAACCATGCACAATGATTCCATTTCATCTGATCTGATGCTTTGCACTTCACTTTCTGGGAGCATTGGCTCCAGGGATGAAGCTGGGGCTTAAACAGTCCAGAAGGCCCAGCTTTGTTCAGTATTGACTAGGGATTGCCTCAAACAATTGACCCAGTTCGTAAGAAGGATAGTATTCAAAGTCACCTCACTTTCTTCCGATATGGACTGACAGTCATGCTCAACTGGGACTTGTGGAGGGAACACTTTAACTTTGCTTCTGTAGGTGCAGACTTTCTTGATCTTTTCTTAGCAGCAGCTCTAGTCACTGGTCCAGAGGGGGCATCTTCTAGGGGCTCAGACTCAATTAAGATTTGTCCAATGGGCAGTAAATGATTTCTATGCATTGTTTTTACATCTTTTGAATTATTCTCAGGCCTTACTTTGTACACTGGCAGATCATCTAGTTTGCCCACTACAATGTGAGGGAGATGGTGCCATCTGTCAGCAATCTTGTGCTTGCCATGCAATCCCAGATTTCTTAGCAATACCCGATCTCCTCCTGGAGTTCCTGTGCTTTCACCTTTATCATACTCTTCTTTGTTGGCCAGATTTCTTTGGCAGCCATGGTTTGAGCCAGTTGGTACGCATGAGTTAGCTGGACCTTTTAACTTTTGCACATACTGTAAATAGTTTTCAGCCTGAACCCCATCAGGAGAGACCCCAAACACACATCTACTGGTAGTCGAGCTTCTTCCAAACATCAGGCGGTAGGGGAGAATCCAGTGGCATCACTTTTGGTGCAGTTATAAGCATGTACCAGGGTGCTTGTTGGCTCCATCTAGGCTTGTCCTTTGGGTGCAGGGTGCCTAGCATATCTAGCAAAGTGGTTGAAACGTTCAGGCTGTGGGTCCCCTGGGGTGGTAAGGAGTGGTTCTGGACTTTCAGACTCCCCACAGAGAAAGCATCTCTTTGATCAGACGACTCTCAAAGTCTCTCCCTGATCAGAATGGATTCTTTGGAGCCCCATATGAACAAAAAGTTTTCAAGTACTTTTGCCACAGTGGATGCTTTCTGGTCTTGGTGGGGAAAGCTTGGGCATATCTCGTGAAAATGGTCAGTGACCACCAGCACATTACTGATATTTCTTTGATCTGACTCCAGACTTAGAAAATCAATACAGACCAGCTCCATGGGTGCACTGGTGGTAATGTTAACAAGGGGCAGCCCTCTGGGGAAAGCTTTCCTCTGTAAGCAGCGACTACAAGTTCGAATGTGTTGCTCACATCAGCCCCCATCTTAGGCCAATAGAATCTGGATCTCACCAAGTCAAGGTTCTGTCTATACCAAGGTGCCCCATGTGGTTGTGCAAGGACCTCAGTACTGAGTCTCGAAAGGCAGTGGGCAGCACTAGTTGTTGTTTGTCTACTTGTCCCCCTCTGTCTACTGTTTCTCTGTATAACAGTTTATTGATCAGTTTCAACTTAGGACCTTCTTTGTATAACAGTGCAGTTCTCAAATCAGTGGAGCGTAATTTGGACACATCTTTTCCTGCATAGAGGGCTTCTAAAGCTGCTTTGATCATGGGATCGCGGGATTGAGCCGCGTGAATACTGTCATTGTCCAGCTGAGGCAGTGCACCAATGTCTATTGCAGAAAAGTGGCACAAGCAGCAGGTATGCAATTCTCAGAGGCTCCCAAGCAATCCACCTATGCAGTCCACTGCGCCCTGTGGACATTTGTTCCTCCCTGTCAAACTTCGGCAGAGTGCCCGAATGTCAGGTTCTGCTAATCGACCCAATCATTCTGGGGAACAGGCCTCCGGAGAGAGCATCAGCATCTATGGTTCAGACCTGCTCGGTATTCGAGAGCATAGTCATATGTAGATAATGCAGAAAGCCACCTATGGCCAGTGGCATCCAACTTAGCTGAGGTCTGCACATAGGTCAAAGGATTATTGTCAGTTTTTACTAGTATTTTAGCCCCATACAAGTACTCATGGAATTGGTCAACAATAGCCCACTTCAAAGCTAGGAACTCTAACTTATGTACAGGATAGTTCTTTTCGGATGGGGTCAGGCTTCTACTGGCAAAGGCCACTGGTCTCAGGCCATTCTCGTGCTCTTGGTACAACACAGCCCCCAACCCTTGCAAGCTAGCATCAGTGTGCAGGACGTAAGGTTTTCTTGGATCTGCATAGGCCAGCACTGGAGCATGGGTAAGTTGATATATGATCTCATGAAAAGCAGTCTCACAATCAGGAGTCTAGCGGGCCCCAAATACTTCACTCGGATGAAAATACACTCTTTCAGTCTTGAGGGACGCTGACTTTTGGTATTTTTTGTGGGTTGGGGGATACCCTTGAGTAAGGTTAAGTAAAGGGCGGATCACTCTTGAATAGTCCTTGATGAAGCGCCGATAATAACCACAGAATCCCAGGAATCTTTGCAGTTCTTTTTAGTTTTTGGGCCAGGCCAGGTGGTCAAGGCCTCAACTTTACTTGGGTCGGTCTCTATTCCCTCGGTGGATACTATGTGTCCCACATACTTTACTGATGTTTGAAAGAATTGACACTTATCAATGGACAGTTTAAGGCCAAAGTCCTCCAGTCGGTCCAATACCTTAAATAATCTGCTCTCATGTTCCTCCAGTGAGCTGCCAAACACAATAACATCATCTAGGTATACCAGGCACTCTAGTAAGTTCATGTCCCCCACTGCACGCTCCATCAATCGTTGAAAAGTGGCTGGGGCACCTGAAATCCTTGAGGCATCCTCATGAATTCATAGAAGCCAAGCGGACAGATAAAGGCTGTCTTTCCACGGTCCTCTGGGGCCATCGGGATCTGATAGTACCCATGCGGAGATCCGCAAGAGAACCACTTGCTCCCGTTTAGGCAGTCCAAAGCATCCTGAATGCGGGCATTGTGTACTGATCAGGGATAGTCCGCCCGGTTTAAGGTGCGATAATCCACACACATCCTTACTGTTCCATTCTTTTCCTCACTACCACAATGGGGAAGCATAAGAGCTTCTGGATTCTTGTATTACACAGCAGCTAACATCTCTTGCAGATGCCGTCTCACATCATCTATGTCAGCAGGTGCCAGGCGTCGAGACCTCTCACGAAATGGTCTTTCGTCATGCAGCCGGATATTGTGCTCAGCTCCTTGCACGCATCCTACATCCCATTCCTTTAAAGAAAACACCTGGTCTCTCTGGGCAAGCTTCTCACTGATCTCACTTTCCATTCAGCTGGCAGCGGGAGTCGCAAATCAAACAAGTCAGGCGTTACTCTGTCATTCTTCCTTGAACTCTTGCTGCTGGGTAGCACTGCAGTGTCTGCACAATGCACATTAGCCAGGATGCAACCTCTGTTTACTCGAATGTCTCTTTCAGACACATTATGAACTTGGACCATTACCCTTCTGGCATAAGCATGGGCTCTAGCGGGCAAAATACTAGGCTTGACCAGCAGTCCCTCTGGCAATTTTCCATCGCCTGGTGCATCCAACATTAATATTTTATTCTTAACATCCTTTCTGATACGGACCTCTCCTGTAAGGTACACTGGGCATTTGGCGCCAGGATCAGAGACTCAGGATCCTTCTTCCATACAATTCCCCGGTTCCTCTGGTTCTGTTTTTCAGCATCTCTCTGTGCCTCATAGGCCTTCTTAATTAAAGCCGGAACTCTTAAAGCTCTACTAGTCTTTGACCCTGTTTTCATAACACAACTGTGCCAGCCTTCCGAACATATGAGCATTTGTTCCAATCAACAAAGGGACACCATCATACAGTCCAGTGGGGGACACACTAAGGCTAGGGTCTCTACTTGTTCGGCCACTCCAGCCACGGAGGTGGGGAAAGACAGCCAAATTCGGATATACCCGGAATAAGGTGAGCCTTCTCCTTAACCCCATACATGCAGTCCTTCTAATGGTTGTAAGTACGTCTGACAAATGCTTCTGATACCAATCTTGGAACATAATTGTCACTTGGAGCCACTGTCTAATATAGCTCTTGTAGACACTCATTCACCTTTACAGTGGTCTCCATGGAGGACCCACTATTCTGGACCAGTCTGAGAGGCGGTAGTGGGGCCTGGGCAACTGACCTTGCCACAAAAGGACGTGAATTAGCATTTTGGTGCCCTCACTGGGATCTATGTGCACCTCTTAACCACTGATTTCTTCTCCGAAGCTCTCCTTGTAGCCTATATGCAACTTTGTCAGTGTCTTTTGGGGACTGGCATTCCCTTTCATGTGCCCATCTTTCCCACAATTATAGCAAAACATACTTTCTGGAGTTTGAGCTGGCGAGGCGCCACACTGGGAGCCAGGGCGGGGTGTTACTAACTGGAAACCTGGGTGCCATCTCTGTCTGCGGCGTGATAAGCATTTGGAGACATCTAGTCAGTTTCTCCACTTCCATGGTCAAGGAATTGAGTTTGGAGCTGTTATCAGCAGGAGATACATGGGTGGTACCCCCACCCCATAGCAGATGCAGTCGGATATAGGTCAGGGCCCATACTTGCAGGCGTGGCCTTCATAAAGGGACTGTTTTTGAATTCCGGATCTCTCAACAGTTCGCCCCATTGTGACATATCTTTTCCTTGTCAGAGCACTCATTGACTGTCAACCTCTGCCCTGAACTTCACTTGAAGGGTCACCCTCAGTCACTCGGGTCGTAGCCACAGCTATTGGTGCAGGTCCCTCCCGAGGTCGTCTTTTTCTCAACTCCTCGAATTTCTCTCATTAACTCATCATAGGAGGGTGGGGATTCCAGTCGATCTGCCAGGCGTAACTGAAGCAACAGCAGTTCTGAGAAGGGGGCAGACTTAAGGATCCTGTCCATCCTGGTTCGGTCCAGTTCAATCGCTGGCAAACTACCTTTTCTGAGGCATTCTTGCAACAATTTTTCCAGCCGAGATACATACACAGACAACAACTCCCCTTGGTACTGTTGTGCATCTCTTACTCTCCACCATAGGTCCTCATCAGAATCTGGGCTCCCATACACATTCTCCAAGGCCTCAAGATAGGCCTGTGCAGTCGCTTCAGGGTTACTGGCCCGTTGCTTGCGGATGGTAGCCAGGGCAGGACCTCGGAGGCTCATCAAACCTCTTTCGCTTTTCACCTAATGCATTGCCATCTAGCACTTGGGGCAACATAGTCTATCCAGGTCTCCCAGTCATCCTCCCTTGGGGGTGTGGGAGGTGCCAGAGAGATCCTCAACCTCGGTGAAGTCGTGACTAATGGCAGGTGCAGAAATAGGAGTCTGCATTGGTTCAGCCACCATTACGGGCACTGGAGCAGGAGAGGGTGTTGGGAGGAACACCCCAGGTGGCAAGAATAGTTTCTTCAAGTCCTCCACAGTTTTCCCTCTCCCAGCAACCATTCAGCAAATTTCTCCTCAAAAGTTTCAGATAGTGGTGGGGGCTGATTCCCCAGGTCTTTACTGTCCTTAGTTATCACTCTCCAAGCAGTGAGGGCTCCTCTGGGGTAATGGTCTGTGGCACTTTGGAGCTATCTATGGGATCTTAAACTCTACTAGGGCCAGGAAAGTGTGGGTGAGCAGATTAGCATGCCGACCCACCACCACAGGGTTTTGTAAACCTTCCACCTTGGAAAGTACTCCCTGCAGTGTCCGTATTGATACCCAGGGGATGTCCAGGATAAGCATAGCATTTTGAGTTGATCTCCTCCCAGTACACCACTCCACAGCGAGTGCACAGCCACTTCTGTCGGGTACCCATTTTTTCTTAACAGTGGTTAGTAAATATGGCCACTAGAGGACACACAATCCCAGCGGTGAGCCTCCAAGATGTAACCCCTAGATGGCGCTATCCCAGGGGCTACTACCCCTGCCTGATTTGCCACTAACAGGTTGAGGGGCCTGGATCCAATGGCGGGTGCCTCCACCCAGAGGTCAGGGTTTGCAATAGTTAAACTAACTTGGTCACAGCCCTCTGGGACACTGCAACCCCCCTTTCTTCCCACTAGTGGCCCACACAATATATCAGAATTACCTTCACAGTATACACTTACCCCCAGGTCTGGTTCCGGCACTGGGACCTCCTGTGAAATGAGATACAGTGCAACAATCACAGTACAGTACTTTAACATAGACAAATACCTCAGGCAGTATAACTTTGCTGAAACAAGCAGCTCTGATTTATTTAGGGGATATAACAAGGACAGGGAAATCAGGTTAATTAGCTTATCACTCTAATAATCTACCTATGGCTCTGTGCACAGGCCTATCCCTATCAGTTACTGTCCTGGGTACCCAAGCCCTAGTGGCTAGTCCAAACCGTGGCAGCTGGTAGGGGCCCTTTCACACAGAAAAGGAGAATTAAACAGTCAGCAGTACAGTAATTCCATTTGGATTTAATGTGGCAATTCAACAGGAGCAACCCTGAATTAGTACTCACGACCTCCAAATAAGATAGGGTCCTTCAATGTCAGCAGGGCTCACTTGAGTGCACAAACCTCTTCACACATCCATATAAAGAAAGCACTATACCAGGCAGGCTGCATCTGTATCGATCGCAATTACTGCACAATACCCGGAGAACACACAGCAGATTCAGTTCCTGACAGACCGATACAATTTTCAGCAATTCTTCCAGTCTTCTACAGGGTGAGCCTGGTTTTACTCTTCAGAGATCCTTTGATTCTTTTCACAGGACGGATTCAGTCCTAACAAGCTGTTACACAAGCTGCAGACCGGAACTCTGGGCCTTACACACGTTTTTTGACTAAAACTGCACACTGAAAAAGCACAGGGCTCCTTCCTTCTTCACTGCCAAAGCTCAACTGAAGCTCCAACCGACAAAACTGGGCACTTCCTTTGAGTTCCTCCCAGTTCTTGACTGGATTGGCTGTCACTCACAATAGACTGCTGCTGTTGGTCAAAAAGGCACTGAAGTCTAAACTACATCTCCCAGAGTCACTGCCCATACAATCCTCTTGTGGCTGGCTCAGATTATGAGTCCAAGTTCTGATTCGTCCAAGGCACCATTTTAGAGCTAGCTTACCCCACACTGATTGGTCCAGTTCAGCAGTTCAAAACTAGAATGGGAACTAGCAGACACAGTTCTGACTGCAAAGAAAGCAGGTTAGACAAACTGTAATTTCATTATTACTCTAAATAATTTCTGGCAAACAGTTACATCTTTCAGATAGGTTCCTTTGCACTCCTAGTGACTGCAAAATGAAGTGGAATGGCAGCAGCTCAAGTGGTACTCAGAGAAGCACACAGTCCCCCATACAAACTAATTATGTCTGCAAGCAGACAGCTCTTAAAGACAGTACCAGAGGCTCTAAAACACTCACTGATAAATGGCTTAAATGCCAAACACCATTCAGGCTTGGAGCATTCAAGCAAGCTCCTGGAAGTCTTTTTGGGAACCCCCATTTGCAGGGGTTACATACTCATGATACCAAGACTGGACACAGGCTGGACAAAAATCAAGACTGCAGGTGGTTGATCTGGAATGCCAGGAGAAGCAGGGCCCACACGAGTCACAGAGGCGTCGTTCCTGTTCAAGCGTGGAGCAGGGGGCTGATCCCCAGGCAGGTCTCTCGTCGATGGCTTCTCTGTGCAGTGGGTAATCTGGCTGGGCCAGTCTGGCAAGGCCCAGACCACATGAAGACAAATTCGGATGCAGTCCGTTTCGGGCTGGATACAGCTTCCAGCAAGCAGAACACAGTTTACACAGTGGGGAACTAACTCACAACCCACTAGCAGCTCATAGCACATTTACATGTACGGGAATTCTACTGTACCAGGCAAAGCGCTCCCCGGTCACAATTGCAAAGTCTCTGCACACACCGGGAGCTTAGGGGTAGCTGGAACTCCTGATAGGCCGATTACATTCAGCAAAATCTTTGGTCTTCTTCAGGTTGAACCTGGCACACTTCAGTAGCTTACTTTAGTCACACAAACTTAGATTTAGTCCAAAATAAGTCTCTTCTCTCCCTCTCAGGAGCAACAGCAGACGTGCAAGCCAAAACCTCAGCCCTTTCACAGTTTTCCCATGCGAATCCACTCAGGATTGCTGCCCAAAATACACTTGAGCTCTTCTCATTTCACTTCCCAGCTCAGAACTAACTGAAAACTGCAAGCAGTGTGGGATTTCCCCAACATCCAAAAGGTTTGGTTGGCTGATTTGGCTGTCAGTCAAAGCAAGAGCTCCACCTTCAGTTACAGAAAAGGTGCAAAAAGTTCAAAACTACAGTTCCTACAGATTTTGACTTCAGACAGCTCCTGTAGTCCGGCTACATTTTAGGTCCCACCAGAACTGATTGGTCCAATTTGCAGTCCAGGACCAAGATAGTGGAGACAAACAAAACATTCCTTGCTACAAAGAAAGCAGGTTAAACAAACTACATTATCATTATCACTCAAAATGATATTCAGCAAATAGTTACATCTTTTAACAGAGCTCCCTCTCAGATTACTTTGGCTGCAAACAGGCAGCTCTTAAAGAGACAGTACACAGAGGTTGTTCAGGCTCTGGTAATCACATTTAAACTGCTAAAACGCAGGACACCAGCCTGGCAGTGAGCATTTAGGCAAGCTCAAGGAAGACTTTTTGGGAACCCCCATTTGTAGCGGGGTTACGCTAATATTGCACCTGTGTGAGTCAATACCAGTGGAGCAGGGTGGGTGGGATGGAACAGATGGAGGAAGAAATGATGTCACTGGTTCACACCAGCCTTAGTGTAGCAGATCCACACTTGCTGTGTAACATTAATTATGTTACTGAGACTTCATTTTTATGTTTGCTTGCACACATGTGCAAGAACCATAGTGCTACCATACAAAGTTTTGTAGGTGTGTCACACCGCTTACAATGTCCTACTCCTTCTTGCAGGCGTGGCCTCACCACACCAATAAATGTCTGAGCTGTCTATGACAGCAGTTCAGATGCAGTGGTATACAGCTGAAAGCCAAAGACTGCAACAATCAGGGTGGTAACGTGTAGGCAATTTTCATACTGCTATCAGCAGGCAATTTACTGTACATACTGCTGTCAGCAGTATGCAAAGTGCCTACACTCAGCACTGCATGTGAACAGCTGTCATAGACAGCTCCATATTTTCTTCCCCCCAACAAACACCCAAGTAGCATGCTGGGAGCCCACCCCAGCGTGCTCATGCTCCCCACCTCAAGATCAGAGCGGTCACAGGGCTGCCCAACCCCCATCGATCCACTGCCCCCAAACAGACTTCCAGGTGCCACACTGGGAGCCCACCCCAGCATGGCAAAAGTCCATATGGCTGATGGGGGTGCCCAATCTCCCATCGGCTCCACTGTACTCCCCCAAAAACAGACTTCTAGGTACCACGCTGGCAGCCTACTCCACCATGGCAAAAGTCTGTATGGCCAACGGGGGTGTCTAATCCTCCGTCGGCTCCACTGCCCCCCAAAAAAACTTCCAGCTGCCACGCTGGGAGCCCACCCTAGCATGGCAAAAGTCCTTCATCGTCTTCCTGAAAAAGAAAAAAACCTGTAAAAAAAAAAAAAAAAAAGTCCCTTGTTGACTGTCTTGCCCCCCAACCTGCACCCACCTCCCGCACCCCCTTGACCCCATACTAACCTCTGGAGCCCAGTACGACGATCTTCAATGGACCGGGAACACGTCTGCACTTTTCAGAGCCAACCGCAAACTGAAGAAATGCCGTTAAGCTGTATAATGGCATAAATGTTTTGGTTTTTTTCAACTTTGGTGCATCTCTCGGCCATTTTTTTTTTTTTTTATTTATTTAGCTTTTGTTAACCGAGTAAGTGCACTAGCCATAAAATGACTATTTTCAGGCACGACCCAGGAGAGTACAGACATGCAGAAGCTTAACAGGATAACAAATTATAAGTGCTTTACATACAATGAGTTAAAGAGGGTACAATATATCTGAACATACAAAGTAAAGCGCTTTACATACAATGAGTTAAAGTGGATACGATGTATCAGAGACATACAGAGTAGACCATTCATAAGTTCATAGATGCCTATCTATGCAATGAATAGAGAGGACCTTGGACAATAAATTTTCAGGTGGCACATCATATGAACAGAAACAAGGTACACAAAAACAAAAACAGGTAATACAAAAGGAAGAAATAACTATTGAGAGCAGGGGGTGTCATTAAGGAAAAGGCTGGTAAGTGAGGAAGAGGGGAGCAAGCCATGAAATTAGATTATGTGAGTGTATGTAAGTGTAAGGGAGATGTCTGCAGTGCAAGATTGTATATGGGCAGGGAAAGGGAGCCAGGACAGGCTGAGGCAGTAAGAGGGTTATATAGAGGTGAGGAAATACTATTGTATGGCCAGAGACATCAGTCATTAGGTAGGGTGAAAGCAGGAACAGGTATCAGCAATCAGCAGATTCGAGCGCAGTTTTCTCTTAAAGCATGTTGGGGAATTCTTTCACCAAATTTTCAACATGGGGTTCTTGGGGCCCCACCTCATGAACTCAGTCACTGACATTTTGTTATTCGGTCCCAAAAGGTGATTTCGCGGTCACTGCGTGGAATCACCTTTTGGGACTGAGTATTGAAACGACAGTGTCACAGTTCATGAGGTAAAACCTAAAACCCTATGTTGAAAATTTGGTAAACAAATTCCCAAAAATTACTGTTTTATGCGTGTGCATTGTGCAGTTCCTACGCACACTCATATGAATTTTCAATATTTTCACTCCCGATTTTCAATGTTGCCATTTTACCACACCTCCTTATGAGCAGTACAGCTGTCATTTTTCACATCTCGCCCAAAATGTGTTTTAGTGCATGTAGCGCACAATGGCGCAGTCAGTGTGCGAAATCAATGTTTAGGACAGATTAAGAAAATCACAGTGACATTGTTCATGAGCAGAGGTCTTAAAATGGCTATGTTGAAAATTTGGTGACAAAAGTCCATTAAATGACTGTGTTATGAGTGAGCATTGTGCAGTTTTCACACAACCTCGTAAGTTCACAAATTTGTAATATTACAGTCCAGACTTTCAACACTGGCATTTTTCCACACCTCCTTATGAGAAGTATAGCTATCATTTTTCACACCCTGGCTGAAATGTGTTTACGCACTTCCAGCACAGAATAGCGTGGCCGCTGTGGGAAATTAGTGCTTTGGACAGATTGTGAAAATCACAGTGACACTGATCATGAGCGGAGGTCCCAAAATGCCTGTGTTGAAAATCTGTTGTAAAAAATCCCCAAACGAATTACTTTACAGGTGTACGTTGCGCAGTTTCTATGCATGCTCATGACTTCACCAGTTTTTGTGTATTTTCACTCCAGATTTTCAACAATGCCATTTTTTACACCTCCTCATGCGTGGTACACCTGTCACTTTTCACATCCTGTTTGAAATGTGTTTTCACACCTGTGGCACCAAATGGCACAGTCACTGTGCAAAATTACCTTTCATCTAATGAACTGATAGTGTCACTGTTCATGCAGTGGGGTCGCAAAAAGCCCATGTGGAAAACTTGGAGTAAAAATACCAAGAAACGCCCAGGGCATAAGGGTTTTTGATCATAACGCCCTACCCTGTAGGGACTGACAGTCATCAGGGGTGTGACTTGGGACTGTCTACAGTAATGCTCATGACATTCCACTCCCATCCCCATCCCCACCCTGCACCCAGTGACAGGCATCAAGGTGTGCCTTGGACCCTTTGCCCCCAGAGTTAACCCCATTCTTCTACACTGTGCCCATTTCAGCATATTTCCTTATGGAATGAGGTGAATGTAAAGCTCAAACACCCCAAGGTACACCTCGACACTTGTCAGACTCTGAAGGGTAGGGTGAGTTGAAATGTCGTGACTATCATGGGCGACGACCCAGAGGCACACTCCAATGCCTGTCCATCTCTGCAGAGTGAGGGTAGAGTTGGCGTCAGTTCAATACTTCAATGCCATTCCTATACTGCATGTGTCTAACTCCTGCACTTCCACTGCTAATGCCAGCAAGCAAACATTCGGCATTGACAAATGCTTGTTTTCTATTGATGCCACCATTGTGCTATTTACAGCTAAAATGCCTCTGTGTGACTACAACTATCACACTCACTTCTGTCATAATTCTGTTCCTGTGGCTGCACATCCCAGACCTCTATCTTTCAACCTGTTGTAAATTGTCCCTATGTGAACCCTCTTCTTGTTTTCGTCATAATTCTGCTGCTGCTACTGCACACCCCAGACCACTGTCACTCTTCCCGTCATAAATTGTCCTTGTGTGACTCCTATTGTCGTTTTCTTCATCATAATTTTGCTGCTACCCCTGCATGCTCCAGACCGCTGCACTGTCACTCTTCCTGCAATCTCTGTCACTGAAAAGACATAATACATATTGACAGTTAGATGCCCTTCACTGATTTTGAAATAAAGTTACATACTGTACTGCTTGGACCTATCTATGCACATCTTCTATTCCTGCCTTATAGGACAAGTATTTGTTGGACTGGCCTGGCCAATATTACACTTGTGTGAGACTGCAGCAATGGAGCAGGATAGATGGGGTGGAACAGATGGAGGAAGAAATCATGTCACTGGTTCACGACAACGTTGTCAGTGCAACAGATCCAGGCTTGCAGTGTAACATTAGTCCTGTGCTTTCTAGTGATTGCACCACTAATTATTACAATATCTCACACTTTTGGTTCTGGTGTTGGTTATGGTTCTGATTTGCCTAACCTGACTCAAGCCGGCAGAACTAGAAAATCTGACCGGCACACCTCAGTGAGGAACCAGCTTCAGTTTCTCTCTGTAATGCCTCTGTGTCAACAAGTCTTGTGGACTGACTGCAGATGGAAAGGCAATGAGTTGCTTAAAGTGAAAAATCAATGACAGACTGGAGTCTGTGCTTAGCACATCCATATGCTTGGTCACAGTTTTCCCAGTCGCATTCGGTAAGTGACCATATTGTCAGTTTGTCACAAACAAGGCTCTGTACACTTGAGTACCTGGGGCGCCAAGTGGTACACAGTTACTACCCCTGCCTTGTGTGCACAGTCAAGGCTGAGGGGCCTGGGCTCTGTTCGTGATGATCTGGGAGTTAATTTCCAATGATTTCACAGTAAGTGCAGTACATCCACCCAGAATAAGGTTTTGTGGGCCAGCTGGTAGTTGGGTACAACCCGCTGGCATGCTATACCTACCCATCTCCCTTCCCACACACCCCACACACAGCAAAACACTTTACTTTGTAATTCAGTATTAACTATGTAATTAGGGGAGATCTCTAATAATATGCTCACTGACATGATTGGAAGAAAAAGACTGAATACAGCTTTATTTACAATAGGGGATAAGAGTTGGGAGGGAATACAAGGAACAGGGCTACACAGAGGATCATGCATTAAATTATATGGCAGATAAGGACAAGACGAGGTAGTACCCTACAATAGGGGATAGGCATTGAACACTGAACATTAAACAGTGAACAGTGAACAACAATGCCCAACCTCCCACCAGCATGCAACCTGTAAATATACAGACCCCTCTCCCGTCTGGTACCAGGCCCCCTAGTCCTATGCTGAGGTACCCCAGATTGATGCAGGCCTGTTGTTGCTGTAGTTGGGCAGGTGTTAGTGCACTTAAAAAAAGTTGAAGATAATAAACCTTAGCTTTAACTGTAGCCATGAACTTTAACTGTGGCTGGCTTACAAACAACTTTTGAACAGCTTCCCCAAGTTTATCAGGACAGCCCTGCTTACACATGGTTTGGTGAACAGTCTATGTGATGCAACAGGCTGGGGCAGTTCAGACACTCTTGGATTCTTGTGACAATATTGAGCTGGCTGTTGGCTGTGTGGCAGCTTTCAGATGCTCTCAGAGGCAGATGTGGACCTCTCTGGTGGGCGGCAGCTGAAAATGCCCTCTCTCTCTCTCTCTGGGGTTACTGATGACTTTCAGACTTGGCCAGAGGACCTGGATAGCAGCTTCTTTGTTCCTCCTGGCTTCAACAGGAAGCTTCAAAGGATGCACAACGATGGGGGATCCCCCCAAGAACATACAGTCTCTAGCTTCTCTTCTGTAAAGTTGTGAAAAATACCAAGAAAACAGACTTTGCAGTTCACTTCTCCCAATCTGCAGCAACAGAAAGGAATTGTCCTGATTAAAGGGATGGTTAAACCTTTCTCAGAAGATGCAGAACTTGTCTGAGATGGGGGCACAGTCCAAGTCCCGCTGACTGGCTTGAGGGCTCCCAATGGACTGTGCTGAGTTGAAGGCATCTCTTGGCTTTCTTGTGTCAGTCTTCAGCCTGGATGCCTCTGCTGGCAGGCTGGCAGGCAGGACACTTCTGATGACAGATGGGAGCTAAACACCTTCTCTGAATCTCCAAAGAAATCTTTGGCCATCTGGCAGGCTACCCTCGGAGCCATGGGACACTAAAGCAGGGTGCTCCCCCAGGAACAGACATTTTCTTGTAACTTTTCTGTCAGGATCAGCTGAGACTTACACTGCAGACATGCTTTGCTGTTAAACCTGTCAAAACAGTAGTAGTAGGCAGAATTTGTACTGGCTTTAGGGTTAATTAAACCTCTTTTGGCAGATGAGGCACATCTCTGGTTTGGAGACACTGTCCAAGCCCCTCTGACTGGCTTGAAGGCTCCCAAAGGACTGACTCAAGCTGAATAGTCCCTGAGGGTTTCAGTGGAGAAAAGGCAGCCTCTACTGACTGAGACAGCTGTCTGTCAAGGTACTCGACACCCTATTGGTTGTTTGCAAGGTGTCAAGCACATCGTCCATGCCCACCTCCTAGAAGTCAACTCTCAGACCTCCAAGGCTTCTATGAGTGCTGATTGGTAGAGCTTGAGGTCAAAGGGTCCCAAAATGTCTGCTATTGTGAACAGTTTATTGCAGTCCAAACTTTGAGATCTGTTGTGGAAGTTCTGCAACACCTCCACAAATGGAGACCACGAGGGCTGAACCGCCCAGACTGTGCCCTTCGGTCCAATGCCATGTTCCTGTGTCACTGCCTCTGCAATGCAGATCCCCTATGCAGCTTCCTTATCCACTTAGTGGTGGCACAGGTCTGAAGATGTGAAGGGGCAGGCACCTGTTACACAATTTTAAAAGTCTTTTGTGCCACTTCTTTTTGCCTCCCTGGCTCATGTCACCAAACCCTGTATAGACTGACTAGGGTCCCAGTGCATGGCTAGGGGTGCCTGCTGAGCTGCAACAGCAGCTTTACTATTACTTGTGCCTAGTGTACATGCATGAACCACTCACTTGCATTCTCTATAGTGAGCTACACAGTGGTTGTATTAACTGGCTCCTCCGGTACCCCCTCCCACAGGCAACTACCAGGGGGGCTGGCAGGAGACTTAAAGAGATAGACCAGGACCTGGACTAGCGACAGTAACAGCAGGAGAACCCCAGGGGCACTTCTGGTAAGTCCCACACTTTTGGGAGGGGTTACACTTGTATTTTCAGTGCCTCTGTTTGCTGAGATCAGGTTTAGTCTATATGTTTCTAGGGCTTCATCTTTATATTTTTCAAGGATATTATAATTATATCCTCTCTACAAAAAGAGTGAGGTCCTTTTCCTGTTCCTCAAAGATTGGCATATCAGCACAATTACATCTATATACAATTACATCTAAGTGATAAATATTGCCTGTAAGGTACGGAATCTTTTAAATGTCTTGGGTGTGCACTACTGGCTAAATCATATTGCCAGCAGTGACCTTTCTGTATCCCTGTGACTGCACCAGTGCATCTGGATTCCCAACCAATGTAACACCCAAAAAGTTCTATCTGCACTTTATTAACAATGGACAAAAATATAAACCAACATCATTTTCATGCACATGCAGTAGTCAGTGAAACTTAGGGCTTCTTCCTCTGAGCCCTTCTATATGTGTGTGTGTATATATATATGTATATATATATATATATATATATATATATATATATATATATATATATATATATACATATATATATATATATATATATATATATATATATAATATCAACTATCATTTAAGTAAAAAATAATATGATGCTAGCCGGTGGTGCTGTGGGTTGAGTTGCTGGATGCCACACCTCATACTATGCCGGCGACCATGGTTTGGGGATGGACTCTGCTTGCCGGGGGTCGGCAGGGGGAGGAGACGATTGAGCATGTGGAGGTCTGCCCTTCTCTCCTGGGATGGGTTTGTGGGGGAGGCCTAGCTCTGCAGTGACACCCAGTGGAGACCTAGAGGTACCACAAGAAACGTGCTGTTTCGAGGGAGCCACCGGCAGATGACAGTGAGGGCATGTCCCTCGCGCAGACGTCACTGCACATCTGTCATCTCGAGGGCAACACAAGCTGGAAATCCCTGGTTGGTAGGGAGGTGAACACGGACACTCCCACATGTTCCAGTGCCGGGTCCGACCCCGACTTGACTCTCCATGATCCTCTCCTCCCCATATGGGTTCCGTTGGGGGGAGGACCCAGTGCCCAATTCCTCAGTCGTTGGAAGGCGTTCAGGCAGGGTGGTAGAGGAGTGGCTCAGTGGGCTCCTCCTGAGAGATGTCCCACCACCGGCTACTGGAGCAAAAAAGAATGTGCAAAAAAAAAAATAATAATATGATCACAACAGAGGTTGGCATGGGTGTAATAGACCACCACTTCCTCCTAGTATCCCATAAAGAGATTAGCTTAGGAAGAGGCAATGGTTCATGGCTGTTGACTCTGTGAACCCACTCCCCCATGTACGAGTATTAGCGCAGAGGGAATCCAGATGGATCTTTTTGATGTAGGTATTACAACCAAGTAGTTTAAATGCCCCATTGGATTATATACTCTGTATCAAGAGAGGGAGATATGATAGGAACTATTTAATATAAGTAGTGGATCAAGAACATGGTGGGCACAAGCGGAAACTGATGGGGGGGGCTCAAGAGGGAAGAGAGAAAGTTTTATTTTACAGAAAGGGTGGTGGACCATGGAACAATGTGTCAGCTGATGTGGTGGGTGTGACGATTGGCCAGCTGGTTATGATTACTCTATGATACTTGTATATAGAATGTGGTATGTGAGTGTCTCTCATGAGACAGCCTGTGGGATGCCCCCCCCCCCCAGTTTTCAGTTAAAATGACAGGCTATATATTAACTTCCTTGAGACGTTGCATTTTATGGCCTGTTGCTGCTTTGAAGTGGAAATGAAATGGGACTTTATGAGTCTGCCAGAAGATGGAGATCATAAACTTTTATGACGTCTTAAGAGGAAGAACATTTAATATCAACTGGTGTTAAAAAGCTATATTGCACCTAAGTGAGATATGGAAAAGTCATAAAAATCCTTTGATGTGGCCTGGGAAGAGGAACTACTCGAGATCAAAGCAAAGGCTTGATTTAAAGACTGTCATAATTTGGGAAAATTGTTTTTGCTGAAGTCACAGTATTTAAACTAGCTCCTGACAGGAAGATAATTGATTGTATAATTTTTTTATATTCAAGAAGGAGGAACTAGATGATACACAAAAGGGGTGGAGAGACACAGTTTAAACTGAGTACTGTGGCTAAACTTAGTAACACATTTCTTGTTGGACTCTTGAAAAACAAGATCTCTGATCTAACTTAAGCACTGTATAGAAGTAATACATTAGATAGAAAAAGTCTAGTTGTATTGTGGTAGGAGTTTTTGTTTGTACTTTTCCTTGTCTTCTTTTAAGTGATCGTATGCTCTGTGACATAGTGTTCTGTGTTTATATTTTACACATTTTTATCCATTTTTTAAGTAAACCTTTCATTTGAAAGAGACTGCCTGGGTGTGTCTTCCAAGTTCTTTCTTTTGCATGTGATGTATAGATGGTTAAATTTGACAACTGTTCATAAGCTTGATGGTGTTACCAAACTGGGAAAAGGTAAGAATATACCTAAGGTCTTTTATAGAGTTTTAAGGGTTCATTTTGGATACCTGGTTAGGTGCCCTTAGGCGAAAGATATCTGGCATCCCCCAAAGAGCAGATTATCTGAGCCTGTACATTTGGGTATGCTAACATAAGGTTCAGTTTGAATTCCCCCAGAACTTGAGACTAAAGGTGATTCGGACCCACAAGCAGACAGGAGGGTTACCCTGTCTCTTACCTGTTCACATTACTGCGCTCAGAGGTTGGCACTGTAGGAGCAGAGGGCCTGACCTGCTGAGTGCGTTTGTGACAGTGGGCACCAAAGCTATCAATGGTTTCAAACACGACTGGGATAGAGTGAAGGGCTTAGTGGTTGCTCAGTGTGGTAGAGATAGAGTAGGGAGCACGAGGGTGGATAGTGTGGGTTATTAGCATGTATGGGCAATAGGTTCTGGGTTTGTTAGGACTTGGGCGCAGACTAGATGAAGTAATGGTCTGTTTCTTCTGTCACTGTCTGTGTTTCTATGTTTCTAATACATGGGGAGAAGTAGAAAACCATGTGGATAGGAAATTAATTGAACTACATAATTTTTCTTTGTTATTAATGCTCCTGTATATTGTTCCCCCTTTTCAATAGATGCCATATATATGCACCTCACCCTGTTACTGGATGTCTAAAAAATCCTGTGATTGAATCAATTGTTGACACTGGACTTATTATACTGTACCTGTGGTATGACTTCACAGCTGTCTAATGTTATATGCATGGTGATACTAGGATTGCTTATTTCAGTTTATTAGATTTACTTAAGGGTTATTAAGCTGGGTTGTTTTCTTAATTAACAAATATGTTAACTGCTAGTACATCCATCAAATCTCACACGTTCTCATTTCATAGCTATCCTGGGTGAAATTTTAATGTGTGGTTGCATTATACCCAGTAAGAGAGTTCTTTTAAGTCAGTAGCACCACGGCCACTATAGTTGCTATAGCTTAAATTTATATCACTATCTTTTACTATGTAAGGGTTCTACCAGTGTGGGGGGTTATAACTTTCCTCTTTTTTTGCTGTGTAGTACTTTGTCCATTTTATTGTTTCCAGCATATTTTAATCTGGGCTTCGCATGATTCTTGCTTCTGTAAAATGAGGTTGAATTTTAAAAATTATGAACAATTATTGAAATTGTTTGTTAATTGGGAAATGCTGAGTATTATAATGTCACAAGATTTTCTCACTGTGGGCCCTGTGCATTATGGCATGTGGCCAATATGAGCCATGTAGCACAGATGCAGAGGAGTTTATGTGAGCTGCATAAAGGCTGCAGGTAGTTCGTGGCATGCACCCCCCCAACCCACACTGCATGCACAGCATCGATGTGCAACTGTGCAGGGGCCAATGGTGTGTGGCAGAAGAGGGTGTGTCCTTGTATGCAGGACCACAATGTGCAAACACAATGGTGTGTAAGGGTGTAGCTGAGTGCGTAGCATGGTTTGGGACACACCAAGCACTATGCAGCCTGAAGGGCAGCCATAAAGTCAGGAATGTAACCCCCCAAAAAAAAGATGACACAGAGCAGGTGCATTCAAACATGTGTTAGGCAGTCATACATAACAAATCAGGAAAAGACAGAACAGCCCAAAGCAATCAGAAAAGACTAATGCATAAAGTCCAGTATTGGTCCTGGTGTGTCATACCCCGGCACCACCCATGCCTCTCAGGGGTGCTCGCCAATGGAGAGGCAGCACTGCTCACAGGGGCCAGATATGAGCACTTATGTCCCTGGCACACCCACTACTCTTCCACTGCAGCACTGTACTCTAGACTGCACATCCATAGTATAGGGTATTGCAACCTTCTTGGCTGATGTCAGGGGTGTCTTCTCAGGCTCTGGGTCAATGCTGATCTCCTTTGTGCCCTCCTGGAGGATTCACATGTTCAAAAGTGGTCCAGAGGCATTCTGCATGGGGAGAGATGGCAGGGATGAGCTGCATGCAGCCCACAGCATGCCCAGCCATGCCACAACCCATGCATGCAACCCATGGCATGCTTCACCATGCCACACCCCCATGCATGCAACCCACAGCATGCTTCACCATGCCACAGCCCCATAAAGACAACCCACAGCATGCCCTGCCATGTCACATCTCCATGCATGCAGCTCACAGCATGCTGCACCATGCCACACCACATGCATGCAACCAACACCATGGCTCACCATGCCACATCACCACACGTACAACCCACAGCATGCCCCACCACCATGCATGCCCCTGCCACAGGCACAAGGCGTTACTCACCATATCTGGCTTCACAATATACCAGGGCTCCCCATACTCATCAACATGGTATGACCTGAAGGATGGCATCTCTGGTGAGAGGTATGTCGCTACCAGTGGGACTGGAGTGCATAGACTACTACTGTGCCCCTCGCTACTGATGCACATCCAGCTCTGGGGTTTGGATGCCACCATGGAGGAAGAGGACTATGTGGGTCCCAGCTCACACATATTCAGGACCTGTATGGCACCTGGGGACATGTGCGATACCCACTGCCTGGAACAATTCAGACTGGAGCACTGCCAAGTTGTGTGACTTGATCAGGGACGCTATACACCCCTTCACCCAGGGATCCAAGGCCTTCCCCGTGCAGACAGTGAGGATGTGTACACTGGCATACTATGCCACAGTATCCTTCCAGTGAGTGGAAAGCAACATGACAGGGGTGAGCCAATCCTCAATATCCTATGCCCTACAGCAGGTGACTGCAGCACTGCTGGCACATGAGGGGGAGTACATACTGTTCCCCATGGAGTGGCTGGGCATCTGAGTGGTGACAGAGGCTTTCTATGGTTGGTATAAGTTCCCAAAGTTCAGGGCACCATAAACTGCACACATGTTCCGATTCATACACTCCATGTCAATGAGGAGGTCAACAAGAACAGAAAAGGATTCCATAGCATGAATATATAGATGGCTGAGGACACAGAGGGCATTGTCTTGAATTTCAGTGCAAGTACCCTGGCTCAACACATGACACTTTCATCTTCCAGCAGTTGTGGCTGAGGAAGTATTGGTCGCTGATGGTAGCAAATCGGAGGTGGCCTCTAGATGGGTATCACACAAGCCATGTGGGCATGGGGCATGCCGTGCTGTGCACCTCACTGTAGTGACATGTGCCTTTCTTGTATCCCTTACAGGTGACAGCAGGTACCCCAAGGCCTTACCTGGTGACACCACTCCTGGCCCCTGCAGGGTGGGTGGAACAGAGGGTACAATGACACCCACAGGAGGACATAGAATGTGGTGGAGAATACCTTCAGGCAACTGAAGATATGGTTCAGATGCCAAGACAAGATGGGTGGCACAATGCTGCTTACACTGGGGAGAGTGTGCCATTTCTTCATCATGTGCTGCATGCTACACAATATTGCCATGAGGAAAGGACTGCCATTACCTGAGGACTTACCTGTGAATGAGGACCCTCGGGGCCAGGGAAGGAAAGCCAGGAGCCAGATTATGGCACACGGCTGCAGGTGACAATGGGCGGGATGGAGACTTCCCATGGTTTGGTCCACAGCATGTTCTGAACCAAGTGTGTATGTGGTACAATGGTGCAGTCTGAGAACCCATGGTGTACAGGGATGAGTGCCCATGAATATGTTATCCCCATATTCATGTGTTCGTGCAAGGGGGGAGCCATGATGAGCATGGTGGCACTGTCACTGGGTTGCAGGACTTTGCAGCTGCATTTCCCACCTCCCCCCACCTGGAGGATGGCCATGCTGACCTGCCTGTGCTGGACCAGTCCTAGTCATCATGAGCAGACCTAGGGATGTGGTCCCCTTGGGAGGTTTGGTAACATCCCCCTGTGTGTCAGGGGTCTGTAGGTGATGAGGGGTTGTGGCTGGCATGGGGCAGTGGTGGTGAGGCGGGCTATGAAGAGGCAGTCTGCCACCTCTACCAGCTCATGTTGTGAGGTAGTGTAGCATGCCCTCGAGCAGGTCACCTACTAGACAGAATTCCATGCAGAGCCACAGAACCTCCACCATCAGGGCACAGAGCTGCGCATTGTTTTCTCTGCTGGCCTGTAGCCTGTCCTGCTCCAGCCACCACATGTTGGGGATGTACCTAATGAACAGCACTGCCTCTCCTGTATGGTTCAGTCCTGTGTGAGGGACCTTCATCACCACTGCTCAGTTCAAGGGTCATTGTTTACCTGGCGCAGTACAGGGCTGATGTGTACCTGCAATGCTGAGTACTGTCCAGCCAGGGACATAGCTGGTGGTGGGGTGTAAGTGCATGTGGCAGCGTCAGGTGTCTGTGGTGCATGCCACTGCCCATCTATATTTGTGCCCCCCTCCTGGCATGGCTGGTGCACAGGGCTCTGGGACTGTGGAACAGTGCCAGTAGAGGGGGTGTTGTGGGGGGGGGTTAAGTAACTGAGAGCCCTGTGTTCTGGCTGGCCTGCTCCTCTTCCTCTTGCTTGTTGCTCCCTGTGCTGGCATTGGTGGCATCTGTGAGGGAAAACATATGGTCAGTGGATGGCATGGTGACTGTGGCTATCAGTGTGGGGCACCATTGGATTACTCACTATCATGCGTAGGCAGGGTATTGTCCTGGTCAGCGGTGTCCAGTGGGACAGTGGTGGGGAGTTCAGCCACTGTATTCATGTCATCCTCATCCTCCTCCTACTTCTGCAACAAAATTGGTAGGCCTGCTGCATGGGTAGAGGAGATCTATGGTCACTTTCACTGTCATTCTAGTGTGCACTGTACCATGTGCGTAGAGCTGTGAGAACTCACTGGTGTGGTTGCAAGTCCATCTTTTTCACATTCACCATTGCTTGGCTGATGGTGTCTGCCACCATGTCCTCCACTGATGTGAGCTTGGGTGAGGATCGTGGACTACCACCAGTGACAGCTAGGGTGCAGATGGTGGGCCACCACTGGTGGCATTCCTGGGCCACTACCCACCTACAGCTTCTTCCTGATGCCTGTGCTCAGGTCCCGCCACTTGTCTTTGATGGCTTTGATGGACTACGGCACTGGTCCCACCACACTGATGGCAGTCTAGATGGCCTTCCAGATGTGGGCCTTGATGGATGCTGGCATCTGGAGTGATGGCCATCCATACAAGGTTGCATAATTGTTGCAGCTCTCCGAGACAGCCACAGCCACCTGTTCAGGTGTGAATTTTGCCAACACTAAGATTGCCACCGGTTCATGTGGGCTGTGGTCTGGGGGACCCTGAGGTTTCCATCCTGCACTCCTATCAGCCATGGGGACAGGTTGCCCCTAACTGCTGCTGCACAAGCTGGGTGTGCTGTGGCAGGGTGTTCCTGTCCCCGCCCACTCCTCCATTCTGCTGTATGGTCCCGTTCCCAGGACCCCGTACTCCTCCTTGCTACAGCAGACAGTTTCTGCTTTACCTTTCTGTGGCTGCACATTTCCATGGCTGCCCCTGTCAGTCTCTGCACCACTGGTATTCACCATTGTTGCACAGTAGGTGTGTGCCTTGGCCTGCAGTTGTCCATTTATGGTGGGGTCACGGGGTGTTCATGGCTTGGCACAGCCCACCAATCCCTCCCTGCATATTGCAATGTGCCCAATTACAGGGCCATTTTGCTCCCTGATGGCCACCTCCCACATCTTAGTGCATACCATGGTGTGCTACTCATTTTTGTGCAGTTCTGCACTGGCTTTATGCTGCTCAGCCATGCATAACGGAACCCTTAGTGCATAGAGCACAAAGTTTGAGAATGGAGTATTTTGGGTGATATGGCTCTGCTATTAAAAAATTAACATGGCACCTGGATTAGCTCTGGAAGTCTGGGCAAGGTCATATTCAGATGCCTCCAGAGTGCTGCCCAAACCCAGCAGCACGATCATGGTAACAACTGGTGTGCCTATGCAAATGAGGGATTCCACATGCATAATGGTGCAGCGGTATATTCAAAATGTTTCAGCAGCACTAAACACTAAACAGCTGCCAGTGTGGTGCTATTTAGTGCAGCCAAAACCTGGCCTTAACTGGGTGCTAAGGCCATGCCCCCACCCCAAAAGACAGTGTGGCTGTACTGCATCCAACTTCCCTAGCAGTCCATTGGACCCCTTTCACCTCCTCCATCACTCCTGTCAGTACAATTTAATGAATTCTTGAGTATCCAGTGGACTCCTGATCAACTAAGCTCATAATAGGGCATGCAAATGGTGGCCCCTTAGAGTCCTGCATGCCCAATGGGCTCATTTGCATGACAGGGCTGAATATGGCCCACAGGAATCCTGGCACTATCCGTTTGGGTGCGCTATGTCCTGTGGTTAATAAGCAGCCTTGGGCCATCTCAGTACAGCCCACATCCACTTAGCACCGTGCTGGCACAGTCCGATATTCAGTCAGTTAGTGTCCTCTGTTAGTACATACTAACTGGCTGAATATAGCTCAGAGCCATCTGTACACTGTTTTTTGTGAAGTACCTCAAACTATGCATGCTGTCAGCTGACTGTGAATATTGTAGCCATTGCCTTTAAATTTCAGTGCACAAAGATGTATGGTATCTGGCCCTAACTCTAGCCCACTAAGAAACTGTCAGAGTGATACATTATCTGTAGGGGAGCTAGGCAATATTGTCCTGCTTTGTACTGTGTGCCACACTTTAAGAATAAATCTACTCTTTGCACTATTACATAACTATTCCACTTCCTTATGTTGTTTTGGACTGTCCACTAACCAGGAGTGCAGGTGAGGATGTGCCTTCACAGCCATTACCAATGCTTCTGCATGGTTGGCTGGTAGGGGTGTCTGATTGCTGTCAGGCCAACACCACCTCCTTCCCTCCCTGCCTGCCTCGCTACTTCCCTCCCTCCATCCCTCCCTTGTTTCTTCCCTTTTTCTCTCCTTCCCTCCTCTCTCCCTTCCATGCTGCTCCTTCCCTCCTTCCTTCATCACCAGATGCCAGGCCCATCGCCTTTGCCACTTGCCTTTTTTTTGTTTCTTTTTTTTTTTTTTACCAGGAGAGACTCACTAAGTTGAAAGCTTGTTTACAGGTGCAACCTGGGAGCACAAGGAAGTTAAATGACTTGCTCAGGGTCACACAGTATGCAAGTGGGGCTGTGGGATTCAAACCCAGGTCTCCAGATTTGTAGCTCAGAGCCTTCAACCACTGCACTATACTGCCTACTCCATGCCTGGAGCCTTGCCTGGAGTCTGCTCAAAAAACTGGAACAGTCTGACTGCTGCCATGCCATTAGGTCTGCTCTTGCCAGTTATTTATTTGAAATGTGCACCGCATAAGCTGGTCCACTGGCACAGCAGCTGCATGGTGCACTACCACATGGGAGAGGCTCCAGACTCCCACACTGAAGTAGTCTGGGGGTGTCAGGGGTGTCATGGAAATAAGACGCACAGTTCCTGCAAAAGCAGGATGTGACCACCCAGCATTCATGCACCACCTGCTGGTCAACTAAGTAGTAACATTGACACTGGCTGTAAAGGTAGCTGCTCTCTCTCTTTCAGGTGGAGGGGACAGTGCAGTCATGGTGATCCCATCATCAGTGTGGAGGACAGGTGGAATCATAAGGGAAATCATCGACAGACAATTATAAAAACAAAGAACATTTGCATCAAACAGATGGTAGTATGGCCCCATAAAATATAGTATCTTTTTTCTGGGTTGGGGGAGGGCAGTGGTACAGCTGGGTAAAAGAGTACTTGATTTTTTTTTTTACTTTCATTTTTTATCCCCCTCGTCACTGACAAGCCCCCTTCAGCCCTCGCGGCTCCCTCAACTCTATCACCCGCCATCCCTAGGACTTAACTGATGGGCCACCCTTCCACCACAGATCCCCGTGGCAGGGCCATCGAGAGTCCCCCAAGCCCCCTCTGGAAGCCATGCTCAGTTGGCTGTCCCCATGCCCAGTTGGTGGTGTGGGATCTGCAAGGCACTGTGGGGCGTCATCCTGCTGTCGGCGGTGTTTTCTGCTGTTTAGGATCCTAACCCATGGATGCTCCCTGAAGGTGGTGGTCTGACGCTTGCACATTGGAGGATGCGTGGACATCCACCATCAGGGAGTGTCCCCAACTGCTGCCTGAGCCATGCCACCACCTATGGTCACCTAGGAGGCTGTGATGTGTTGGAGCAGTCAGCTCACTTTCATCGGAGAAAGAGAGCATCCACCAGGACTCTCAATATTCCTCCCCCCTGGCTGACCCCTGAGTGGCCCAGGCTCATTCCCGAACCTGGGTTGCAGACCTAGAGTGTTTGATTTATTGTGAAATATAATAATTTACACAGATACTTCCAAAACAACACACAAATGCAATTGACTTATACAGTGGAAGACAGCTAAGCAATGCAGCACAACAGGGTGTGTTTATGCCGGCATATCGAAACATCTCGAGTGTGCCGAAGTCAGAGGCTGAAGGTTGAGGGCTTCCATCTCCTAAGAAATGACATTATCCCAGAAAAAGTACACCCTAAAGTGACTTATTGTGATTATAAAATAGGGCAATTAGAATTAGAAAACACATTTATAAAATTTAATTTAAATCAGTAAAACAATGCAAAAAAGTTAATGGAGAAAAAGAAGTATTCCTACTGAATCATTGTATCATGGTCATTAGATGGCAGGTGCTGCCTTTTTTTAAATATAAGTAATTGAATTGTGGTGTATTAAAACAACTGTGCCGGCTTAATGTGAACAGATGAGTGAGGGCATGGATCTTTTTCCAGTGTTGTTGTTCTGGGATATTAGCGCTGGTTCAGAACGCCTTGGCTAGTCATGGTTCTGGATATTTTGCACCTGTAACCCCCCTGCAAATGGGGGTTCCCAAAAGACTTCCAGGAGCTTGCTTGAATGCTCCAAGCCTGAATGGTGTTTGGCGTTTAAGCCATTTATCAGTGAGTGTTTTTAGAACCTCTGGTACTGTCTCTTTAAGAGCTGTCTGCTTGCAGACATAATTAGTTTGTATGGGGACTGTGTGTTTCTTTTGATTGAGTACTACTCAAGCTGCTGCCAATTCACTTCATTTTGCAGTCACTAGGAGTGCAAAGGGAACCTATCTGAAAGATGTAACTGTTTGCCAGAAATTATTTAGAGTAATAATGAAATTACAGTTTGTCTAACCTGCTTTCTTTGCAGTCAGAACTGTGTCTGCTAGTTCCCATTCTAGTTTTGAACTGCTGAACTGGACCAATCAGTGTGGGGTAAGCTAGCTCTAAAATGGTGCCTTGGACGAATCAGAACTTGGACTCATAATCTGAGCCAGCCACAAGAGGATTGTATGGGCAGTGACTCTGAGAGATGTAGTTTAGACTTCAGTGCCTTTTTGGACCAACAGCAGCAGTCTATTGTGAGTGACAGCCAATCCAGTCAAGAACTGGGAGGAACTCAAAGGAAGTGCCCGGTTTTGTCGGTTGGAGTTTCAGTTGAGCTTTGGCAGTGAAGGAAAGAAGGAGCCTTGTGCTTTTTCAGTGTGCAGTTTTAGTCAAAAACGTGTAAGGCCCAGAGTTCGGCCTGCAGCTTGTGTAACAGCTTGTTAGGACTGAACTGGCCCTGTGAAAAGAATCAAAGGATCTCTGAATAGTAGAAACCAGGCTCACCCTGTAGAAGACTGGAGGAATTGCGAAAATTGCACTCGGTCTGTCAGGAACTGAATCTGCTGTGTGTTCTCCTGGCATTGTGCAGTAATTACATCGATACAGATGCAGCCTGCCTGGTATAGTGCTTTTATATGGATGTGTGAAGAGGTTTGTGTACCTCAAGTGAGCTCTGCTGACATTGAAGGACCCTATCTTATTTGGAGGTCGTGAGTACTAATTCAGGGTCACTCCCTGTTGAATTGCCACATTAAATCCAAATGGAATTACTGTACTGCTGACTGTTTAATTTTCCTTTTCTCTGTGTGAAAGGGCCCCTACCAGCTGCCACGGTTTGGACTAGCCACTAGGGCTTGGGTACCCAGGGACAGTAACTGATAGGGATAGGCCTGTGCACAGAGCCATAGGTAGATGATTAGAGTGATAAGCTAATTAACCTGATTTCCCTGTCCTTGTTATATTCCCCTAAATAAATCAGAGCTGCTTGTTCGCAAAGTTATACTGCCTGAGGTATTTGTCTATGTTAAATATTGTACTGTGATTGTTGCACTGTATATTATTTTACAGGGCTCCCAGTGCCGAAATAGTCCTGGGGGTAAGTGTATACTGTGAAGGTAATTCTTGATATATTGTGTGGGCCACTAGTGGGAAGAGAGGGGGCTGCAGTGTCCCAGAGGGCTGTGACCAAGTAAGTTTAACTATTGCAAACCCTGACCTCTGGGTGGAGGCACCCACCATTGGATCCAGGCCCTCAACCTGTTAGTGGCAAATCAGGCAGGGGTAGTAGCCCCTGGGATAGCCCATCTGGGGTTACATCTTGGAGGCTCACCGCTGGGATTAGTGTGTCCTCTAGTGGCCATATTTACTTAACCACTGTTAAGAAAAAAATGGGTACCCCCGACAGAAGTGGCTGTGCACCGGCTGGTGGAGTGGTGTACTGGGAGGAGATCGACCCCCAAAATGCTATGCTTATCCTGGACATCCCCTGGGTATCAATAGGACACTGTGCAGGAGTACTTTCCAAGGTGGAAGGTTTACAAAACCCTGTGGTGGTGGGTCGGCATGCTAATCTGCTCACCCACACTTTCCCGGCCCTAGTAGAGCTTAAGGATCCATAGATAGCTCCAAAGTGCCACAGACCATTACCCCAGAGGGAGCCCTCACTGCTTGGAGGGATAACTAAGGACAGTAAAGACCGGGGGAATCAGCCCCACCACTATCTGAAACTTTGAGGAGAAATTTGCTAAATGGTTGCTGGGAGAAGGAAAACTGTGAGGACTTGAAGAAGCTATTCTTGCCACCTGGGGTGTTCCTCCCCAACACTCTCCTGCTCCAGTGCCGTAATGGTGGCTGAACCAATGCAGACTCTATTTCTGCACCTGCCATTAGTCACGACTCTTACGAAGGTTGAGGATCTTCTCTGGCACCTCCCACCCCAAGGAGGATGACTGGAGACCTGATAGACTATGTTGCCCCCAAGTGCTAGAATGGCAATGCTCGGAAGGCGGAGCCGAAAGAGGTTAGTGAGAGCCTCCGAGGTCCTGCCCTGGCTACCATCTGTGCTAGAGCCAGTAACCCTGAAGCGACTGCACAGGCCTATCTTGAGGCCTTGGAAAATGTGTATGGAGCCTAGATTCTGATGAGGGACCTATGGTGAGAGTAAGAAATGCACACAGTACCAAGGGAGTTGTTGTCTGTGTATGTCTCTCGGCTGGAAAAATTGTTGCAAGAATGCTCTCAGAAAGGGTAGTTTGCCAGCGATTGAACTGGACCGAACTAGACTGGACAGGAATCTTAAGTCTGCCCCTTCTCAGAACTGCTGTTGCTTCAGTTACGCCTGGCAAATCGACTGGAACTCCCACCCTCCTATGATGAGTTAATGAGAGAAATTCGAGTGAGTTGAGAAAAGGTGGACCCCGGAGGGACCTGCACCAACAGCTGTGGCTACCACCAGTGACTGAGGGTGACCCATCAAGTGAAGTTCAGGGCAGAGGTTGACAGTCAATGAGTGCTCTGACAAGGAAAAGATACCAATGGGGCGAACTGTTGAGAGAGATCCGGAATTCAAAAACAGTCCTTTATGAAGGCCACACCTGCAAGTACGGGCCTAACCTATATCCGACTGCATCTGCTATGGGGTGGGGGTACCCACCCATGTATCTCCTGCTGATAATAGCTCCAAACTCAATCCTGACCATGGAAGTGGAGAAACTGACGAGATGTCTCCAAATGCTTATCACGTCGTCAGACAGAGATGGCACCCAGGTTTCCAGTTAGTAATACCCCCGCCCTGGCTCCAGTGTGCGCGCCGGCCAGCTAAACTCCAGAAAGTATGTTTTGCTATAATTGTGGGAAAGATGGGCACATGAAAAGGGAATGCCAGTCCCCAAAAGACACTGACAAAGCTGTATAAGGCTACAAGGAGAGCTTCGGAGAACAAATCAGTGGTTAAGAGGCACGACATGATCCCAGTGAGGACACCCAAAATGCTAATTCACGCCCTTTGTGGCAAGGTCAGTTGCCCAGGCCCACTACCGCCTCCAGACTGGTCCAGAATAGTGGGTCCCTCCATGGAGACCACTGTAAAGGTGAATGGAGTGTCTGCAAGAGCTGTATTAGACAGTGGCTCCCAAGTGACAATTATGTTCCAGGATTGGTATCAGAAGCATTTGTCAGATGTACCCTTACAACCATTAGAAGGACTGCATATATGGGGGTTAAGTGAGAAGGCCTACCCCTATTCCGGGTATATCCGAATTTGGCTGTCTTTCCTCACCTCCGTGGCTGGAGTGGCCGAACAAGTAGAGACTCCTAGCTTTAGTGTGTCCCCCACTGGACTGTATGATGGTGTCCCTTTGTTGATTGGAACAAATGCTCATATGTTCGAAGGCTGAGCACAGTTGTATTATGAAAACAGGGGTCAAAGACTAGTAGAGCTTTAAGAGTTCGGCTTTAATTAAGAAGGCCTATGAGGCACAGAGAGATGCTGAAAAACAGAACCAGAGGAACCGGTCGGAATTGTATGGAAGAAGGATCCTGAGTCTCTGATCCTGGCGCCAAATGCCCAGTGTACCTTACAGGAGAGGTCCGTATCAGAAAGGATGTTAAGAATAAAATATTAATGTTGGATGCACAGGCGATGGAAAATTGCCAGAGGGACTGCTGGTCAAGCCTAGTATTTGCCCGCTAGAGCCCAGTGCTATGCCAGAAGGGTAATGGTCCAAGTTCATAATGTGTCTGAAAGAGACATTCGAGTGAATAGAGGTTGCATCCTGGCTAATATGCATTGTGCAGACACTGCAGTGCTACCCAGCAGCAAGAGTTCAAGGAAGAATGACAGAGTAACGCCTGACTTGTTTGATTTCGCGACTCCCGCTGCCAGCTGAATGGAAAGTGAGGATCAGTGAGAAGCTTTGCCCAGAGAGACAGGTGTTTCTTTAAAGGAATGGGATGTGAGGATGCGCAAGGAGCTGAGCACAATATCCGCTGCATGACGAAAGACCATTTCGTGAGAGGTCTCGACGCCTGGCACCTGCTGACATAGATGATGTGAGACGGCATCTGCAAGAGATGTTAGCTTCTGGTGTAATACAAGAATCCAGAAGCCCTTATGCTTCCCCATTGTGGTAGTGAGGAAAAGAATGGAACAGTAAGGATGTGTGTGGATTATCGCACCTTTAAACAGGCGGACTATCCTGATCAGTACACAATGCCCCGTGATTCAGGATGCTTTGGACTGCTCTAAACAGGAGCAAGTGGTTCTCTGTGCTGATCTCCGCAGTGGGTACTACCAGATCCCCGCGGCCCCAGAGGACCGTGGAGAAGACAGCCTTTATCTGTCCGGCTATTTCTATGAATTCATGAGGGATGCCCCTCAAGGATTTCAGGTGCCCCAGCCACTTTTCAACGATTGATGGAGCGGCAGTGGGGACATGAACTTACTAGAGTGCCTGTATACCTAGATGATGTTATTGTGTTTGGCAGCTCACTGGAGGAACATGAGAGCAGATTATTTGAAGTATTGGACGACTGGAGGACTTTGGCCTTAAACTGTCCATTGATAAGTGTCAATTCTTTCAAACATCAGTAAAGTATGTGGGACACATAGTATCCACCGAGGGAATGACACCCGACCAAGTAAAGTTGAGGCCTGACCACCTGGCCACAGCCCAAAAATCTAAAAGAACTGCAAAGATTCCTGGGATTCTGTGGTTATTAATCGGCGTCATCAAGGACTATTCAAGAGTGATCCGCCTTTACTTAACCTTACTCAAGGGTATCCCCAACCCACAAAAATACCAAAAGTCAGTGTCCTCAAGACTGAAAGAGTGTATTTTCATCCGAGTGAAGTATTTGGGGCCCGCTGGACTCCTGATTGTGAGACTGCTTCAAGAGATCATATATCAACTTACCCATGCTCCAGTGCTGGCCTATGCCGATCCAAGAAAACCTTACGTCCTGCACACTGATGCTAGCTTGCAAGGGTTGGGGGCTGTGTTGTACCAAGAGCACGAGAATGGCCTGAGACCAGTGGCCTTTGCCAGTAGAAGCCTGACCCCATCCGAAAAGAACTATCCTGTACATAAGTTAGAGTTCCTAGCTTTGAAGTGGGCTATTGTTGACCAATTCCATGAGTACTTGTATGGGGCTAAAATACTAGTAAAAACTGACAATAATCCTTTGACCTATGTTGCAGACCTCAGCTAAGTTGGATGCCACTGGCCATAGGTGGCTTTCTGCATTATCTACATATGACTATGCTCGAATACCGAGCAGGTCTGAACCACATAGATGCTGATGCTCTCTCCCCGGAGGCCTGTTCCAGAATGATTGGGTCCGATTACAGAACTCTGACATTCGGCACTCTGCCGGAAGTTTGACAGGGAGGAACAAATGTCCACGGACGCAGTGGACTGCATGGTGGATTGCTTGGGACCCTCTGAGAATTGCATACCTGCTGCTTATTGCCACTTTTCTGCAATAGACATTGGTGCACTGCCTCAGCTGGACAATGACAGTATTTAAGGGTCTAATCCCAGCGATCCCATGATCAAAGCAGCTTTAGAAGCCCTCTATGCAGGAAAAGATGTGTCCAAATTACGCCCACTGATTTGAGAACTGCACTGTTATACAAAGAAGGTCCTAAGTTGAAACTGATCAATAAACTGTTATACAGAGAAACAGTAGACAGAGGGGACAAGTAGACAACAACAACTAGTGCTGCCACTGCCTTTCGAGACTCAGTACTGAGGTCCTTGCACAACCACATGGGGCACCTGGTATAGACAGAACACTTGACTTGGTGAGATCCAGATTCTATTGGTCTAAGATGGGGCTGATGTGGAGCAACACATCTCGAACTTGTAGTCGCTGCTTACAGAGGAAAGCTTTCCCAGAGGGCTGCCCCTTGTTAACATCACCACCAGTGCACCCATGGAGCTGGTCTGTTTTGATTTTCTGAGTTTGGAGTCAGATCAAAGAAATATCAGTAATGTGCTGGTGGTCACTGACCATTTCACGAGATATGCCCAAGCTTTCCCCACCAAAGACCAGAAAGCATCCACTGTGGCCAAAGTACTTGTAGAAAACTTTTTTGTTCACTATGGGGCTCCACAAAGAATCCATTCTGATCAAGGGAGAGACTTTGAGAGTCGTCTGATCAAAGAGATGCTTTCTCTGTGGGGAGTGCGAAAGTCCAGAACCACTCCTTACCACCCCAGGGGACCCACAGCCTGAACGTTTCATAACCGCACTTTGCTAGATATGCTAGGCACCCTGCACCCAAAGGACAAGCCTAGATGGAGCTAACAAATTAGCACCCTGGTACATGCTTATAACTGCACCAAAAGTGATGCCACTGGATTCTCCCCTACCGCCTGATGTTTGGAAGAGAAGCTCGACTACCAGTAGATGTGTGTTTGGGGTCTCTCCTGATGGGGTTCAAGCTGACAACTATTTTTACAGTATGTGCAAAAGTTAAAGGCCCAGCTAACCTCATGCGTACTCAACTGGTTTCAAACCATGGCTGCCAAAAAGAAATCTGGCCAACAAAGAAAGGTATGATAAAAGGTGAAAGCACAGGAACTCCAGGAGGGCGATCGGGTATTGCTAAGAAATCTGGGACTGCATGGCAAAGCACAAGATTGTGACAGATGGCACCATCTCCCTCACATTGTAGTGGCAAACTAGATGATCTGCCAGTGTACAAAGTAAGGCCTGAGAATAATCAAAAGATGTAAAAACAATGCATAGAAATCATTTACTGCCCATTGGACAAATCATAATTGAGTCTGAGCCCTAGAAGATGCCCTCTGGACCAGTGACTAGAGCTGCTGCTAAGAAAAGATCAAGAAAGTCTGCACCTACAGAAGCAAAGTTAAAGTGTTCCCTCCACAAGTCCCAGTTGAGCATGACTGTCAGTCCATATCGGAAGAAAGTGAGAGTGACTTTGAATACTATCCTTCTTACGAACTGAGTCAATTGTTTCGGGCAATCCCTAGTCAATACTGGAGATGAAGCTGGGCCTTCTGGACTGTCCAAGCCCCCAGCTCGTCCCCTGGAGCCGATGCTCCAGAAAGTGAAGTGCAAAGCATCAGATCAGATGAAATGGAATCATTGTGCATAGTTGAACTGTTTGAGCTTCAGGGAGGAAAATGATGGATTGGGTCAGACTGGTGATACACCAGAACAAGAAGAGTATTTTGAGTGCCCTGACAGTCCACTGCCAGTGTCCGAAAGCTCTCCCTGCAGGCCAAATGTTGTGGACTCAGAAACTGTAACTCCTGGAGCTGAAAGTGCCCCAAGTTCTAGCCTCTCTACCCCATGGAGACTCCCTGACAAGTGGGGACAATGCTGAAAATGAGGCTCAGAGTGCAGAGACTATAACAGTTCCCCTAGAAAGACTGGTCGAGCTGTAAAGCCTGTGGTGCACCTCAGTTATGATTCCCTGGGAGGCCTGTGGATTTGCCTCTCAATGTTGTCCATAAAGGAGTGTATGTGTCCCCGAGCTCATTGCCCAAACTGAGCGTCCAGTGCTAACTCCAAGTTACTTGTGTTGCCCTCTAATATGGTGCCCTTGCCCCGTCCAGCCCCAAGGTAACTGATAGGAAGGGCCCTCTCTTCAGGTTTCATGTACAAGAGGTAATAACTTGAGTTATGGTACAATGTGTATGTAATACTGTGTAAAGGTGACGTACTGCAATGTTTCAGAAATGTGTTCTTGGTAAAATGATATATTGACTGATGATTACATGTGCGAGCCTAATGCAAATGTATATGGTTGCAGTTAAAACTTATGGGTACTTGCTTGACGCGGACGCCAAGCTTTCCCAGGCTGTGAAGGTGTAACCCCCTGCAAATAGGGGTTCCCAAAAGACTTCCAGGAGCTTGCTTGAATGCTCCAAGCCTGAATGGTGTTTGGCGTTAAGCCATTTATTAGTGAGTGTTTTAGAACCTCTGGTACTGTCTCTTTAAGAGCTGTCTGCTTGCAGACATAATTAGTTTGTATGGGGACTGTGTGTTTCTTTGATTGAGTACCACTCAAGCTGCTGCCAATTCACTTCATTTTGCAGTCACTAGGAGTGTAAAGGGAACCTATCTGAAAGATGTAACTGTTTGCCAGAAATTATTTAGAGTAATAATGAAATTACAGTTTGTCTAACCTGCTTTCTTTGCAGTCAGAACTGTGTCTGCTAGTTCCCATTCTAGTTTTGAACTGCTGAACTGGACCAATCAGTGTGGGGTAAGCTAGCTCTAAAATGGTGCCTTGGATGAATCAGAACTTGGACTCATAATCTGAGCCAGCCACAAGAGGATTGTATGGGCAGTGACTCTGGGAGATGTAGTTTAGACTTCAGTGCCTTTTGGACCAACAGCAGCAGTCTATTGTGAGTGGCAGCCAATCCAGTCAAGAACTGGGAGGAACTCAAAGGAAGTGCCCGTTTTGTCGGTTGGAGTTTCAGTTGAGCTTTGGCAGTGAAGAAGGAAGGAGCCCTGTGCTTTTTCAGTGTGCAGTTTTAGTCAAAAACGGTAAGGGCCCAGAGTTCCCGTCTGCAGCTTGTGTAACAGCTTGTTAGGACTGAATCCGTCCTGTGAAAAGAATCAAAGGATCTCTGAATAGTAGAAACCAGGCTCACCCTGTAGAAGACTGGAGGAATTGCTGAAAATTGCACTCGGGTCTGTCAGGAACTGAATCTGCTGTGTGTTCTCCGGTATTGTGGAATTGCGATCGGATACAGATGCAGCCTGCCTGGTATAGTGCTTTCTTTTTATATGGATGTGTGAAGAGGTTTGTGTACCTCAAGTGAGCCCTGCTGACATTGAAGGACCCTATCTTATTTGGAGGTCGGAGTACTAATTCAGGGTCACTCCCTGTTGAATTGCCACATTAAATCCAAATGGAATTACTGTACTGCTGACTGTTTAATTTTCCTTCACTGTGTGAAAGGGCCCCTACCGGCTGCCACGGTTTGACTAGCTACTAGGGCTTGGGTACCCAGGGACAGTAACTGATAGGGATAGGCCTTGCACAGAGCCATAGGTAGATGATTAGAGTGATAAGCTAATTAACCTGATTTCCCCCTGTCCTTGTTATATTCCCCCTAAATAAATCAGAGCTGCTTGTTTCAGCAAAGTTATACTGCCTGAGGTATTTGTCTATGTTAAAATATTGTACTGTGATTGTTGCACTGTATCTTATTTTACAGGGGGTCCTAGTGCCGGAAATAGTCCTGGGAGTAAGTATATACTGTGAAGGTAATTCTGATATATTGTGTGGGCCACTAGTGGGAAGAAAGGGGGGTTGCAGTGTCCCAGAGGGCTGTGACCAAGTAAGTTTAACTATTGCAAACCCTGACCTCTGGGTGGAGGCACCCGCCATTGGATCCAGGCCCCTCAACCTGTTAGTGGCAAATCAGGCAGGGGTAGTAGCCCCTGGGATAGCGCCATCTAGGGGTTACACACCCATTTCATAATGCTTGGTAACAGCAGGAAAGAATTCCTACTTCAGTGGGTTAGAGAATTGTAGCTACAGGCATTGAGGGTTGTCCCTGTACGCACAGCCCCTACAGAGAGTTGAAGGGAAGGCAGTTGCTAGTAATCCATACTTGTTTGTAAATACTGGGGACTGATATGAAAGGGGGTTCAGGAGAAAGGGTATCTTTATGGGTCTTTGAGCTGATCAAGGTCCATCCGTTGGAAAGTGGTAATACTAGCTGCTTGTTGAAGGGGAGCTGGTAGGCTATTCCATATTGCCAATCTACAAAAGAAGGCCTGTCTGCTGGAGTCTTTTCACAATTTGGGAAGTATCCAGCTTGCTGCTTCTCTCAAGTTTAAAGAATAGTGGGTAGGTGCCAGTTGAAGAGGGATTTTGGGTAGAGTAAATGGGGCTGGGGCATGGGTACATTTATAGAGAAGTTTCAGTGGTAGTCCATGTGGGCAGTGGGGCTTAGCCAGTTGAGTTAGCAGTAGAATAGGCAGCAGTGAGACCTTCAGGTGTTCTCAAGAGTGAAACGGCAGCATATCCTGTTGCACTGGGCATCCAACCTGTGCAAGCTGGCTTCAGGGGCTGGGTAGTGCATCACATCTCCACACTGTAGTCCAACCGAGGGAGCTGGAATTACCTCATAACCTGCATTCTTGTCACAGAGAGATTTGATGCTTTCCTGGTCTGTAGAGAGTTCCAAGCCTGATGTGGCCTGTGAACGTAGTGATTTGATCTGCAAGCTAGTGGTAAGAGGGTTGGGGGTACAGCCACACTCCAAGTATTTGAAGGACAGGACCTGCTTGAGACAAGGTTGTCCTTGCTATGGATAGCATGGGCGGTATCCAGTGTTTGGGTTTGTGAACGGATGCTGCCCACCATGGCGTCGTTTTTTTGAGGCATTGAGAATGAGATGGTGTTCATTTAGCCAGACTTCTAGTGCCGCCAAGTCATTCAGCAGTAGAGTCTACACACAGGCCTGTGCAGGATCGCTGCAATAGAGAAGTGTGTCACCAGCTTACAAGTGTGCCGGTGGGAAGGTTGTTACTGAAAGCAGTTAAACATTTTAGAATAAACCTTGCCATTTCACTTGTAAGTCAGTTATAACAGCATGCATGCATGGTCTGTCCAATAATTTGAATTGAATGAAGCATTGGTAGAACTCATAATCATCCAGCTACCGCCAGGCAGCCATTCTGCAAGTGAGCTAAAAAGGAAATTCTCCATTAGCTACTGCAGCTGTAAAGTCATGCTTATGAATGTTTATCCATGCAATTACAGCTTCTCACCACCAGATGGAATCATATTTTTGCTCTCACAGAACAATGATCCTAGTATGCTGTTGCTGCCCCAGTCCCCCTTCTAAACTAGCTGCTTCATCTCAAGGGGTACACTCAAGTGAGTAATTTTTTTTTTATAAATGAAGGTACTAAAGAAAGTGTTTAGAGTGCACAGCTGTGAACCTAGAGACCTACATTTCTATCTCATTACCACACATCCACTGTGTGATTTTCAGCAAACCTGTGTTTCTGCTTAACCTCCCTGAGATCTTAACCTCCCTCAAAGTCACTTCCCCTCATGTCTTGCTTAAGTACTGCTGCAACAAGGGGTCATGACATGAGATTAGAGGGGGGCCACTTAAGGGGAAATAGGAGGAAGTTCTTTTTCACTGAAAGGGTGGTGGATGCATGGAATTGCTTGCCCCAGTGGGTGGTAGGAACAAGCTCGGTGGCGGGATTCTAACATGCATGGGATAGGAATAAGGGGGCCATAGGGATGAGAAGGAATCGCTTAAACAGATGACCAGATATTGGCACCAGCCGCCATTACAGGCAGGGAAAGCGGGTAGACTGGATGGGCCTGGCAGCCCTTCTCTGCTGACAACTTCTATGTTTCTGTGTAACTACAATGTCAAAATGCACGAGGTGGGAAGCTGAAGGGAGGATTCTGGGCTCTCTATCAGCTTACAACTAATTTGTATTCATCATTTTTCAGGAATGTTAAGGAACAGGTACATTCCTCCAATTTATTAGCCTAATAATATAGATCTGGGATTTATTATTGCTTTAAGCCACTTTATGGCAATCTGTAGGTAATCAATTGTCCAAATTTGCATGTTGTATGCCAAGTTATTTGTGATGTTGATGTGGTATTTGTCTTGCCATGGCTTCTGGCTTGTGCAATAAAGATTACTACAGCTACTACTATAAAATGGTTTGGGTGACAGTGTGTATGAAAGGCACTATACTAAAGCAAATTCCTTTTTTATATATATTTTTTTCTCCTGTTGGGGCTCCGTGAAGGCAAGCTGCTGTCCTCTCTTACTAACATACTAAAATGCCATCAGAATAGGCCTAACGGTCTTTCGAGTCTGTTTCGATTGGTCAGCCTCACCCTGGTGCTGACCTGCCCCTCGCTTCTTCTGGCTACTCCCTTCCCAGTTCGGATATTCTTGCTGCATTGGATTTTGCTTCCAGAACCCTTCCCTGTACCTGTCCCAGCCCATCTTGAACCCCTCCACTGTCTCTGCCTCCACCAGCCCCCTAGGCAGTGCATTCCATGGCTCCACCACCCTCTCAGTGAAGTAGCACCATCTCCTTTCTCCCCTGAATCTTCCCCCCTCCAGCTTCCACCCATGCCTCTAGTGGCCCCTCCTCCTTCGAATCACCCTGACTGTTCCTTCCCTATTTACCTCTTCATGTACTTGAAGACCTCTATCATGTCCCCCAGTCCCTTCTCTTCCTAATGTGTACATATTTAGCTCTTTGAGCCTTTCCTCATAGGTCCTGTCCCCAAGCCCCAAATCATTTTGGTTGCCCTCCTCTGGACCCTCTCCAGGAGTTTAATGTCCCTCTTTAAGTGTGGCCTCCAAAACTGCACGCAGTACTCAAGGTGTGGCCTCACCAAGCAGTTATACAGAGGGAGCATCACCTCCCTCCTTCTGGAGGTGATCCCCCTAGCGATGCATCCCAGCATCCTGTTGGCCTTGGCTGCTGCCCTCCTACAAGTCTCCGAGTTGTTCATTTTGACATCCACCACCACCCCCAGGTCCCTCTCAGCCATCGAGACTTGTAGCATGTCCCCCCCCAGGGTGTACACTTGGCCCGGGTTTCTGGCCCCCAGGTGGAGTACCTTGCATTTCCCTGCATTGAACCTCAGCTTCCACTTTCTAGACCATCTTTCTAGAGCCTCCAGATCCCCCTCTAGGGCCACCCTCCCCTCCCCATCCACCACCGCCCCCAGTTTTGAGTCATCCGCAAAGAGACTCATCTCACTTGTGATTCCTGTCCTTATGTCAGAGATGTAGGCATTGAACAGGAGGGGCCCAAGGACTGATCCCTGTGGGACCCCACTAATGACCCTCTTTGGGGATGAGACTATCCCGCCAACTACGACCCTCTGGGTCTGGTTCTGGAGCCAATTGCCTATCCATCTGATCATCTGGTTCCCCACCCCCATTTCTCCCAGCTTATCCAACAGGCCCATATGAGGAACAGAGTCAAATGCCTTGCTGAAGTCTAGAAAGAGGACGTCCACTGGTCTACCAAGGTCCAAGGCACTCAGCCACTCATAGAACTCCACAAGGTTTGTCTGACACGATTTCCCTGAGATGAATCCATGCTGTCTATTGTCCAGGCACCCTGACTTTTCCAGGTCCCCCTAGCCTCTCCTTGACAATGCCCTCCATCACCTTGCCCACCACGGATGTCAGGCTGACAGGCCTGTAGTTCTCTGCCACCTCCCTTGATCCCCTCTTGTGGATAGGCACTATATGCACCACCTTCCAGTCCTGGGGCACCCACCCTGTCCTCAGAGAGATGGTGAAAAGCTCTGCTAGGGGTTTCGCCAGGACATCCGCAAGTTCCTTCAGCACTCTGGGATGTAATTTATCCGGCCCCGGTGCTTTCTCCATCTTAAGGGAGCTGAGGGCTTCCCTCACTCTCTCTGCTGTGATTTCCACTTCCAGTACCTCTTCTCCCTGCTTAGCCCTCACCCCTCCTGCCAATGATGCCTTCTCCTCTCCCCAGACCCGCCAATTGGTAAGGGTCCCCCCTCCTCAGTATCTCTGTCTCCTCCCATGTATGATGCAGCACCCCCATTTTCCTTGGTGGAAACTGTGGAAACTCTTGGAGGATCTCAATCCACCCTGTCAGCTTCAGAGCTGCATCTAGCCTGCCTTGATGCCCCATTTTCTCCCCATTAATCCCTGGACCCCAGAACACAGTCGCGCATGCACATGGAGGTGCACATACGCTCCATGGCTCTGGTGACAACCTCTTCCTCCCACCCAGCCTATTGCCTAGTTTCCCTTGTGGCTTGGTGCTGCCACCTAGCCTCTACCGGGCAACAGCCAAGAGCCAGGAAAACCCACATCCCTCCCCAGGAGAGAAGGGCTGCCTCGCAGCCGCTCAGTCCAGCTCATCGCCCTCCCCTCCAGCCAACCCCTGACAACTCAATGCTTGTTCCCAAACCTGGTCACCGGCATGGGAGAAGGTAAGGTGCCCAGTGTCTCAGCCCTCCACACCACTGGACCGGTATAGATTCCTTTCCTAAATCAACACGATCATGTGATAATTATTTCCTTCCTTTCCTTTGCATTAAAAAAGAAAACTAAGTACAGCATGATGCAACAAAGTAAATAAATGTTAGTTGTTAGAAACTAATTGAGCTTGTTTAAGGCTTTTGTCGTAGTGTTTATTGAAATTTATGAACCGCAGGCTAGTTTTCATAAACTGGGGTAATCATATTGAGTCAAATCATATTAAAGTGTTGTTCCTTAATTAACTTATAACTTATGACTATCAAATGTTCTACAATTAAGAAAAAGAATATTATGGCTGGTACGGTGCACAAATTATAATGAGCAACATACTTTCAATAATGGCCTAGGTGACTTGAATCACGCATAGTGCTGTCTTTGGGCTTTTTGTAAGCTGCTGATTAATGTTTGTGTTTTAATGCCCTCTTGTGGCCAAAAACATAAAAAGACAGGATATTGGGTCTAATTAAAGCTATAACATAGTCCATCAGCCTGCACCAGCAATGATTCTTTAAAGTGTATTCAGTAAGGCCTTCAACAGAGTGCCACACAGGAGATTGGTGCAGAAGTTAAGAAGCCTAGAGGCAGCAGACAAAATAACCCAGTGCGATAAAATTGGTTAAGAAACAGAAACGAGCAGGTAGCACTAAATGGGGACTTTCCAGGACAGATGGGTGTCATGAGCAGAGCACCCCAGGGGTCAGCACTGGTCCCGTACTCTTCAATATATTCATTGGTGAAATAGGGGTTAGGCTAGAAGGAAAAGTCTTTCCATTTGCAGGTGACACCAAGATCTGCAATACAGTGGGCACAACAGAAGGGAGTGGAGGCCAAGAGGAGGGACTGGAAAGGCTAGAAGAGTGGTCCTGAATTTGTCAGCTGGGATTCAACATTAAAAAGTTCAAAGTCATGCACACAGGGGTCTATGCACAAAAGTGTGAAATTTATGCATGATTCATGTGTAAATTGCCTGTACACCTATGCAGCCCTGGACAGGTGCAGGGTGTGTGGATTCACAACCGCAAGCACTTGCAGGCACCTGTCCATGGCCCCACCATCTCGGTGCGCAGGACCACAGGGGGTGGATGGGTGCAGAACAGTGGACTCAGGCAGGCATCCAATCGGATGCCCGGCAGGGGTCCGGAGTGGATCCCGTGTGCAACGGGTGCAGGGGAGCGTGGGAAGGCAGGCTGGAGCAGCAGTGTGCAGGGGGATCCTGTTGCCATCACACCCACTAGTAAATGTTGGGGGGGACATGTAGACACTTACGGCAGGCTCACCCATGGCATAGCATTTTCCACCCCAGCCTGGCACTCTGTGCCTTAGTGAATTGTGCTGAGTACGGGCAAGCCCCCTGATACACCACCAGACCACCTACGGTGTGTAGCTGCTTGGGCAGCCAGGATATCTGGTGCACAACAGGCTGGCGCACTGATAGTGAATGTTGCCAGGGGTCAGCTGGACCCCCACTGCGCGGCATTCACACATAGGGTTGCCTCAGATACACAGCTCGTAGGCAATCTGCACTTTTGTGTGTAGAGCCCACTGAGAGCAAATCTCCAGAGCTTAGTACAGGATATAAGAGGAGAGTCCATGGCATGTACCTCGGAGGAAAGGGACCCAATAGTTATCATTATAGACGCCCTGAAAGTAGTGGCCCAGTATTCAAGGGCAGAGGGGAGAGTAAATAGTATTGTAGGCTATATAGGCAGGGGGATAGGAAGCAAAAGGAGGGAGGTTATACTTCCCCTATACAGTTCATTGCTCTGCCCTCACATTGAGTACTGTGTGCAGTTCTGGAGCCCTCACCTTAGAAAGGAAATTGGCGTGTGGAGGCTGTGCAGAGGAGGGCAACCAAGATGGTACAGAGGTAGCAGGGGAAGCCATATGAGGAAAGACTGAAGGGCCTCAACATGAACTCCTTAGAGTGCAAAAGAACCAGGGGCACATGATTGAGATGTTTAAATGCCTCTAGAGGATGAACAGATTGGAGTGTGGGGAGCCTTCTAGGTTGAGCACAAGCTTGGTTACATGAGGGAACACAATGAAGTTAGTACGGAGAAGTTTCAAGAGGGAGATGAGGAAGTATTTCTTCACAGAAAGTGGTGGATAGACAGGAAAGGTTGCCTAGGGAGGTAGTGGGAGGCAAAGACAGTGACGGGATTTAAGCAAGTGTGAGACAGGCATATGGGTATCATTAAAGGAGAGAATTGCCTGGAGAGGCTGCGGGGAGCTGGGGGCTGCCTAGCACCCCTTTGCCACCACATAGTGCAGATAGGGTTAGGGCTGACTGGATGGGTCTTGTGGTCCTTTTCTGCTAACAAAACCTATGTTTCTGTTCATCAAGCAAGCATACAAAATTACAAGCTACAAGTATCAAGTATATAAAGTACGTGAGCTCCAGACAATGGTGGCAAATGCTGAGTTAGACTTAGTGGCCATAACAGAAACATAACAGAGACATGGGCTACTGGAAATAACAATGGGTATTTTACTATCCCATGTTATATCCTATACTGAAGAGATAGGGGTAAGAACAATGAGGGAGGTGTCACCCTCTATATTAAGGAGAGCATAGTGGCTACTGAGGATGGTATTATCAGAAGGAGGGAGGGGTGGAGTCAGTTTAGGTGCAGCTGAGAACAGCTACATGAAAACTGATACGGCTGGGAGTGGACTACAGATTTCCAGGGCAGAAGAAGGAGGGGGACAGAGAACTAGGGGAGGAAATTAGGGGAGGGGCAGCAAAACAGGAACTAGTGGTAGTGGGAAACCTGAACTACCCCAGCAGCTAAGAGCACCAGAAATCATACAATGATGGACACAGTGCAGGACTACAGTACAGTAGTAAACTATAGTAGAAGTAGCAGTAGAAATGTATTTATATAAGGTACCCCTCCAATGCTTAGCATGCCTGTACAAATTAACACAGTATGAAAGATTAATTAACAGAAAATATACAGTAATAATGTAGTGGGTCAGGGAACCCACAAGACAGGATGCCATTCTCGAGCTGGTGCTTACCAATTTAGAGGTGATGAAAGGGGTAACATGGGGTCCAGTGACCACAATACTGTGTGTTTTGAACTGGCCTTGGGTAACTGCAGACCTTCTTTGAAGGCTGTAGTCCCGAATCCTACAAGTGCAGATTTTAGCATAATGAGGGAAAGTATCAGGGAAAAATTGGAGGGAGTAGAAGGGGGTCAAAGGATAAAGGAAAAATGGTCAGTAATTAAGAGGGCTATTTTGGGGGTGACTGACTCTTGTTTGAGAGAAGTCATTAAGAGAACAAGTCATGCCCGGCCCGGTGGTGCTGAGGGTTGAGGTGCTGGATTCCACACCTTGTGCCACGCCGGTGACCCATGTTTAGGAGCAAGTGTGGGCCGCCAGGGGTCAACAGGGGAGGAGAAGGATCGAGTGTCCCATGGACAGCTCTACTTCTCCGGGGAGGGATGTGATCAGTTCTTGGTGCATGCCTGGTTCCTAGCGAAGGCTGGGGGTTGGCACACTGATGCTGCTGACAATGGGACAGAGGATGGGCGGACACCTGAGGGGACACTCACAGAAGCGTGCATGGTACTGTTGCTGGTGTCATTGCATACTCAGCCCCTGACGAAGAAACTGGCAGAAAAAGAAGCGGCTCTCGGCTGGATGACAGGGGAGCTCGCAGGTCCCGCCCCCGAATAGCCATGGCACTGACCAACACTGGATCCGGTCTTCGGTGAGGATGGGGTTCCCCCCGCTGACCCCACCGGGAAGGGGCAAGCCCTGGGGGTAAGAGGTCAGTGTCAGCTGGTGGATATCGGGGGAAAGGACTGGGGCTCCCTCCTGATTGCAGGCCGAGAGTAAGGAGGAAAAAAAGTCTCAAAAAAAAAGAGAACAGTAGGGTGCTGCAGAGGTCAGTTCTTAGACCATTTCTGTTCAATATGTTCATCAGTGACATAGCGGATGGCATCCAGTGCGAAATGTGTCTTTTTGTGGATGACACAATAACTACTGTAAAGCAGAGTAGATAGAGAGGAGGGAGTTAGGGAGTTAACAAGGGATCTGGACAGGCTGGCGAGCTGGTCCAAAACATGAGAGTTTAAATCGAACACCACGAAGTGCTGTACATAGGGAAGAGGAACTCATGTACTGTACTGGATTGGTGGTGATGGTGGGGTTGGGGGAGTTAGGTTGGCCACCACATCTGAGGAAAAGGACCTGGAAGTCATCATTAGGGAGTCCCTCAAACAAGCCAGCCAGTTCAGTGAAGCATACAATAAGACAGCAAGGATATTGGGATGCATCGGGAGGGGATTTGACAGTAGGAGAAAGGAGGTGATATTGTCCCTGCACAGATCATTGGTGAGGCTTCACCTGTAGTACTGTTCCCAGTTCTGGAGTCCACACCTGAGAAAGGACAGGAATAAGCAGAAATGGGGGTTTAAAAACTTTTTTTTTGCTTAACCAGGCTTTTGGTGAGTAAGAATTTGATTCCCAGTTTTGGTTTTGTATATATGCTGTATATTTTGATTTCTGTTGTTTTTACTTATTTACGATTGCATATTTATTGTTTGTCATTCTGTATGGCACCCTGAGCCTTCAGGGAAGGATGCCATACAAATAAAGCTGCTATTACTGCTAAGCTAGAGTCTGTGCAGTACAGGGTCACCAAGACGTTCCAGGGCCAACAGGGCAGATCCCATGAGGAATGGCTTGAGGCCCTTAACATGTACTCGCTGGAGGCATGAAGAGAGAGGGGTAACACGACAGAGACATGCAAGTTCCTGAGGGAAATGAATAGAGTGAACTGAGAAGCCCTATTCAAAAAGACCAGTAGTGCAGTCAGGAGAGGACATGAATGAAGGCTAATTGGTGTAATGTTCAGGAGGGACATGAGAAAGTCTACTTCACTGAGAGGGTGGTGGAACTGTGGAGTAGATTACTGGCAGAAGTGCTGTGGGCGAGGACTATAAATCAGTTTAGCTTTGAACAGGCTTAAAGGGCTGTTAGAAAATGGGCTTGCAATTTCTCGATCTCTGATTCGCCAAGCACCTCACAGAGGTGGGCTTTTATGTGGCAACAGAGATCAAGAAAAACAAGTCTCTGTGCCACCTGCCCGAGCTCAAAGCAAATCAGTGGCTACATAGAATTTAAAAAAATGAATAGTAGCCATTTCTTTTCTCTCGTTTAGTGAGTTTCTCAGATAGCCACCCCTTTCAACAACTCCAGTCTCAGTTTCAGTCTCATAATGTTTATTTATTTAGTTTTTTTTAACAGTTAACTTACTGTTTTTAATAGTGAACTGTTTTTTTAATAGTGAACTTACTGTTTTTTTAATAGTGAACTTACTGGGCAGAATATTAAGAAATGCGCCAAAGCCAGGCGCAAGACTTGCACAGCGCAAATCCAGTGTGCCATGGTGCACCAAGCACCATATTCAAAGGTTGTGCATGATGGCATGCGCCAGTGCAACCCAGCTGAATATTGCACAGATGCGCCATAGCACAATCAGTGCTGTGCCAGGCAGCAACCCAACATGCGCAACAGTGCAATCAGGGATGCGCAAGGGGAAGAGGTGCCTGCGCCAGGACACATATGTACCGGCAACAGGCACAGCAAGGAGCAAGCCACTAGGGTGGGATATCCCACCACCAGGGTGCCAAGGGTGCCAGGAGTGAGGCACGGCAGGCACACAACAGAACACAGGCCAGTGCGCATGGGGAAGCAGCAGGCCCCCGCCTACACGTACAACAGTGGTGCATGAAAGCAGGGTGGTGCCGATGGCCACTGGTGAACAGCCACTGGCAACCCCCCACAGGAACGCACTCACCATGCCACCGGGACCACAGCTGGCAACACACAGGCAGACAGCACACAACGTACACGCTACACAACTGGGAATGAAAGACCATGGCCGCCCCAGGGCACAGCCACTGAACAATGGGTGAACACCATCAGGCAAAACCCCCTGGCCACGCCAGGCGCACACCACAGCCACCATGCACACCACTGCAGAATGGCTCTACACGCCAGCCACAAAGCGGACCCGGAAAAAGATGTGTAACCATAGAAATGTGTATTTACAACATCAATAAAACACAACAATGTATAGATAAAAACAGGGAACAGGGAAAATGGAGTAGCTATGTACAAGAAGGCTAGGCCAGTGAAGGAAGGGACGGGGACAGGGGTCAGGGCAAGTCAGGGGGACAAGGGAAGGGGGGGACAGGGTTGTAGATCAGTCACGGGCCCTATGGGTGGCCATGCCCCACTGCAGCCTGGTGTTGTAGCCTGCAAATGGCCCTCTGCATAATCCTCACCACCCGCAGCGTGGCAGGGGAGACCTCCAGTGTCCTCCTCAGAAGGCGGTTGTTTACGGCCAGGTGTCGAACACCTAGGACAAAGGAGGGTATACGGAATCAGTTCATGTCCGGAACACCCCAGCTCACCCACCGTGCGCAACAGACAGTGGTGACACATGCCCCTGATTTGGCACACAGCCACCTGCAGTGAGTGCACCCACACATGCCGCCAATGCAGCACACCACAGCCATGCAGAACACAGCACACCACTACCGCCCATGGGCCACACACCACCACCACTGTGGCAGGCAGGCAGCATGGTGAAGTGGCAGGATGGCAGTGGCACAGACAGTGGCTGGATGCACCCACAGCCCACCTGCGGCAGCCACACACATGTGCAATATCCACAGCACGGTGCAATGGTCACTGTGGGTGGTGCACAGCTGCAATGGCAATGTGTACAGGGGGCCGTATCCTACCCCCACCCCTGCTGCCCACCCTGCACAGCAATGTAGCATGTAACAGTGCCTACCTGCACGCTGTGGTGCACCCTGCACGAGTCCCACTGCTCCGCCCATGCGGCCTGCAGCCCACGTAGGAGCCCCTGCGGTTGCCTGCCCTGACCCACCCACAGCACCCACCAGTCTGGCTCTCCTCCTGTCCTCAAGGCCTAGGAAGGTAGCATAGAGATGAACACATCAGTACCTGGCATCACCAAAGGCCCCCCCCCGGGTATGCTCCCCAGCCCAGCACAACCCAGTGTGTTGGCGCAGCACACACCTGGTGCGCCGGCCCATGCTATGGTGCGCACAGCCCCAGCGCCCCCCCCCCGCAGCATGGTGTGCCACCCTGCCAGCCCCACAGAACACTGTTTGGGCACATACACATGTGATGCACACTTACCTGGCTGTGGCACAGTACCCCTCCAGACACGTGCCTGCAGTGCCTGGAGCCTCTCTGGGTCCCTCCGCTGCAGGTCACCATAGTGGTGGCAGCACTGTTCACCAGTGCACTGGACTCCTGTGGCCTCCTCCAGCCCATAAGCCACCTCCTGCCACACACCTGCACGTGGCCTACCAAGGGACACCTGCCCAAACAGACTTCCTGTGTGTGGCTCCACTAGAGCCACAAGATTCATGAGTTCTATCTGGGACCAGTTAGGTGCCCTGGCTCTGCTGTGGCGTGGCATTGCTAGATCACAGTAGGAGAATCCAAAGTGGTGCCCTGTAGCGCACAAGCCCCACGTGCTGTGGATGCGCGCCTCACACAGAGATGCACTGCCAACAGCAATCGAGCATTCCCGGAGATGCGCAATATGGGCATGGGTGCACTGGCATGTGGTGCAGGGCATCCTGAAGGGCAAAAGGTGGATCTGGGGTCATGGGTAGGCACACACACTGTGCGCGACTGCGCTGTTGGGACCACCATGCAAGGTGCGCAATAGGGGCATGTGGACACCACGGGCTACTGGGCGATAGCGCCCATGTGCCTTACGCCCCATGGTGCCATCAGCCCTATGGCACCTCTGCACAGTAGGCCTCACAGCGCCCGAGTGCCACATGCCCGATAGTGGCAGAGCACCATATAGCATATTGCACAGGGTGCGTATGCTGCGTCGTTGGTGTAGATGCCAGCAGCGTGCACATGGGTACATCAGGGCCTATTGCGTACGTCACAATGTTGCGCCATGACTTGAGCAGGTGCGATTCCATTGCGCTAGGTGCAGTAATGCAATATTCAGCCGGAATATGCAGATTAGCTCATCAGCCTATCCGCAGCGCATCGGGGGCATTTGTATCTCATTACAGTTGCGCATCCCCTCATTTGCATGCGATACATTATAAAGGCACCACAGGGTAAGCACAGGACATGGACCGGTATTGCACCCTTCAGAGGTAAGCTGCGAGGCTGAGGGGGAGATGGGACAGTGGCCTGGGTGGGTGGTGTGGGTGGCAGCGATCACTGACCACATGTCTAATCCCACAGGACACAGCATGACTGATCATGAGGATGTTGAGGAGCGTGGGCCTGCATGGAAGCATAGGCCCAACTTTACAAGGTCCGAGACGGATGCCCTGTTCAAGGTGTACCTCGACCAGGAGCCTCTGTTGAGTGGATCAACAGGCACCCCACAGGCCAGGTACGCAGCATAGGAGGGTGTTGCAAGGGCTGTGAACCAGTAGGGCAGCCATCAGAGGACTGTGCAGGAGTGCAAAAAGAAGGTTGGCACAGACAGGCACCGGATTAATGAGAAGCTGGCAGCCATCTGGGCTGCACATAAAGCCACAGGCGGTGGACAGCTCGATGTGCCACAGCTGACGCCACAAGAGGAGATGGTGGCAGCCACCATGCGGTGCAATGCCGTCGAGGGGGTGCCTGGAGGTGGATTCCAGATGGGTGGCAGCCCATCACTTCATGGTAGGTACACCAGCGTCAGGGGTGGGGGGGCTGACTGGTGTGACAGCAGCAGTAATGAAACTGTATTCCCTTTCAGCTACAGAGCATCTGCATGCAGTGGCAGGGGCGGGGGTGTCCTCCATGGGGGCGAGCCTGGACCTGGAGGACCATCCATCCACCTCCACCAGTGTCCGGGGGCCAGATCAGCTGCAGCCCAACACCGTTGATCAGCCAGATGCCCGTGGCGTGGTTGCAGACAAGGCCCTGGCTGTGTTCTGGCATGACACCTGCCTTGGAGTACAGTACACCGAGACATCAATTGGGGCAGGGTCCGACACCGATGATGTGACCATCGTCCTGGTCAGTGGTGTCACCGTCAAGGGGGAGGCACCCATACCATTGACCCACCATGGCAGCGTGGATGGTACCCTGGTGTGCGTGTGCGTTCCACAGTCGTGGCATCCATGGATGTCACTGCACACAGGCCGTGTGCACACCCGCCAGGCTGCTGGTCATTGCGGCATGTGCATGATAATGCCAGCACAGCGCCAGGTGCAACTATGCCCCGGTGCTCAGTGTCTGACACACGCCTGGTGCCAGCCTCTGGGTGCGTGCCTGCAGGTGTCTGTGTGCTTGTGTGCATGTGGTGTGCTGTGCTGTATGGTTCCGCAGAGTCCCAACCCTCACCCATCCATGCTCCCCCCAGCCACTCCTATCACACGGGCCGCCCAACCTTGCCTGAGCGCTGTGCCATGCTCACCTTTCCGTGCATGGGGACACGTTCACCTACCTGCGTAGTGCTCCTCTGCAATCATGTCCTAGTGCCACTGGGCCATCTTGTGCAGTCGGGGTTTCCTTCACCGGGGGGGGGGGCTGCTCACCACCACATGGCTCGGATGCTGCATTGTCCCCACTGCTGTTCCCCTCTTCGGCCATGACAGCTGTCCCACAATCAGTGTCCATGTTGTGTAGTATACAGCAGGCCAGGAATAGGCCACAGGCCTTTGACAGGCTGTACTGTAGGGCACCGCCAGACCTGTCCAAGCATCAGAAGCATGTCTTCAGCAGCGTGAGCACATGCTTGATGATGTTCCATGTGCTGACGTGTGCCTCATTGAATCGCTTCTGTGCTGGGGTCGACGGGTGCCAGTATGGGGTGAGCAGCCAGGGCCGGAGTGGGTAGCCACTGTCACCTGTGTGGATAGATATATGGTTAGCATGGTGGTCTGTGTTGCTGCACCACCCATCTCTCCCAGCCACACCCTGCAGCGCCCCTACCCTGGCAGCCCCCATACCTTTCCCTGTTGTGCAAGGCTTCCCGTGTTCATGGCATACTCACCTACTAGGTGGCCAGTGGGGATGTCCCCACTCTCAAACCTGTGGCACAGTGCTGAGCCATGCCAGATGAAGGCATTGTGTGCTCCCCCAGGATGTGTGGCACAGACATTGATTATGCTCCCCCTGGCATCGCACACCACCTGGCAGTTGACACTGGGGTAGCCCTTTCTGTTGATGTAGGCTACCCCCTCTGGGCCAGGTGGTGTGCGGATGCCGACATGGGTGCAGTCGATGGCCCCAGCACGCCAGGCATACGTGCTACCCTGTGGAACTCCTGCATGTTCACTGTACACTCTGCCTGTGTGCTGGGGAAGGGGATGTATTCCACAGTATGTGGCAGCAGTGCGTTGAGGAACTGTGTGAGGAGCCATGACGCGGCTGACTGGGTTATGCCTGTGGTGTCCCCTGTTGGTATCTGGAAGGTTTCCGTGGCGAGCAGGCATGTGACCTTTGTCTCCACAGACATGGTGTGGCTTCATCTGGTGGGCACCTGCATCTCATCACTGCACAGCTCACAGAGCTGCCTCAGAATGGCCCGGTTCAGGCAGTACCGGCTCACAATCTCTGTATCACTGTATTGTTCGAAGGTGGTGTGGGCACGGTACTACATGTTCCGGACGTACCACCGACAGGCCCTTCCATGACGGCAAAGCTCTGCCTCCTGCCTCCTCACACCCCTCATTATTGCCTCCATCTGGAAGATGGCACTGGCCATGGCCTCAGCTGTCCGGATCCCCCTGGGCAGCAGGCCCCTTGGGTCCTCCTCCCCGGCTGTGTGCTGCTGCATGTGTGGTTGTGCTAGGTGCACACCTGGCAGCCTGTGGCCTGTGGCCTCAACCTCCCACCTGTCGGGGCACCTGTGCCACCCCTTCTGTGTGAGGTGTCATGGGCACACGCTCAGGCTGTGGCCTCCCTGACTGTGTGTCTCACACACACACACACACACACACACACACACACACAGCCACTCTCACACTCCCTCTCACTCCCTCACTGCCTCTGTCTCTGTCTTACACCCCTCCTGCTGTTCAGTCTGGCCACTGTGTCTCCCCCACACCTGCTTCTCTCTGGCACAAGTGTCCTTCCCCTACTTGCTACCTCTTTTTATGGGCTCAAGTGTGCGCCATGCATTTCCCATTTTCTCTCCGCTTGCGCCATCTGTCGGGTGTTGAATATCGCACTGCGCCAGATATTCATGGCTATGCCCTCTGCACTTGCACATGCATGCATTACCATTACACATTGGCGCATGGCGATTTGCGCTGCGCAGTTGCTGCACTTGAATATCGCTCTCCGGCGCATTTCCGTGGTTGCGCTAGCGCAACCCTGTTGTGCATTGTGCAACTGCTTTGAATATCCCGCCCACTGTTTTTTTACCTCCTCATACCTCACAAAACATTTTGGCTGCTGGCCATTCTCACTTTTAACCATCAGACTGGACACTCTCTTCAACTCCTTCTGCCACTTTGCACTTGATGCTCCCTGTCGCACCCACCACTGTGACCTCTATCGAGTCCTTTCCTTCCCCTCCCTTACAAATAGACGTCTCTCACACTGTGCTAAATTCACCACTAAACACTAGCTGGGTGAACTCGCTTCCTACCTCTCCCCCTCATTTATAACACCCCCTCCTTCTTCCCACTCCCTCAGATCTACCGACACTTGCACACTGTCCCCCGCTGTTCCACCGTCTCCAGCCAGTCTGGATACTCTCACCATTTCCCTAAAATATGTAACTCTCTACCTCCCCAAATCCAACACTCCTCCTCCTCCTCCTTCTATTCCATCAACACTGCCCTCTCCAATTCTTTGGGGCTGTCATCTGATACAGGATTGGTGGGAGGATATTACTCACTGTTTGGAGCGTACCTTACAGGCACCGGTTCCCACCTCCCCCCTTTTTGGGATTCTGGGTGACTCCTCAATCCTAGACCCTCAAAGTTTAGTCTGTAACAGATTCCTTTTAGCAGCTGCACTGGAAGCTAAAAGGCTTCTGTTACTACATTGGAGATCCTCAGAAGTTCCCTCTCTCCATAGATAGAAACGAGCTGTCTCTGAGGTGACTTCCTTTTACAAGGTGATGTATTGGAGGAGAAGCGGCACGTCATGCTTCTCTAAGGGGTAGGATAAATGAATGACCCTATAGGTAAAAACACTGGGGACTTGGGGGACCGCTTGTAAGTCTTAGATGGTATACGGGATGATTTTTGGTTTCATTGGGTACGGTGGATGTCTCTGTATGTTATTGTTAATGTACGTTACTTTCTATATGATTCTATTGCCTGTTTGCAACTAGTAGTTATATATTATAATATTATGAATATTATGGAGCTGTACAGTACTTGTTGTTCTACTCTGTTCTGTTTTCTGTGTGCTGTTGGTTTACCAATAAAAAATGTTTATATACAAAAAAACACTGCCCTCTCCAACTGTCTTGCACCTAACTGTTCCTGTTATGACCCACCTTAATTTACTTCATCTTGCTCCTTACAGTTCATCCCCTTTCAGAGTTTACCCAATTCCTCTATTGACTCTACTGTCTCTACTGACCTTAGCCCCTCCAAGGTGCTAGTTCTCATACCTTTCTCCCTTCCCCTACTCTTTACCCCTTTTCCCTAACCTTCACACTCCCCTTGCAGGGTTCTCAGCATCCTGAAGGGGTCCTATAGTGCCTAGGCTTGCCACCTTTTCTTCCTCCGTCTACCTATCCTTGGCCTTCCAGGTTCCCTTGCAAGGTCCCCAGCAGCTTGGTGGGTTCCTTGGATCAGGCCTCATCCCCTCCCAGGTGTTATTTCTCATTTTCTCCTTCTCACTATCCCTCTGTAATTACAACACCTAACCAGAGGAAGGTTTTCAATTGCCTGAACTTCCCTGCCCTCTTGCAAGGTTATTGTATCCTGAAAGGTTCTCTTTTTGGGTCAGGCCTTATTTCCCCTCCTAGGTGTTAATCACACTTTTCCCTCTCCCTCTCCCCTACTCCAGTCCCCTGTCCTCTTGCAGGGTTCCCCACATCCTGAAGAGGTCTCTCCGGGACACGACTTTGCACTGTCATCCTCTCTCTTCTTCACCCCTTATATCACGATAACACTTGTTCACTTATTATCATTGCACTTATTAATTGTTCTCACAAATTACATATTTATGCAACACTGTTTGTAACAACTGCCTTAATTAATGGTATGCTATGTTGATCTTTGTAACTTGAATGTAAAATGTCTCATCCCTATTGTACCCCTTCCCCCCAGGTCACACCGGGAGATGAGCAACCTTTTGCTCAGTGTGCCTTCCTGGTGAAACATTTAAATAAATAAATAAATAATGCGGTGCTGTGACTCAAACTCCTGAGGGTACCTACATCCTTGTCGCCGAGTGCCAACCAACAGGGGGCTGCACAAACCACAAACTGCCTTTTTTAAATTGAATTCAGCTCCTCTCGCAACACTCAACAGAATACATTGTTAACTGCTTGAAAACAAACTTGCCACGTCCATAACCTTAGCGCTGGACAATCATGCTACACTTGAAAGGGGGCAGCAGCTCATTTTCAAACTTCCGGTCCTTTTGCGACCACGATTGCTATCTATGTAACGGCAATACAAACAAGCATTTGTCAATGCTGAATGTTCGCCGCTTGCATTGCTGTTGTATTGGGTTCAGCTGGTACAATAATAAGACATTGCATTAAATTACATTACAATAAAATGTGTGAATACTTAATGAGTCGATTCTTTTCATCCATGTTTTATGGACAAACATACAGTCAGGATCTAGAGCACTGATCTGTAACCTTGTACTGCTCTTGGTTAACCGTTTACAATGAGAACAAGAAATGGCTAATGCCAAAACACTCTCTCAGCATGCCAGTATTATACTGTATAGCAGTAGGTTTTCTAACTGAAAATCAGGAGAAGGCAAAGGTTTGTGTTGGCGGAAACAGCGGCTCTATGTTATTTACTTAACCTTTCTAACCAGTAAGGCACATGGAGATGTTCCCAGTATTGTCTGTAAGGCCTGGTTCTTCCAAGAATGGTCCCTTCACTTGTAAAGGCCGGGCTTCCTGGGGGTGTCTCTGGAGTTTGAGCATCTCCTGCCTTACAGTGTTACTGGGTCACTGTGGATGTTATGATAGCTAACCCTGCCTTGTGAGCTCAACAAGTTTGAGGGGCCTAGATCTTTGAAGCCCCTTGATAGGGGCAGAGGGGTGTTGTATCCAAGGTTGAGATGGAAAATATTGCGATGCCGCTACCCAGAGAACGTTAATGTGGACCTAGTGTAGTATAGTACCGTAAAACCTCCTGGGATACAGTACCTATCCACCACTTCACTAGACCACCCTAACTGTGAACCAGCTCAATGCAGTGACAACCATTACAAAGTATTCACACATAACTAAACAGTAAGAAGATTCACATTCAAAAATTAGGAAAAAAACATATATTCAAAATTACCCCCACTAAGCAGGTCACTATTGACCATGTATTTACTCTTCGACATCTTGTGGGTAAATATATCAACTATAAAAAATCATATCTATTTGTAGTATTTCGGGATCTATGCAGGGCTTTAGATTCAGTAAATAGATGTTACATAGAAACATAGAAGTTGACGGCAGATAAGGACCGCAAGGCCCATCCAGTCTGCCCATTTCTTTTTCTACCTTATAAATGTGTCATCGGCCTTTGCTCTGTCAGTGGCCTATCTATTCATAGTCATTTGTATTGCTCCCTTATGCCAATCCCATGCCTGTTTGAAGCCCTGCACTGTATTCATAGCCACCACTTCTTGTGGTAAGCCATTCCATGCATCCACCACCCTTTCTGTGAAAAAGAATTTCCTCACATTCCCCCTTAATCGGCCTCCCTCTAATCTCATGCTGTGTCCTCTTGTCCTGCTATTTTTCTTATATTTAAACATGTTAGACTCTTTCACCTTGTTTATGCCCTTAAGGTGTTTGAATACTAAGATCATATCACCTCTCTCCCTCCTTTGCTCAGGGTATACATATTGAGCTCCGTTAATCTGTCCTCATATGTCTTCTGATGCAGTCCCTGCACCATTTTGGTTGCCTTCTCTGGACTGCCTCAATTTGTTAATGTCCTTGTGAAGGTGTGGCCTCCAATACTGCACGCAGTACTCCAGATGGGGCCTAACCAGTGTCTTGTACAGAGGGATTATTACCTCCCTCTTACGACTTGTGATACCCCTACTAATACACCCTAACACCCCCGTAGCCTTACCTACTGCTTTAGAGGTCTGCTTGGATGATTTTAGGTCATCAGTGATGATGATGCCCAAGTCTCTTTCTTCCTTTGTGACTGCTAGCAACTCCCCTCCCAGCCTATAGGTGGCTTCAGGGTTTCTCTTCCCTATATGCATGATTTTGCACTTCTTTGCATTAAATCCCAGTTGCCACTCTTCTGACCATTCTGCTAGTTTATCCAGATCTCTTCTCATTCTGCCCACCCCATCTGGATCATCTACTCTGTTGCAGATCTTGGTGTCATCTGCAAACAGACAAGCCTTACCCTCTAGTCCATCTGCAAGGTCACTAATGAAGATGTTGAAGAGGACTGGCCCCAGGACTGATCCCTGAGGTACCCCACTTGTGACTTGCATCTCTTCTGACTGTATACCATTTACCACCACTCTCTGTTTTCTGCCCGTCAACCAGTTTGCCACCCAGTTGACCAACTTCTGACCCACCCCGAGCCTACCCAGCTTATTTATCAATCTTCTATGTGGAACAGTGTCAAAAGCTTTGCTGAAGTCAAGGTAGGCGACATCAACTGCTCCCCCTTGGTCCACCACTCTGGTTACCCAGTCAAAGAAATCTATGAGATTAGTTTGACAGGACCTTCCTTTTGTAAACCCATGCTGTCTTGGATCCTGTGCCCTAAGGATTCCAGGTGTTGCACTATCCTTTCCTTAAGGAGTGCCTCCATAATCTTGCCCACTACTGAGGTAAGACTGACTGGTCTGTAGTTCCCCGCCTCCTCCCTGCTACCACTCTTGTGGAGCAGGATCACATGAGCCCTTCTCCAGTCTTCTGGGACCTCTCCTGTGCTCAGAGACTCACTAAACAATTCTGCTAATGGCTCTGCTAGTTCCTCCTTTAGCTCTTTAAGTACCCTGGGATGTATGCCATCAGGTCCCATTGCCTTATCCACCCTGAGCTTAGCAAGCTCTTGTAGGACCCTTTCTTTTGTGAAGGGAGTAGTGCTCACCTCCCTCCCCCCTGTGTCCATGATGCTGAGCTGTGGCCCTGCCCTACCTTCTCTTCAGTAAATACTGAGCAAAGTATCTATTTAGGATAGATGCCTTTACAGGGTCCTCCTCTCACATGCTCCCTTTTCTCCATTAAGCTTAGCAATACCCCTCTGGACTTTCTCCTTTCACTAATGTATCTATAGAAAGTCTTGTCACCTTCTTTTACTGTTCATGCTAGTGTTTCCTCAGTTTGGGACTTGCCTGCCTTACTGCCTTACCTGCTTCCCTTAGGGCAGTTTGGTATGCCTCCTATCTTCATCCCGCTGTGTTCCTTATATTTCCTGAAGGCCAGCCTTTTGGCTCTGACCTTTTCTGCTACTGTATTTGAGAACCAAAGTGGTTTCCTTCTTCTTTGCACTTCCTTTTCTGTCTAACACAATGGGATGTTGCTTCAAGTATTGCATCCTTAATGCTTGCCCACTTTGCCTGTACCCCTCACCTGTGTTTCTTTTGCCAGGGCTAGCTTAACTCTGTTGGCCATCTTATCAAAGTCAGCTCCTCTGAAGTCCCATATTTTTGCCTTGGAATGGGATGATTTAGATGTAGTAGCCAAATTGAACCATACCATGTGATGGTCACTGGCCCCCAGGTGACCTTCTACCTGGAGATTTGTGATCCCTTCTTTGTTAGTCAGTACTAGATCTAGGATAGCCCTGTCTCTTGTGGGTTGCTGTACCAGTTGTTTGAGGCCCTCCCCCTGCAGGGAATCCACTATGAGTCTAGTTCTGGCAGATGTTCCTGCTGGTATTGACCAATCTGTATCTGATGTTGTTGTGGCAAATCCTGAAAGAATTAAATATAAATTGCTACACTCAGCTGTGATATTGAGTCTGATATCACCGTCTTTTAAAGAAGTGCTACTGTCAGTAGGGTTACCACCTTTTAAGAAGCCCAAAGTGGGACATTTCTTACTGAAACATGATTTTTCGTTGCACAGTAGGTACCCTCCACCAATGCAACAGGCTTGTTTTCTCTATATAATCAAATTGCAGGCTAAGTATTTAGTTTCTTGGTTTCTTCTGCTGTTTCTTATCATTTTAAGGTATTTTTGTTAAGGTATTATACTGTAGTTTTCTGCAACATTTAGTGGAAACTTAGAAAATATTTTTTCTACTATAAAGTCAGGACATGTAGCATTTTTCAAGTTTTTGTGCAGGACACAACTGCCCAAATCAGGACTGTCCTGCGAAAATCAGGACAGGTGGTAACCCTAACTGTCAGAATTTGCAAAAACATATGTTGTGCAGAGTGTTTTGATGTGTGTGTAGTCCTGGTGTGTACCTCCTTTTATCTGCTATTAGAAGATTTTTTTTAATTAGTCTGCTAGTTATATGGTAGTTTTATGGCTTCTGGAGATCTCCATATTAGCAAAGTTTTTTGCTCCTCTTTTTCCTACAATGCCTCCTGCCCTATGTGACAGTGATGTATCTGGGACCATGGATTCAGCAAGCACCGGTTTAGAGTCAGTTTTACAACAGCAGAGCTGTGATATTAAATCACTGTCTTTATCCTGTGAGCACTGTTGGCTACAGTTACAGTTTAGCAAATACCTGAGTACTAACTGAGTGGGTTATTCTGTAAGAAAATAGCTAGAGTTTTTACTAATTATAGCAGTGATGAGTTGGGGTGATTTGTGTGCTTTTTATGGCTGTGTGTAGTTTGATTAAATGCAAAGTTTTAAAAGCAAAACATTTACTTCTGCTGTCTAGACCTGACACACACATATAAAACAAAAATATTAAATTAGAGTTATTAAGTGGAGGCCAAAACATCAGGGGCCAGATTCCAGGATGAATGTCACAACTCGCTGGTGCTTGTGAGTTGAGACACATGCCACTATGCCAGGGACACTGTGTCAGATTCCAGAACAGGCAGGGTCCCCGGCGACTAAGTCCTGTGACATGTGGCACCTCCAGTGTTGCGCCAAAGGAAGAGTGCACCTGAAATGGGTGCTGCATGCAACAGTAATGCCCTCCGACAGGGCACAGGTTGTGACTGGCAAGGCCAACCCCAAAGCCCCACTCCATGACACCATGGCAAAGGCCCCAACCCCCTCACCTGGCAGTGCCAGTCCCCCCCCACACCTGGTCTGTGGCTGGTATACCCACCTCTCACCTCCATGGCCAGCTGCCAACAGTGGTCCCTCGGAGTGTGTACTACTGTAGACACTACACGCTCCATCAGTTATTGAGTACGTACTGTATACAGTAGTACACGCTCGGATGGAGGTCAGTTGGTGGCTGGCCATGGAGGTGAGCAGTGGGTTGTGCCATTTTCTGACTGGTAACGGGTGTGGGGGTGGAGGTGGACTGGCACAGCTGGGTGGGGGGGCCACTGGACTACCAGGGCTTGCATGGCATGGCATGCATGCCAATAGTGGCACGTTGGGGATCTGGGCCTGGGGATCAGGGGATGTGGACTGCCCTGCAGGACAATAATCGGGGATGTGGGCATGGGGGTACCAGCAGTCCACAGAAGGCTTCCATGCCAATGGGGGCTGGGTGGGGGACCTATGTGGGACTGTGGGGGAGTAGCTGTTGGGACACCAGGCACAGAGGTGTACCCCCCTCTGTGGACATAGAGTACACTCAGACCAGTCAATAGCCAGTCTAAGTGTTGGGTACCTCTAATTCAGCAAGTACTGGAGATAGGAGCCAGGGGCTCAATTCTGGAACAGTTACTCATGTCGCAAAGTGACTTGCGCCAAACAAAATGGTGCAAGTAGCACTTTGCGCCATGTGTTACGCCAATTGGTATTCCAGAAGGCAGCTCATGACATGTCACAGGCTGCCTACACCAAAGGTGTGCTATGCCACCAGTTACACCATAAACCCCCTATGACATGGCACAAAGGGGTTTACGGCAGCATTTACGCCAGATTCCAAGAGGGTGGCTGTCTGAATAGCAAATGTGCTATTCCAAGACAGCCCCCGGAAGACTGTGGTCTTTTGTTTATAGACATGTGGCGCAGATATATAGACGATGTGTTGATAGTGTGGCAGGGAACAATGCCAAATTGACATGTTTTGTTGAGTATCTGGAACAATCTAACTCAAATCTTAGATTTCCAACATATACCAACAAAGAGAAGGTTCACTTTTTGGATATCAATATTTGTAAATTGGAGGATGGGACCATTGCTACTGATTTGTTCAGGAAACCAACCGATAGAGACAGTCTTTTGCTGGCAAGCAGTTGTCACTCCCGCCACACCATCAACAACATTCCCAAGTCTCAGTTTACGAGGGTTAAGCGGATTTGTTCAGAAGATGAGGTATATGAATGTAGGAGTCGAGAATTGCAGGAGCATTTTATAAATTGAGATATAGCCCCGCCCTGGTGGAGAAAAAAGAAATGGAGGTCCGTCATGTTCCCAGGGAGAATATGTTAATCTACAAACAGAAAGATATGAATGAAAGCAGCCGGGAGGTTTGGTTGGTCACAAGGTACTGTGCAAAAAGTAATCTAATAACAGAAACCATAGATAAGTTTTGGCACATTCTTGGCACTGAGCCAGTATTAGACTCAGTAGCCAAACAGAAAACAAAGATTACTTTCAGGAGATCAAAAAATCTCTCTGATTTATTGGTAAATAGCTTTCTTCCGGTTCAACATAAATGTACATGTTTACCTCCAGCTCCTCTAGTTTGTTATCGATGTGACGGGTGCAGCTACTGGGATAGAATCCAGCAGATAACAAAATTGACATCTGTTAATGTGGGAACTGTTTTTGACATCAGAGGGTTCATCAACTGTAGCCACACATGTGTAGTTTATTTAGTTACCCGCACATGTGGTGCTTTTTATGTAGGAAAAATCTCTAGGGCCTTTAAACTAAGGGTGAGGAACACCTCAGTGATATTAGAACTAGAGACTATGGGAATGTTCTGTTATGTCACTTAGATGCTAATCGTGGAATGCCAACACACCACCACTTCCTGTTCTGTGGAATAGAAAGAGTAAGAGTAGGTCCTAGGGGAGATGATCTTGAATTGCTTCTGTCACAAAGAGAGCAGTCTTGGATACACAGACTGGGTGCTCTGTGTCACCCAGGGTTAAAAGAAATTTTTGAGCTGGTACCGTTTTTAAATAAATAAATTAATTAATGACCCGCAATATGTATATCTTGGTCTATTGGGCCTGAATTAAGGGACTGTATTTTATACCAGTCTCATAATGAAGTATGCTGACAGGATATCATATTATACCTTATTAATATTTATTATAAGTGTTGCATGAGACTGATGTGTTCAATTTTGTCTACATGTGCCTTTTGCACATGTGGATTAGTAGTTCTCTTAATTTTTCCTATTACAGGATTTTTTATGGTAATCCAGCTCTTATTATTACAGTATGCGCCGCTTGTACCGGGCTAGTTTGACATGTGCTATCATGTCCGGTAGAAGCGGCGTCCGGTACATCTATTGCGGCTTTTTGTCACCAGGCACTGCTGTTTTGTATTTCGGGTCTGCCCGCCTGCCCTCCTCACTCAATCACCACAATCACAGAGCTCCTCATTGCTTCCGACATGCTCTGCCTCACTTGGCATGCCGTTTGTTGGCGCCAGTCGCCCACCTCTGTCTCCGCCGTGTACTAGAATTTAACGTTTTTAAATCACTAGCTTCCTCCATGCTGCAGCTTATCCCATAGCTCGCAACCTTCACAGTGTTTTATTTCTGCTGCCCCCCATGTGCACCCACCAAAAAGAACAACTGCTGCCACCAAAAATAAGAGCCCGACTGCAGGGCAGCTGGAGAGAAGCTTGCTTTACCTTCTCCTTGAAGCCACTTCGCCTTAATGCAGCGTCTCTTCGGCTCCTAATGCAGTCTGTCATCGGCTCGCCGCCCCCACACACACACATCTCACTCTGCAGCTCTGATCCCAGTATCCTCTCTCATCACTACCGCCCCCACACACATCTCACTCTGCAGCTCTGATCCCAGTATCCTCTCTCATCACCCCCACACATCTCACTCTGCAGCTCTGATCCCAGTATCCTCTCTCATCACTTCCCCCCACACACATCTCACTCTGCAGCTCTGATCCCAGTATCCTCTCTCATCACTCCTCCCCACACATCTCACTCTGCAGCTCTGATCCCAGTATCCTCTCTCATCACTTCGCTCCCCACATCTCACTCTGCAGCTCTGATCCCAGTATCCTCTCTCATCACTGCACCCCCACACATCTCACTCTGCAGCTCTGATCCCAGTATCCTCTCTCATCACTCCCCCCCCACATCTCACTCTGCAGCTCTGATCCCAGTATCCTCTCTCATCACCGCCTCCCACACATCACTCTGCAGCTCTGATCCCAGTATCTTCTCTCATCACTAAGCCGCCCCACACATCTCACTCTGCAGCTCTGATCCCAGTATCCTCTCTCATCCTGCCCCACACACATCTCACTCTGCAGCTCTGATCCCAGTATCCTCTCTCATCACTTCGCCCCACACACATCTCACTCTGCAGCTCTGATCCAGTATCCTCTCTCATCACTAAGCCACCCCACACATCTCACTCTGCAGCTCTGATCCCAGTATCCTCTCTCATCTTCGCCCCCACATCTCACTCTGCCGCTCTGATCCCAGTATCCTCTCTCATCACTTCGCCCCCACACACATCTCACTCTGCAGCTCTGATCCCAGTATCCTCTCTCATCACTTAGCCCCCACACATCTCACTCTGCAGCTCTGATCCCAGTATCCTCTCTCATCCCTTCGTCCCCCACACACATCTCACTCTGCAGCTCTGATCCCAGTATCCTCTCTCATCACTTCGCCTCACACATCTCACTCTGCAGCACTGATCCCAGTATCTCTCTCATCCCTCCCCCACACACATCTCACTCTGCAGCTCTGATCCCAGTATCCTCTCCCATCACTTCGCCCCCACACACATCTCACTCTGCAGCTCTGATCCCAGTATCCTCTCTCATCACTTCGCCCCCACACATCTCACCCTGCAGCTCTGATCCCAGTATCCTCTCATCACTTCACCCCCACACACATCTCACTCTGCAGCTCTGATCCCAGTATCCTCTCTCATCATGTCGCTCCCCCCACACATCTCCTCTGCAGCTCTGATCCCAGTATCCTCTCTCATCACTCTGCCCCCACACATCTCACTCTGCAGCTCTGATCCCAGTATCCTCTCTCATCACTTCCCCACACATCTCACTCTGCAGCTCTGATCCCAGTATCCTCTCTCATCACTTCGCCCCCCCCACACACATCTCACTCTGCAGCTCTGATCCCAGTATCCTCTCTCATCACTAAGACTGTCAGCAAGAACTGTACCTTTTTTTTAACTGAAAAGGTTTTTCATCTCACCACTTCTCCTAATTCTCGCAATTGTCGGGTCGCGCTCTCCAGCTCTGCTCGTGATCAGTCGCAAAGCAGTCCCAGGCTACAGCCACTGTTTGCCAGGGGAAACAGTGCCAGAGGAGGAGGCCGAAAAGACTGCTGTGTGTACAACAGGTGCAGATAGGTGTAAATCGCACACAAAGTGGGCAAAAAAGTGGCTGGTACTTGCAGAGCACCAGGTCCGTTATAAGTGCAATTTTTAACACTGGCATCAATGGAAATGGCATTTGGCAAATGTATTTTGTCTGCTACAAGCAGCTGTCCAGTTCAAACGTGGACGGTACATTTGGTGTATACTGTACTATTATTTTTGTTGTTCAGGGGAGCACGGACTTGCATCTGTGGTGTAGCCAATGGTCCATGATTAACTTGATTTGATTTATTCATGGAAGTCTCAGCGACTGTGCTTTAGATATTTATAATATGTACTAACAGGTTTGTGCAAGCACATATATTCTTTTGTGTGCATGTGCAGATGTATTTACATATGTGTTACATTTTGGCTATAGGGGTGTCAATGGTTATGAATATGACGGTTATGTCTATTTTATAATATTGTGTCTTTTTGTACTTGCGTGTCTGTTGTTCTGGTATTTTGTATACCTTATGCTATATTCATTTTACTATAGGTGTGTGACACTCTAGGGTTAGGTATAATGTTCCATGTACTGTCACTTTAAAATCTGCCTTTAAAGAAGAGTGCATCACTTGTCTGAACACTCCCTGGTGATGCTCTGAAACGAAACCGGTGGGAGGTTGGTGGGTCTCACTGTGAGCTCTCATTTTAGAGGGTCAATGGTGCTTTATGGCTGTTTTTTAACTTATGAATGTGCTGAATACATGAATTCTAAAACATGCTTATTGGCCTGTTTTGTTTTCTGCAAGTGGGTCTGTTTTGCTTGATCTGCAGTGGGTAGTGCTGGAGTTTTTTCATTGCCAGGTTGTTTGCTCTCACAAGCACACCTGGCCATTTGGGACGGCTTTTCTCTATTGTCTTAGCAAGAATAAACTACCTATTAAGACCGCAGCTGAAAAGTCTAAACTGAGCACCCAGGATTTTAACTGTGTAGATAAATAAACATTTATCAACTTGCTCTGTGAAAAGTACATTGCATGAAAGACTAAAGATTCCAAAAGCTCTATGGTAGTTTTTGCCAGCCTTCTGTCACTAAAAATCGAATATCTAGTATCAGTTTTTTGGGTGGCCTGTTTTCTTTTCCTTCCTGCAAGTTTTCTGTTTTTTGTTTACTATGTCAATGTTGGCCTTTAGAGCCTCCCATCTTTCAGCTTTTGAATTTTTTTTTTTTTTACTTGTGGTGGTTGTCCGACTCTTCTTTTGTTCTTTTGTTCTCTCCTTTCCTTCTGTCCCCATTCTTCACTCTCTTTCTTTATCTCCCTCTCTCTCTCTCTCTCTGCGGCCCCATGACACAAGCTCACTTCAGTTCAGCCAGGTCTTCACCTCAGCTGTTGGCCCGGTTCCACTATACACCATATGTTGAGTCCAGAAGTCCACTGGTATCCCCATGTATCCAGTCCAGTTAAGACAATAAGCCAATTTTCTGCAGACCAAGCGATGGCACTGCCAGGAGTAGCAGCTCAGCCACAGATCTACTGAGGCAGTAGTGGCACACATTTGGTAAATACAGTCAAGCATTAAGTTTTGCGCTGACTTGTTTCACCACAGCTCCTAAGCGTCAAGCCACCATCGCCATCCACATGCTAATGCGGATTATTCAAGGCAATATACACCACTTGCTTATTCATAAATTCAGGTATAAGTTCTCTACAAAGGCAGTGGAAAGTGATCAAGGCTGAGATAGGAGAGTCGCTCACAGCTGCACCTACACAGCCCTGGTGCTTTGCTCTGTTGAGCTTCCACAGGGAGCCTGATATGTGTGTGTGTGATCAACCCCTGGTGGCTGGGTGCCAGACAGCCTTCCAGCCTTTGGAGGGAGCTGTCCTGGGTTCTTGTAGGTCGGGTGGAAACACGGGGCTATTGGGGTGCAGTTGGCAAGGGTTGAGCATGCTGAATCCATTTCAACAAATTAATTGCGCATGGGGGATGTCCAGTCAAACATAGGAGTACACTGGAGCTTCACAAGCAGTTTCTCCATTTCTTTTTTCAGTGGAGGTTGCTGAGACACGTTGGGGGGGCATATTTGTTAGGTGGTGGCAAATAGTTCTTTGCAGTGCTAGTCTGCTTCTTGGACTTGTGTCCTGCCTTGTATGCAAGCAGTGTGCAATCACACACTAACACCCCAGTGTGGCAGTTTCTTTTGGGTGAGCAGACTATAACTGGTGGGGAAGAGAGAGCCAGAGGGGACGGGAACAGGACATGCAATGTGCAGCTCCATGCTTTGTGAGGTAAATTAGAACAGTGCAGTGGGTTGTGTGAGTGTTTACATTCGGTGCCCCATTCAGCTCTGTTGCTAACTGGGAGGGGGCAAGCAGGTCAACAAAGGCTGTTCTGATCAACTGAGGTATATTTATGGGTTGGGAAGGGAGCCAACAAAATTACAGAATTGCACTTGAGTTAATTTTGGTATTCTGTAACTTATCTTTGCATTCTGTGACTTATTGCAACTAAAAGAGAAAATGGTAGTGCTTGTGATGAGAGTGGAAGCATCTACTGGTATTTCTCTCTAAACCTTATCACCCAAATGTGGGACAAGCTCCATGACCCATGATGCCATTCAGCTGGTTGGTGGGCGGTGTCATGCAAATGAAGGAAGGCAGCCACTGTCTGATAAGTGCAGCTAAGTCTTTTCAGCTACACAAAGTTTATGCCCATCAACCAGCAGAGCAGCATCATGATCACCCGCATGGATCATTGGACTGTCACGGTTAAGCCCAATGCAGCTTGAGCTGCATTGGACCTGATAGTGACACGCCACTGATATGTAGTATCACAGCAATATGTTTGCTTTGCACAGGTGTAAACATAAAAAGGAAACACCGACAGTAACTCCAGGGTAGGGATGGAGAAGAAAACTGACAGCAGTGCTTCTCAGCACTCACTATTTATTAGTCAGCAGGCCCCTGTTTTGTCCATCATTGCAATCTAAATCAAAGGACAGCGGCTCAGGGGTGTAGTCTGGGAGGGTGAATCAGAAACCTTAGTATACAGCTCTCATTTTTTAGTGGTGGTGGAGGGGGGGAGGGGGGCTTTACATAAACAAGCTATGAAACAACAAAACAAAAGTGGAGAAAAACAATTGTAAACAGCGGCACCGCCCTCTGCTGGCACTGCTAGAGGAAATACTTTACAGCAAAACTGACTTTTCATTAATTTTTACTTGTTTTTCATTTTTTTGGTTTGTTTAGTTTTTTATTATTTTATTTAACTGTTACCTATAGCCCATTTTCTAGGCGCAATAATACCCTCCCGGGTGGGCAGTATGGATTATCCCGGACCTTCCAGGAGCTATAAGGCCTGATGCCACAAATGTCCCAGATGATCTGGTGTAGCTCAGTACTGCCGACTCTGTCAGGTATTACTGCTTACATAATTCCAGGAGGGGGAGCTTGGGAAGTGGGGGGGGGGTGATGTTTAGGGGTAGGAAACCCCTAGAGACAGCATGTGAGTAGGACAGGTAGGAAACTTCTTATGGGCAGGCTGGATGGACCCTTGGTCTTTATCTGCCATCTGTGTCTATGTTTCTGTTTCAGATTTTCGGAAAGATTTGAAATTTTTGTATTTCTTATACTATTTGTCTCCCCTGTACTTAGTACACACAGTCTTCTCCTGTTGTTGCCACCACTATGCTTCCTTCTGTCTCTACTGCTACTACCAAGTTCTTCTTTCAGTCTGGACCTTATCACCTCCTGATTATCCCAGAGGGGCTTAAGCTTTACAAACATATGAACATATGAAAACGCCAGCAGAAACAGACCTCAAGGTCTATCGAGTCTGCTCGATTGTGCAGCTAGCCCCTCAACTTGTAGCTGCCCCACCCACCCCTCCACTCCTCACAATCACCCCCCTCACTCTGTCCTATCCCCTCTTAAAACCATCTACCGTGCTACAGGCTACCACCTCCTCTGGCAGAGTATTCCACTTATCCACTAGCTTCTCAGTGAAATAATGTCTCCTGAATTCCCTCCTGAATCTTCCCCCTCCAATCTCATCTGGTGCCCCCTCGTGACGCTCCCCCTTCTAATCTGGAAAATCCCTTCTTTACTAGCCTTGTTAATCCCCTTTAAATATTTAAAGGTTTTGATCATGTCCCCCCATCCCTCCTCTCCTCCAGGGAATACATGTTCAGCTCGCACAGCCTCTCCTCATAGGAGTATCCCTCTACTCCCTGGATCATCTTTGTCACTCTCCACTGTACACCTTCCAACAATCTGATGTCGTTCTTCAGGAATGGGCACCAGTACTGCATGCAGTATTCCAGGTACAGTCTGACCAGCAACCTGTAGAGGTGCAGGATCACCTCCCTATTTCTGGAGGAGATTCCTCTTGCTATGCACCCCAGCATCCTGCTGGCTTTTGTTGCCGCCTTCCTGCACTGAGCTGAGTTGTTCATACTCCCCATTGTAAGCACCCCAGATCCTTTTCCTCCTCGGTGCAGTCTAGCTGTACATCTCCCTAGATGATGGCACCTCCCCTGGTTGTTAGCCGCAACATGCAAGACCTTGCACTTCTTGGCATTAAACCCCATTTGCCATGCATCTGACCACTCATGTAGTTTTGTCAGGTCCTCCTGCAGCCCTCTCCACTGTTCAATGTCATCCATTATGGCACCCATTTTTGTGTTGTCTGCAAAGAGACTGACTTTACTCCGGACCCCGTGGGAGATATCAGCTATGAATATCCCGAACATCACCAGTCCTGTACTGATCCCTCCGGCACCCTGCTCGTCACATCCCTCGGTGATGAGCGTTTCCCCACCACCACCACCACCACCCTTTGCTACCTTCCCTTCAGCCAATTGGTGATTCAACTTACCATCTTTCTTCCCATCCCTATATATTCCAGCTTCCCCCCCAGCCTCCCATGTGGCACAGAATTAAAGGCCTTGCTGAAATCCAAATACAGGACATCTGCATGGCCTTTGTCCAGTTCCTTTGTCACCCAGTCATAATACTTAATCAGATTTGTCTGGCAGGATCTTCCCGAGACAAACCCGTGCTGCTGACCGTCCCGGAGACCACGGATCTCCAAAAAGGTCACCAGCCTCTCTTTTAGGATCATCTCCATAAGTTTCCCCACAATTGATGTGAGGCTTACTGGTCTGTAGTTCCCTGGTTCATCCTTAGGTCCACTTTTATGAATGGGTACCACATGGGCCATCCTCCAGTCCTGTGGTACACATCCAGTGTCCAAGGATGTACTGAACAGGTGAATCAGTTGTCCTGTCAGGGCCTCCACTAGTTCCCTAAGTACCCTAGGGTGAATGCTTATTTATTTATTTATTTATTTATTTGTGAAATCAGTTTACAACCTTTGAGCCAGAGGCTCGTTTCCAAAGGTACCTCGTCACATTAAAGACATACATAGAGTTTTAGGTTACATAGCATAGGTTTGCAAAACAATAGGTGTTCAACAGAGGCGCCACGTCACACTGAGGTCAGACAAAATACATTCAGGTTACAGGGTACATGTAATTGAGAACAGGTGTTACACAAGTTGGTATCAAAATTGAGCAATCTAATGGGTATACAATGAAACAGCTGGCACTGGCCAGGTTAGACATAGGTCACAGTGTGCAGAGCCGGTGGTGGGGATGGCTAGGTGGAGAGCCGCCTGGTGGTGTTGTCATGAGAAGTCGAGGTGGAGGCTACTTTCAGAGACAGGAGCAGCTACGCAGTGTGAAGAGTTGGTTTCAAGGGTGGTTTTGAACTTGGAGATGGTGGTGGCATTGGTGATGGGGGCAGGAGAGAGTTAAACCAGGATGGGGCTCTGTAGCAGAAGGACCTCTGGCCACAGCTGGTTCTTGATCTGGGGACCATTAGAGTGGTCTTGTTGGATGACCATGTTGCAATAGTGGGTGGGATCTGGTGGATGGATGCCGTTACCCCAGAGGAGGCCCGAGTAGGGTTTTTTTTGTGAGGAGGCAGGTTTGATATCGGAGCTGTTCATCCAGGGTAAGGAGTTTAGCCTTGTCATACAGCTGACAGGTGTGTGTGAGCCTGGGGGCACCAGTAATCAATCTGCAGGCTTTATTCAGGGTTAAGTGAATTTTTTTGAGTGCAGTCGTGTCGGCAGCACCATAGACTGGTAGACCATAGTCTACAAGGGACCTGGTGCCTTATCCCTCCTCAGAGCCCTTAATCCTTTCAGCATCCTATCCTCTGTAATCCCTATATCAGTCACCTTTTCCCCCTTCGCCCACTTATCCTCTCCCAGGTGGTGTCTGCCCTCCTTTCTCCCTCATGAACACAGAGCAGAAGTACTCATTCAGTGCCTCTGCCTGGTCCTCCCCCTTCTCCACCCAGCCCCATCTTTCCTAATCCTCCCGATCTGATCTTTGTTTTTCCGTCTTTCACTGATGTATCTGAAGAAGTCCCTTTTTCCGTCTTTTGTGCCCTGCACCAGTCTCAGTTCCCTGGAAGCCTTGGCTGCTCTGACCAGTCTGGTAACCTCCCTGGACTTCTTCATGTACACCTCCCTGTCCCCCCCCCCCATTTCTTGAGTCTCCAAAATGCCTTTTTATTTGCCCTCACCCCTTCCATGACCTCCTGCATCAGACAGCAGGGTTTGTTTGCCTGTCCCTTCTTACTCCTTGCTCTTTTACATGTCCCAGATGCCTCCACCAGCTTTAGAAGAGCCAAGGAACATACTCATGGCAGGCAAGGATATCCTTCCCCAGCACTGGAGAGACTAAAGTGCTGGTTGGGGGGGGGTGGCAAATAAATGCCAGCTATATGGTTTACCGTCACCGCAGTGACTCTCTGAGGGTGAAGACTATCACAGCGACAGGATTTGGGCAAAATCCAAATGTTGCTGTGATGGTGTCTGCACGGCCAGGGGACTGCCTCTCAGGGTGTTGGCCCCCACCCCCCCCGTCCAACTCTGACTCGGAGTTGGAATCCTAGAGACCAGGGAGCTATGGGGGACAGAGCCCTCCACATGGGGGGTTTGGTGGCGCAGCCCCCCAAGGGAAACATGGAGGCATCCCCAACACCGCTGTTGCTGTCGAGTATGTCTCCGTGTCTGCTGTTGCTAGGGCATGGTAAAACCCAGCTATACAATGTAGAGTGGAATCCACCAGGATGCAATGCAGTATCACAGATTCCTGTATGACAAAAAGGATTAATTGTTATTGAAAAGGCCCTGTTCCCTGCAGTAACTGCAGAATCCTGCAGTGGTCTGCATTGCATACTGGTGGGCTCCGCTGTATGTCAAGGCTTTCCAGTTAGCTGCTACAGAATTGGGCCTTAGGACAGGGACAACCTTTCTGCATAGCTCTTCTCCCCTTGGACTACTGGGGGCAACTGAGCAGCCCAGACCATCACCCCACAGAAAGGAGGATTACACTATTGGTGGGCGCTCCGCTACTTTCTGTTGCCATGGTGTGAGTCAGAACTGGAATCAAATCCGGGTTCCCCATAAGGCAAGCCAGTGTGCTCACCACTCAGCAGCCAGGTGACCAACCATTTTAGCAGTGTCAAAGGAAGCAGAGAAGACCTGTTTTCTGACACGTTTACTTTACTGCTATACTCAGTTTAAAAATATGTTTTGTATTGCTAGCCCAGGAGCTCACGGGCAGCATGGTGTGCTGTGTTATTTGACTCTCTGGTTCAGAAACAGCAAGTCTTGCCTCATGACCACCTGACATGAAGGGTAACAAAACAGAAGTGAGAAGTCCTGCTCCCACAAAACCACATATCTGTGCAGAAGGTAAAAACAATGAGCCACTCAAGCCATTAATATAGCATGTTCTCACTTTTATTCATTCATCCAACCTGTTCTATTAGCTGCCAACGTTCCACCAGTAAAACGGCTTTTTAAAGGCAAAACAGGATCTACAAGTAAAAACACCAAAATAACATTCCATTATACATTGACAGTTTAAATGTAAACACAGATGGTCAGTCGGACATTAAATTGGATTATTCAGGTAAATGTAACATACCTGGACACACAGCCTCAATCCCTATGCCTTAGTGATTTTAGATCTGTATAATAATCCATTTCACCATGTATATAAACTCTCGCTCAGTAGTCTAATGAAATATTTTTGTTAAAATACATGTGCAGAAAGCATCTTCTTCCATCATACCTTAATAACATAGAACTGCTTTTCTTACTTGAATATTCTTTGTTAATGATGTACTTTCTGTTTATTCAAACAAAGAATTTTTTATAATAAAAATGTCAAACATTAGACATTAACCCCACTACAGTACAGCAAATGAATAAGCTGTAATGTCTCATGTGGCGACCAACACTGAAGCTTGATTTGATTGTGTATAAAAAATTATTTCATTTCAGTCTCATCATAATTTCTGTAATGCTCTATAGTATGGTTGCACTGACCAGTGACTTGAATAAACAGACTGTTCCAATTTGCGTTTGGACAATTGCTATGTGTTTGTTTAGTATTGCTGAGCACAGTATTATCATTATGTTTTTGTTATGCCTTAAGGCATTTGTTTTAAAAGGCTCTCTTTATAATAATTACATTTAACCAATTTCACTGGAACACTTAGCTGTACTGAGTAACAAGAGGCACTCTTAATCAATGTGTTGAATCAATGTCACGGCAGCGTTTAACTGTGCTATGTGCATACTGTGCAAATGTATGGTCATTTCTAAAGTATACATAGTGATGTATTACCAACAGAAACACCATTAAAGAGTGCTCAAACAGTATATGCACTTAATTTCTCTATCTGGCAACGTTTTATATTAAGGTGCACTATAAATAATTCTCACCTTCATGACTGCTTTGCTTTTTCATTATAAGGGAGCACTATTCAACAACACAGAAGTGGCGATCACTTTAAATGAGTTTATATCCTTGGCCATACTGAAGCTCAGTGTTAGACGTGGTGTGCATATAGTTCCAATTAAAGATTCAACAGATAGAAGCTTACCACCCCACACCTGGGAGCCTCTTGTGGCTGTATCCGTGGAAACTAAATGAATAGGTAAGAGGCACGAGTCCTGGGCTGACTGCTCCTCATAATACAGTGTGGAAGCCAAGCAGGAAGACACACCACACTGTGGTAAGCTGCAATTTGTTGAATCTTTAACTGGAACTATGTGCACCCCATGTTTAACATTAAGCTTTAGTGTGCCCATTGATGACATCATATGATATCTATGAAAAATGGCTGCACTGCATTCTACCACATAATTCATACAGCAGAAAATGAGGAAACCTTGCTGCAGATGTCAAGGAGCCTTGCCCACAGTAACTATGACTGAAATGCTACAGCTAGGGGCCCTAATCACAGATTACCAAGATGAGCCACTTGCCTTCTGTCAGACTGGTCACTATTAGAGTCACAATGAGTGAGATAACAAAGCTGATAAGGTACTGTATAGAGGGGAATAGCACTAGCAATGTCAGTTTCCAAGGAGGCTTTTGTTCAATATCTCACACGTAATATTAGTAAGTAGAAAACCTTCTAATTAATAGTTCTGAAATACAAAGTAATACATGGCTACTTCAAACATTAATTACATTTTCTGTTATTAAGTAATGAATGAAATCTAAATTCTGCTTGCTAATGTAATTTGTCTTTAAAGAGCTATATTGGCTGGGTCCGCGGCACACCCGGGACAACAGGAGAGGAGACCAGTGGGGAAGGTTAGGAACAGCCATCGGATGCTCTCCTCCCGGGGGGTGCAAGCCTGTACTGCATTACGAGTGGCTCCTGCTGGCCCATAGTGGAGTGCTTTTTGTGGCATGGGTGACCGCAAGTGTGTCTCCCTAGGCCACCACCTGTATGCAGCCACAATATGGGAGGTGAACAGGTTGTGGGCCATAAATGGAAAATCGCCCACTCGGTCGACCAGATGATGGTCATCGGGTCCCCTCACACCATGCAGCCTGGGCGAGCGTCTCTAATGCCGATCCCACACTGTGTGCCTGGTGCAGTGGACTCTCAGCAGACCGGATGGGCCTTGCGATCCTTATCTGCCATCTACTTCTATGTTTCTATGTTTCTCTCGAAATCTACCCTCCTGTGGGCCCTGGGAAGGGGCCCCCCTGCAAAAGTATACATCAGGCAGCTGGGGCCCAGTATCAGTGGGGACAGTATGGATGGCAAAGAGGGATGATTTGGTGGGTAAAGGGTGTCCCTAGGCAAGGCCTGAAGGAGTGACCAGTCCGGGGGGTGGGGGGGCCACAGGAAGCATTAAGAAATAAAGAAAAAAAAAGAGCTATATTAATGCCAAAAGCAGTATCCAAAAAATGTATTTATAAATGTAGCCAGTTCTTACTTTTATTCATGAAGTACAAAGTGACCTACTTGGTAGAAGGTGAGTGGCTCTTTTTAGTCAGCTATGATGGCCTAATCAGTGAGGCCACAATGGTATTGAGGTATGAAAAGGGATACAACTATTAACAAAAAGTGTAATGCATCCTGCAATGTTGTCTCTATCCTCCCAAGCTCATTGTGCTGTAAATATTTGTATTTTTGTCACACGTCACAGAGGGGCTGTTTAAGCTGAGGAAGGGACACGAGGGGGCATGTGCTAAGATTGGAGGGAAGCAGGTTCAGGAGGGAGATGAGGAGGCATTATTTCACTGAGAGGGTGGTGTCAAAATGGAATGCTCTGCCAGAGGAGGTGGTGGCATGTAGGACGGTGGGGAGTTTCAAAAGGGCATGGGACAGGGCAAGGAGGGGCTGGGTAAATGACACTGAGCAGTTCCAGGAAGTGAATGGGGGTTGGAGCAGCTGCAATATAAGGGTGCTAGCTGTGCATACAAGCAGACCTGATAGACCATAAGGCCTGTTTCTGCTGGCACGTTCCATATGTTCGTATGTATGTTCATATTTTTTGTTGTGTTCTGTACCAGCTGTCATCATTTGTGTACCACTACCCCAGGTCGCACCTACAAATGAGCCTCGGCTCAGTATGCCTTTCCCAGTAAACAAATTTTAAATAAATACATAAAACTACTAGATGACAGCTTCCAGGTTCAGCACTGTTCCACACATCACATCCAGTAATGTCGTAATAAGGAAATGAAAAAAGTGCTTCAGACACAAAAAGTAACAGTTGCCTAGTTTTAAAAGCTATTAATAATTGAAGGCAAAGTACTAGCATTTAAAGTAACTGTTTCGAATGTGCTGTCATTGTAACAGTAAGATGCTGGAAGCCTGAATGGCAAATTTGTTCAAGGCAGATACGGGGTTCTATGCTTATCAGTCATCTAGGCTCTAAGGGGGACTGTTGCTATCAAGCTTTCCTACTGTATTTTATGGGTTTTATTTTCCTAAACTGAATTTCTTAAGGGGCAACTGATGTTTCCTTTTTATGGTTCCTTGCACATGCGCAAGAAACATTTTGCTTCAGAGAATGACATTTCAGAGGTGTGTGAGGGACTAGCCCAATGCACAACAATCTACATTGGGATCGTCTCTGACAGACCAGTGGCCATGCAAGCAGAATATGACTGTGGTCACAGTTTTATGGAAGTAAACATTGTGTACTTGAAAGAAATGAAGTGCTCCAATGAGAGAGTGCTTCAGTCCTTTCAGACATAGGGACTCTGCAGCCGGTAACGCTGCCCCCTGCCCAACCTCCCCAAAGCTGCAGTCCAACACATTATTCAAATTAAAACATTATGCTGTCACACTCGAGCAACCCTATCTATAGGCACCTTTACATGCAGTGGTCTGTATCGAAATGACTGCTACAGACCCACTGAAATGGTACCTGTCTGTCGTGTAAAGATGATCCATTCCACAATCAAAGTGAGCATTCGCTGAAACCGTGTTCCCTGCTTTTCTAGGTTCACAGCCATCTCTTTCGTTCTGTCGTGCCATGTAAACATGACCTGCCTCTCACTGTATCACACTCCTTTGTTTTACATTTTATTTTCGAGCCACTTGACACTTGGAAAGGCAGAGATACCGATGCAAGGCAGCATGTATAAAACAGACCGGGAGCGAAAGACTGTCAGTGGAACAGAGCATGTTACAAAACGAGCACTGAAAGTAAGCTCTGTGTATAAGCACCATATGTGGTAATACGGAAGAAACTCAGCGGTATGTGGCACTGCGACTGTAAAACCAATAGCAGTACAGTAATTCCCTAAAAGTAAAAAAATTACCTTTTTGCTGTTTTCAATCAACTCCCAACCATGGCAAACTATGTAACAGGGAGATTTGCCACATTCTACAAATTTAACAGCTTACAGCATAATCTCACCTTAATTTACAATTTTTTTCAATAACGTTTCTCCATTGCTGTTAATCCATGACTCTGATCTCAAACACTGAAGGTCGGTCTACTCCAAACACGCCCAGTCCTCAACCCAATTACTGCCCGCTCTCCAGTACTCCGTTCTCATGTCCCCCTCCTCTCCCAAAACAGGCTTTTTCCCCCAGTTTCCCCCGGCTTGCCTATCCAGCTGGTAAAATGGAAAAGAGACACTCTCCTAACTTGCAGCTTGCCTTTGAAAGCTGTGCTTTCTTGAGCAGATGTCCTAGTCACTGGTCTCTCTGTACAGGGGTCCACCTGAAAATTTTCAGCTATCCTGGTGGGCCAGTCTGACTCTCCCTCTTGTACTGCAGTGTGAGACACTTACATTTATAACTGTCTGATCCTACTGCAAGGCTGCTATGGGGGAGCCACATGGGCACCATATTTCTGAACTATGCTAAATTCTGACAGTTACAATTGGCATTGACAGGAAATCACTGAGGTGCACTCTAATTGAGACACTGGGATGTGGAAGTTGCTCCACTCCTCTGTGACTGGCTCTGTGTTGCCCCCCCCCCAACTGTCACACAGCGCAGCAATAAACTGAAGGGATTTTCACAGTGATCTCCATCAGCTCCAACTTTCTATCTTTCCCATGCTATGTCAGTGACCTCGTTATTCTCTTTTTGTACAGTATGCGAGACAGAGAGAGAGAGGGAGGGAGGGAGAGAACACCGTAGGTGCTGGACACAGAGTGAACCCGTACTGAAGCAGTCTGCGAGCAAGCGATCATTCCAGTAGAGACAGAGCAACACAGACATTAGCGCTTTTACATTACAGGCTTTTGAAGCGGTGCCATCTTGAATCAGCTACTCCACTCCACACACAACTCTAGTAGCCTCATTTTTACACACTGCCTGTATGCAGCATTTCTAGGGGGCATGCTGGCATATCCAGCATTTTAAAAACATTTTCTGGCTGGGGACAATCAATAGAGTGCACCGGTGCAGACTTTTTACATGCTTGGGTAAAACGTCTGTACCAGTGCATTCCAAACCATGAACCCAGAAAACCTGGGTATGCATTTTGCCACAACGGAGCAGCTTGCATTGGTGCCACCTCCTTTTATACGGCAACAAAGGTACCATTGCAGTCGGTCTGCACCAGTCACAATGGTGCAGACCACTGTGTGTAAAAGCCCTAAGAGAGAGATAACAGCACAGGATCAGGTAGCAGAAACTTGTCTGTGTGTCCACTCCCCAGGTGCAATGTGTAGTTATTCACATCAATAGCAGTCTAACAATCAGTTAATAAAATCACTCTGCCAGACTGTTATTCACATCAGAAGCACACCCGCCCATACCAATGCCTCCTGTGAAAGTGACAGAGACAGCGAGACAGTAAAAGAGACACTAGGTGCTTTTACACGCAGTGGTCTGTATCGGAATGACTGATACAGACCCACTGAAACAGTACCTGTCTGTTGTGTAAAGGCAATCCATTCCACAATCAAAGTGAGCATTCACCGAAACCACCTTCCCTACTTTTCTAGGTTCACAGTCATCTCTTTCATTCTGCCGTGCCATGTAAACATGTCCTGCCTCTCACTGCACAACACTCCTTTGTTTTACATTTTATTTCTGAGCCACTTGACACCCCAAAGAACAGACACCGATGCAAGGCAGCACGTGTAAATGGGACAGGGACCAAAAGACTGTGAGTGGAGCACAGCGCATTACAAAATGAGCACTGAAAGTAAGCTCCATGTAAAAGCGCCTACTGACAGCAACACTGAGGCAGCATAAAAGTCCTACACAGTCCTCTGTGTCTCTCTCTGGGCCTTTTACATGCAGTGATCTGTACTGCAACGAGCGATACAAATTAACTACAACGTTACCCCACTGCCATGTACAGGTGATCCTTTCCACAAGGAAAATGAATGGTCGCTGATTCTACGATCAATATTTTCCTGGGTTCGCAGGGTTTTGTTTCATTCTGCCAGGCATACCTCTCAACCTCCTGCCTCATAAATCAGGGACAAGGCTTAAAAGAATCAGGGACAAAGGACTAAAATCAGGGAGGCATCTTCAAAATTGGTGATATCCACTCAGAAAGCTGGTAGTATAAGGGCCTTGGTGTAAAATATATTTTCTAAGGAAGAACAAGTCTGCAACTTTAATTTTTGACATTATTTTGTAGTTACAACCCTCACTGTTTGGTCACCGAAACACCATTTTTAGGAGGGACAGAGTAAAATTTTGAGGCAAAATCAGGGACGTCCCTGAAAATCAGGGACAGTTGAGAGGTATGCTGCCAGGCCATGTAGAAGCACCCTTCTGCTCATTTCTGTCCCCTGACAAAGGGGAATCCCAGACTCTCCCAGGTGTTGTGGAGCGGATCACCTGTACGTGGCATGAAAGGATAACGTTATGGTTGATCTGTACTGCACATTCCGGTACAGATCCCTCTGTGTAAAAGCGATCCGCTCCACAAAAGTCAGAGTGGAACAAAGCGGGTCACAGAATGAGCAGTACTGACAAGTGCCATGTAAAAGTGCATTCTGTCTTCAGTGTGTGGTTGTTGGTATTCTTTGTGGCTGTCAGTATGGTGCATAGTGAGAGAGAACACGACAGAAATCGAGGAGCACAGTTGGACATCTGCAGGCAACTCCGTTGTGGCTGCGGGTGGGGTGCCGGGGACACAACATCAGTCCATGACAATGATCATGGGAGAGAGAGAGAGAGAGAGAGAGGAGAGGAGAAAGAGAGATAGGGAAAGTGAGTTGTTCATATGTCGGAGACACACACACACATTGACCCGCTGTTGAAATCACAGTTGCTGCACTCTTCTTTTTCTGTGTGTCTCTGTCTCAAGTGAGTTGCATAGGAGCAGTCGGGAGAGAGCTCAGGTTTGCAGCACTTTGGCAACAGAGGAATGCAGAGGAAAAGGACAGTGGTGGGAAGGGGATAACAAAACAGCATTTCTGTACCTCTGTACATGTTGGAAAGATTCCACCAGCTCAGACTGCAGTTTAGAAAGGATTATTCATAAAATTTGAGTTGCACTTGGGCACAGAATAAATTATTGGCACTGCCAATCAGGTTAAAATTCAAACCAGAGATTTGCAGCAAGTTCTAAAATCTTGGCATACCTCTCAAATGTAACACGATATGAGTGACATCACTCATTTTACCCCTCAGAAATGTTATGCTTACATGGATGTGTCATTCCACACTTTACACTGCGGCTTCAAAATAGAAATTCATACTAATTTGTTATACTCCATTAATAGTTAATTTTATTAGAACCAAAGCACTGTTTTCCCATTTTTGGAGCTTAATTTCCATTATTTGATAATGTGTCACATGTTTTGAGGGACTCTTTCATACAGTACATCTGGGTAATGACTAATGGCATTGTGGCCTAATGGCTGTAGCACTAGCTTAGAAACAAAGAGATCACAGGTTCAAACCCTGATAGAACCTGTTACTTACTGTGTGATCTTGGGCAAGTCACATAACCTCCCAGTGCTCCACACTACCCCAGCTACAAAACAAGTGGTTAAGAGGTACAGAAGGACAAGTTGGAAATGGGAGGGAGGCAGTTTTTGGTGGCATGATCCCCACTACACTTCCATGAAATGTCTACTTTGTACAAATCTTGTGGAAGAAGTGGATACTAGCATGGGAAGTTTATAAGTTGTAGAAACTGTGTACAGGAATTTCAGTTCCACATTTTTATGTTTTCTTGCTCGTTCACAAGAAACATTTTGCTTCAGAGAACAATATTTCAGAGGTGTGTCACGGACTAGTCCAATGCACAGCAAACTACACTGGGCTTTTTCCTGATAGACTAATGACCACGCATACAGAGTATGATTGTGGTCACAGTTTTATGGGCCTAAACTTTGTGTACTTGAAAGAACTGAAGCGCTCCAATGAGAGAGCACATCAGTTCTCTCATTTGCATAGAGCCATCTGGCACGGGCTCTACATCAAAACTTAATCAGCAGTGAGCAGACACCCTAATAAAATACATAACTACTAATCTAACACTTCAAGGTTCGGTGGGAGAGCCACATGCAAATGTGGAGAGGGCAAGAATGGGTAGCAGTGACAGGAGCAGAGGGAGATAGTGGGCTCTGCTGCTCCAGCTCATGCTCGCCTCCATCATCAGCATCATCATCATCATCATAGTTTATTGTTCTTCCATAAAAAACATATGGACATTACAATAATAAAAAAATACATATAAATATATGTACATCTTATAATACTATTTTTCTTATAAAATTCGATTTCCCTATCCATTGCACATAAACACAATAAAAAGCAGGAATTTCTTATATCAAGATCCCAGCAAGACGTACATTAGTAATATAGTATGAAATTACGGAATATCCCAACTATCACATAACAGCAATACAATACATAGATTCACAGTTCACTAACACAATTACTATTGCTAAACAAGAAGATGCTTTCTTTTAATCTTTACTACTTCACAGAAAAATTTTGCAACCATTTCTTCGTCTTCTATAGTAATAGAATGGAGAAGAGCAAACAATGGATCATAATCTGCCCCTGAATATCTCAGAAGAAAATTATTCAATATCATATTCCATGAAGAATTATATAATGGACATTGTACTGTGACATGATAAACAGTTTCCAAAAAGTCCTTGCTACAGCTACAAAAATCAGTGTTAAGTCCTTCGGAGGTACATCTATTAAAATAAGCATATTTAGACGATATAATTCCCATCCTTGTTCAAGTGATGGTTTTTTGATGTAAGGGGGTCAGAGGAAGAGTTAAATAATTCTCTAGTAGACAGTCAATTTTATTATAATCTAACCACATAGCCTGACGTTGACTTCTAACCTGCTCCATTTGTTTCATTTGTATGAGCATAATCAACTTCTGCTTAACAATCTCCTTAAATAATGGCTAGATTACAATAGATTTATCAAAATCTAGCCAAAGATGTTGCAATGAAGTAGTTATTAAAATATGTTTAAGGGTTTTAAACCACAAAGCAGTATAATTTTTTTGTACCATGTGATCTTTTCTCTCAGGCAAAGTAAGGGCAGGACATTACTCTGATTATTAATAATTTTTAATTAATATCCAACAACTTATCAATCAATTATTGTAGAACTAGGAACTCTTCCCAGTTCAGCCCTTACTACTGCATTTGACATGGCCATTGGGACCTGTAATAGTGATTTATAGAACATAGAAAGTGAGGTTTCTAGGCATGGGGAGTTACAGTATAAGCGCCTCATACCTCAGTGCCATATGTGAGAATGGGATTAATTTTAGCTTCTCCTGCCATCAAGGCAGGTAGAACCGAATAGCCTCCGTATTTAATATTGAAGCATAAGATGACTTTGGCTGCTAATTTTTCCCTAACAACTTGATACTTCCAGTGTGCTGTCCATAATCCATTTGTAGAAAACTTTACTCCTAAATATACATATGAGGTTACAACTTCTATGAAATTACTGTTTAAGTACACTCTTGGAGTTGGTATTTTTACTGGCTGCGGACCAAAAACCAGTATTTTGGTTTTCTTAAGATTCATCAATAAATCCAGTTGTTTGCACTTAGTATTAAGTTGCAATATTTTATTTTGAAGACCTTGGCTAGCTAATACTAATAGTATCAAGTCATCTGCATATGCAAGAGTATGAATTAGAAAATTATTAATTTTAGGAGAGTCCAAATTAACTAGCTCATTATAAGAGAGTAGGGAATCAATATACAAACTAAATAAAAGGGGTGCCAACAGGCACCCTTGTTTTACCCCAGTAGTAGTTTGGAAATACTCTGAGGCATTACTGCTATTATCATATCTAACAGCAGATGAAGTATGAGTATGCAGTAAGTATATTGGGACCAAAGGATTCAAGGGAAGGCCTCTGACATGTAAAGATTACTTCTCTTTACTGAGTCAAAAGCTGCTGTAAAATCGATAAAGAGAACATACAACTTCATTTTCCTAAATAACTTTTCTACTAAGTGAGATAGAATAAAAATATTATCTGTAGTTGAGAAAATTATGTAAAAAAAACTGCCTGGTAAATAGATAAGGGGGAAATATTTTCTGTCCAAATCTGTAATTTTTGTAAAAATATCTTAGTAAATATTTTACCTCTACTATCTAATAAACTAATTGGATGATAATTAGATAGCATGTGATAATGTCCATTCTTGTGAATTGGTACTATTATATTTTTTGTCCAGGATGGTGGAACATATCGCTCCTTTAAACAGATATTTAAAGAAATTTCTGAAGAAAATTAGCCAGTAATTTAAATGCGCTTTAAAAACTTCTCCACGAATAGAATCAGGTCCCAGAGCTTTATTATTGGTAGATCCATTATTGCTTTTTCAACCTCCGAAAATGTAAGTACCAATGGTATATACTGATCCTTGACAGTACAAAGAATATCCAAAATTTCAGTCCCACTGTCTAGGTCCTTATTAAATAGTAATTTATAATATGATACCCTTGTCTCTTTACGAATATATACTGGAAGATTTTACCCTTGATATTTTGATCCTTTTGCAACTAATGCCCAGAAAAGTTTAGTGTCAGTAGTTTGAATAGCATTATACATAGAATCCCATTGTTTATGCGTAAATTCAACTTTTTTTGTACAAGCCATTTTTTATATTCTCTATGTGCTTTATTTAGTTTTAGAAACCCACTTTTTGATGGTTGTTTTTTGTTTGTCTAATAAGCCTTCCCAAGATTATTTTTTTCCCTTACACATTGAAAGTCGAACCATGTTGATGATTTATAACTTCCATTATTGTTGCAATAGATCTCTTTATTTATTTGCTGATAACATACATCCATTTGTTGATTAATTTGTTCAGGATTTGGGTCATTATCTAAGGATGAAAATAATTTTAAGAAGGTTGGGGAATACATTAAATTAGTAACCCTATCCATAGTTTTAATGTTTATAATCAACCTTGATTTGCCTTGTATTTCCAGTACCGCTAGTATATTGTTTGGCATAGCATTTTTAGAGCTCTTGATCAGAAATGACATTAATATAGCTGCATGATCACTTTCTGGGTGCATAACTACCTCCAATCTCTTGAAATAATTATAACTATGAGGTGTGCAGAGTACAAAATCAATAATACTTTTTCCTATGGGGAAAAAAAATACATGTGCCCTCATAATCTCCTTCTACTCTTCCATTTAAGATTAGAAAATTATTTGTGATAAAGCTTTGAACACATCTCCCTGCATCATTGAACACCATATCCAATGAAATTCTAGGTTCAAGGTCCACCATGTATAGTTGGTCTTGTAAAAAAGATAAATTATCAAAATTTGCTATTCTAGAATTAAAATCTCCTGCAACAATTACAGTGTAGACCTTATGTTGCTGTGCCATTGTGTCTATTTCCATAGTTAATTTTGACCAGATGTCATATGCTGGATGAGAATGAAAACTTGAGGGTATATAAACATTCACAATCAATACTAAAATGTTATCCCAAAAAACTAAAGAAAAAGGAGCATCTGGTGTTGGTGAATAATTCATGAGTACCCTTAGATCATCCCTAATTCTAATCATCGTGGCTAATCCGCCCCTACTCCTCCCATGAGTTTTCACCTTCATTGCTGGAGCACAGCATGATTGAAACCTATTCAGATAAAGTTGAGTTACTGCCCATGTTTCCTGAAAGGTAATAACTTCAAATCCCGAGACAAAAATCAATCCATTGAGGGTCCACATATTTATTACAGTAGCTAACCCTGCTATGTTCCAGTTAAGAAAATTACAGCCTCTGCCAAAGGCAGGGCCAGGAGAAACCACCCTAATTAGTTCTCCTTCAGAACAAGATGATATATGTAGTCATGTATCCCGATGTAAAGTCTGACCCTGAGTATTCCACTCATTTGACGAAACCAGGCAAATATGTAATTCATCCAGCATGTGACTCCTTTCTACAAGTAATGAAAATAATTCTCCTGAAGATATATAACAGTTAATCTGAGTTCCCTCACTACCTTCAAAAACCCTTTCTACTTGCACTAATTCCTTTGTATGGATCTGAATTTTGGTAATAGTTGATAAAATCACCCTAAGGTAAGAGGCTAAGTTACTAGGATTTTCCCCCTTCAAATGTGTCTATTCCAAAAATGGACAACATATACAATGAGGGGTTTACTCCAAAGTCCCAATTAAGTTGTATTAGTGTAGAGACTAACACTTTGTATGATAAGATCTTTCCAATTTTAACCCCTTGAAAAGTATGTTTCCAAGTAGTAGACCAGTTAACTGGTGATTAAATCAGAAGCCCCAATGCATTTATTACTCATTGCTTTGCCCAAACCTGCTTGGCAGTTTCCATATTAGGTAGCATGATATAAACTGAGTGGGTAGAATTTGACTAGTCTCTAAATACAACATTAAGAGAACTAGCTACTTTTGGTAACCCCAATTCAGCTCTGAACAAATGAACAATCAGATCCATCAAAGATCTATTAGTTTCATATGATTTGTGGAACATTTGGTCTAATTTGAACACTGAATTAATTGATATTGAGTAGCGTCTTCCTGGACTAGAAGCTGAGAATCCTCCAACAGTAATGATGAGTAAGTTCTAAGTGGGGATGGTGCTTGAGTTGGAATAAGAGATTTCTCCAAGAGATTTTCCCCCTGTAATAACTATAGGGCGGGGGCGAGGAGGGGTGGAATCCTTACAGGGTCCCTGAGTTCCCTGTTCCTTATGGGCAGCATAACTCGCAACTATATTGTTTGCTTTCAACTTTTTCTGAGTTTGAACCTTCCCCTCAGCATCAGTTAAAGCACCTAAGGTGAAAAACCCACTATCATCTGGAATATTTGAAATCCCCCCCCCCCTCTCATTTCATTTCTGACTGTTTTATTATTATCATTTTTTCTGGGTTTGTTATTCTTAATTCCCCCAGTTTTGTTCATATCCTTAGGTTTTTTGTTTTTGTTCAACCTGTTTTTACCTTTAACTTTACATTTTGGTGTATCAGGGATTATCAATGTGGAGAAAGATAAACTCTGCTTGCTTCTAGTATTATCAAACTTCTTAGTTAGCTCCATAATTCATTGATCTAGGAGGGAAAATCTCTCCAGACAGAGAGATGACAATCTCTCTAGGGCAGTTTTAATGCCATTATAGGCTTCCAATAATACAATATTGGACATGACTAGATGAGCCAAGGCCTAGATGGTGTATTTAGATATTGTATCAGGACCTGAACTAAAAAAGTCCTGATCCAATTGTATGTTTTCAGCTTCTTTATCTATTCTCTCAAAGACCTCAACTGGAGAACCTGCAAGGGTTCCCACCATACTCTCCTTTTTAACCAACCCGGAACTGTTCTGTCCACTGGAAAAGTCCAGTGGGCTAAAAAGATCCATTCTAGATGGACAAAAGGAGATATCCTCCCCCTTAGAAATTAAAGCATTCTGTGTAATACCAGGAGAAGTGGGAATATCACCCGTTTCCCCTTCTATACTGTCCCTATAGTTCTGAATTTCTGGTGTGGTAATTTCTGAATGAAGTTTTTCATACAAAAAATAATCTGTAATTTTAGCTTGATTTATTTGTTGAGGTGAGTACAAACTTCTATCCACTGGTAATACTAAAGGGGAACCTAAGATTCTTTGGCTGTTTCTGATATCATCACTATTAGATAGGTTATGATAAGATGTGGTAGGAGGAGTAAGATGTAAATGCTCCTGGTTTCTATCCGCTAAGGTTGCCACTTTATTAACACTTGTCATATTATTCCCTTGTAAGGTCGGGGTAGACGTGGTAATTTGAAGAACTTGGGAATAGATGGAGCCATTTCTAATCTTCGTATGTCCCCTATGTTTAGTCATATCTGGGGGTTGCCATTTCATCACCCTAGCTGGCTACCCCCTTTGGCACTCATCCCAGGGATCTTCAACTTACAAGCCAACTGTAAAGTGTGCTCAACTCAGAGGAAGCTTCACAAACTCAGCAACAAGCAGTTAAAGGAATATCTGTGTAGACTGGCCTTACTGTTGCTGCTGCTTTCTGGCAATATTCACTCCAACCCTGGCCCTCCACAACTTATGGCATACCCACAGTCATCTTCTGGGTTACTTAAAATTGCTTCACTTAATATATGCAGCCTCCTCCCCAAAATGGACATACTGAATGCATGGATCTTACAACATAACCTAGACATCCTCTCTGTCATAGAAACATGGCTTTCTCCAAAAGTAGTGGATGCTATAATTTCTATCCCAGGCTACACAGCCTTTAGACATGATCATCTCTCCAAGTGTGGGGGAGGTTGTGCGATCTATCTCCAAAACAACCTTCAAGGTCTCATCCTAACTCTACCCAAAACTGATGACCATATGCAAGCCCTTGCCATAAAAGTGCTTCTAGGTGCACACAATAAAACTCTTACTGTGTTTTCAATCTATATTCCTCCCAGACAGACGCCTTCCTGCTTTGATTCACTCCTGGAGTGTTTTGGCTCTCTGAGTCTTTATTCGGAAATTATCATGTTAGGAGATTTTAATATCAATTGGTTCTCTCCTAACATAAGCCCTTTCAAAGATGCAGTTTCAGCAGTTCACCTCACCCAGCTAGTCGAGTCCCCCACTAGAATCAGCTATAAAACTGGGACAGGTACCTTACTGGACTGAGTGCTCTCTAACCACCTTGATCATATATCGGACACAACCATACTCCCAGATGTCTTCAGTGACCACTCCCCAGTCTTGTTTCATTGGGCGAACAAATTCCCTAAACCACCCACTAGAATAATTACCACCAGGGTACTCATCCATGGGCATCATGAATCACTAAAAGTTGACCTGCATAATCAGGACTGGTCAATGGTTTACACAACTAACAACGCTGACATTGCCCTCAACTAATTCATTCTTTAGTTCAATGCTATATGTGATAGGCATGCCCCCCCATAAAAAGAGTAAAATCAAAGGCTGCTGTAATCCCTGGTTTTCTCCGGACCTCCTTGAGCTTCTGAATGCCATGGACCATCTATGGCACAGGTCTAGGTCCCTGTGTAACCAGGTCGACATCTAGAGGTACAAAGCGACTAGAAACAACTGCACGAGGGCTATTCATGCATCTAAAAATCAATATTATAAGGAAGTGCTCTCTTGGACCTGGAATGATGGCAGAACATTTTGGACTAAACTTAAAGAGGTCACTGGGAGTGACCTCAGATCTGCCCCTACCATGCTTAACATTGATGATGTACCCTCACTCAACCCCAAACTTATTGCTAACACTTTTAATAATGCCTTCACAGACCTGAGTGGTGTCCTGCCACCTGGCTACTTCTCTGGCCCCCTCACAAGTGACTACTCTGGGAAAGAGACTCAGCACCCTTCTCATCTTCCTTTATACTTCAAAACCCTCTCAGCCCATGAAGCCAGAAATTACCTACTCAAGGTATTAGGGAAATCAAGATTTAGTGGTGACACCCTGGATCTTAAGTTTGTAGCCCTTATGCTGGATGAAATTCAGTCACCTCTAACATATTATTAACATGTCACTTAGTTACTCTCAATTTCCTCAGAAATGAAAATCTGCCACTGTGACACCAGTTCATAAGTCTGGGGATCGCAAAATTACTGGGAACAGGCCTATCTCTATCCTGCCCCCACTCTCGAAAGCTCTTGAGCGTATAGTGGCTGATCAACTGGTTGAATACTTAGAAAAATATCAGCTACAATGCCTGCAACAACACGGAATCCAAAATGGTCATAGTACCACTACCGCCCTTCTGGAGTCCACAGGCTTTATTCACCACTTCTTAGATCAAGGACACCTGGTCAGTGCTGCTTTCATTGATTTAACCAAAGCTTTCAACACAGTGAATCATGTCCTCCTGGTCGAACAGCTTACCACCATTGGCCTAGGTTGTGACAGCATAGCCTGGTTTTAAAGTTACCTGCACAACCATACACAGCAGGTGAAGATTGGTAATACCCTCTCAGACAGTAGATCTGTCCTATCTGGGGTTCCTCAAGGGTTCATCTTGGGCCCTCTTTTATTTAGCATTTTCCTCAACAACCTTCCTTACTCCTGTCAGGGTCACATCCTTTTATATGCTGACGTTGCTGTCCTGTTTACCAGTGATCCAGACTCTAAGGTTCTTGAATCTAGGCTACAGAGTAATTTCGTAGTCATAGAAAGATGGTTCCATAAGCACAAGTTAGTTATGAATTATAATATGACTAAAACTATGCTGTTCTCTAGCTCCCAAAATAGGCACAGAACTTACCCTCTTTCTATCACCAACGAAGAGGGCTCTCCACTGGAGCTAGTTCAGCGCTTTAAATATCTGGGGATTATTATTGACAGTACGATGACCTATGCCTATCACATTGACAACATTGCTAAGGCTGTTAATACCCACATTGGGCTACTTTATAGGCATAAGCAATGTTTGACCCCAGAGGCTCTTAACCTGGCCATTCAAAGCTCTCTTGTCTTGTTTATTGATTAAGGCTTACCAATCTATGGATCAGCTACTGAAACAACTCTTCGCCGCATCATAGTTGCACTCAACAAAGCATGCCGGCTCCTTACCAGCTCAGCCCATCTGTCCCATATCTGTGACATGTACGCTCAGGCTAACTGGCTCCAATTCAAAGGTAGACTCATGTACCAAAAATGTTTACTGTCCAAAAGAGTAAGCTTAGCCAAAATGCCCCCAGGAGTGCAAAAGCTTATTACCCCCACTATCATCCGTTGTTGCACCAGAAGCTCTGCTAGCCAGATTTTTAATATACCCCAGTGTCGCACTTTTCCGGGACAAGGTCCTTTGTCTACCGTGCCCCTACTGTGCCCCGCTATGGATGAACTCGCTGCACCATGACATTACTTCAGCATCCACCTTGGGCTCCTTCAAAGTTAAACTTAAGCAATAGCTAGTTACTGATGCCAGTTGTGACTGCTTCCAATGAGTTTTGCGACCAGCACTTATTCTAACCTTATGCTATCCTGACCTTGTGCATAACTGTCCTCAGCATGTAAATAACTGTTCTAAGTTGCTAATCATTCTCCTTCACATTTCCTCTTGATCCCTTCCACTCTTTCCCCTCACCCCTCTATAACTTTCCCCATCCCCTTCCCCCATTATATCTCCTGAGCTCCCTTGCTCACTTTAAAATGCTTTGTCCCATACCTCCTCACCTCTGACGAGGCCCCTGGGCTGATGCCATCCCTTACCTTGTTGATTATTAGATATTAGGCTGAGTCTGTTCTCATTTTCCTATAAAGGGTCATTTCATAAGACCCAACCCCCTCTAATATGACCCTTTCCAGGTTTTAATCAAATATGCACCATGGCATACATTGTACAATGTCACATGTATTAGAACTTCTCTAGTTATACACTCTTGTAATTGTCTTGTATAATTCCTTGTTTTGTTTGTTCACCGTCTCATAATTTCCCAATATGTATTGTTCGTCTGACGTGGAACCTATGAAATCAGCTTGTTCTCAAAGGTTTTATCTGAAATTTCAATAAATAAATAAATAAATAGATTTAACTTGTGAGTCCACTTTATCAGTATTTTTACCTCTTCTATTCTTACCCATCAAACCCTTGGTTTCTAATACCTTTTTAGGTTCTTTAGAATCTTTAACAAAAGCCCTACCACTTCTTGTTGCCATGACATTAGAAGATAAAGACAAAGACTTTCTTAGAGAAAGAAAAAAAATATGTTAAAAGTTATCAACAAATTAATGAAATTCTTTTGTTGGGCTTATCTCAATTTCTCAAATTCTGTGTAAACCAAAATTAGTTTGAGATATAAGGCCAGGAAACAGACCTCTGCTTTTATCTGGAGAAAGCAAGTTCGCTTAGTTCTGGGATTCTTGATTTTTAAAATTTATAGTCTATAGGGTTCACGTAGTCCACAGAGAACACACATCTACCACTAGTCCTTCTTTGGAGAATCCCAGCTTCACGCTTTCCTTCTTTAAGCCCTTCTTTTCTTTAGTGAAGATTTCTTTATTCTTTGGACAATACCAAGAGTGTTCTCTAGTTCTTTCACCCTTTCAAGCCTTTTAAGCCTTGCTTCACTCTCCCAATATCCCAGAATCCAGGTGCCACTAAAACAATAGATAAAAGACGTAAATAAAATCAAATTTTATAATAGTAAAAAATTATTTAACTAAATAAACTATTTTTTATATACACTTGCTTATACAGTCAGTCCCTATGGGTCCCTAAGAGAAGATACACCCAATGAACTGTGCTATTTAGTATGCTACTAAAGTCTGCAATAGTCAGATAAACTATATATTGAAAGAAAAAAAAACAGGTTCCATAAAATATCATAAATAAATTAATTTTGTATATGTTTCTATAATAAAAAATATCCAAATTCCCTTTCCTAAGTAAAGGGCTTGGTTAAGACCTGAATGAAATAATAAACTCACAACAGCGTAATAAAAATTAACTTACTATTGAGCAGAAGATAATCTGCCAGGGTTTAACAATGAAGCCCCAGCAGGATCTCAAAGGCAGTTAAGCATGATGTCCTCCAGATATAAAATCTATAACCTCAAACGTTCACCGCCACAGCTAATGTAATTATGGCTAGATGCACCCACTAAAGGAAGCAGGTGCACCGAGGAAATAAAATAGAATAAAAAAAATAAGCCAAATCAGCGTGTGGTACAGGTACAGGCGAAAAAGAAAGCATCTGTTATACAGGTCTCTCTCAGGCAGAATTCTCCTGAAACGCTCTCTGAGTGCATGCGGCTACCAGCGGTCCTGAATCTGATTCACTCCACCCCAGACATGCGCACAAATAGCCCTGTTCACGTGGGTTGAAGGAGCCAATCGGATAACCAAACTCTGTACTGGCGTGAAAATAAAAATAAAACTTTCTCTTTGCTTTAAAAAAAAAAATTAATTAGAACAAATTTTTATAAAAAGAAAACCCAAAACAACTCTTTCCCCTTTCCAAAAAAAAACAAAAAAAAAACACACCAACACTTAAATGGCTTTGGGCCTCTAGGTCATAGAACCCCAAAAACTATAGTACAAAACACCAAACACAAACATATACAATAATATAATGAATATAATAAAAACACAATCCCCACTGAGTTTCCAATACAACAGGAGCTTAAACAGCTTAAAAAAACACTGGCAAATCATAGCCAATTCACTGCAGTCCCTGCAGTTCCTCAGTTCCTTAGCAAGTGTTAGCCCCAAGCTTCAGGCTTCAGATCCTAGGCTTCAGACTTCAAGTTCCTCACTCCACACTCAGTAGCATCAGAATTCAAAACAAGTGCTTAACAGAGAGAGAGAGAGTCCTTCCCCAGTTAATTTCCAATCTTCAGTTAGTCTCAAACAATAAAATCACTTGCAGACTCACAGACAACAATCTATCCCCAGTTTCGCCTTCCTGAAGGGTGTCTCTGTCAGCCTGTGATCCACTCGGCTCTGGCTTCACCGGCTCCGCTGGCCCAACCTTCCTCCTGCGGGGACAGAACACACCAGAAAGCACAAACGCAGGACCAAGGAGACACAAGAATGTCCGGTAAGGTTTGCCAAAAATGCAAAACCGGGAGCATACCTTTTCTTAAAAAAAGAGAAGCTTTTCAGTGAACCCTGCTATCACTGCTCCTCCACAGCTCGTGCAGCGTGCAGCCTCCTCAGTCAATCCTCAACGAACGAGTCAAGTGGGGGGGACCTGTCCTGCTCTCTTCCATTCAACAGTCATCGCCCAGATAATAATAATTCTAGCACACAGTGCCTGCAACAGAGACACAAGTGGTGCAAGCAATGTCAGAATCCTCCAGGCTGGCCAGATTTGCAAACTTTTAAAGTCCACTTTGGTCTTATATTCACCGTGCTCTGTACTGCACTCTAGTTGGCAGCTGAACAGTGCATTAGTGATACCGAATCATGCTTTAGCGCTGCAGCCGCTCCTTTGCTTGACGTTATAAAATGGGTTGTGAGTTTTCTACATCCTGATTGGCAAAGAGGTTCCTTTGGCCATGTCCTTATCAGGGCATATTGTGCCAACCGGTACTTCTGTAGCCAAGCAGGATGCAACGCAGCCAAAGATCCATGCCTGTCACAATTTTGTTTCCATTCAGGCTCAGGCATAGGGACTCTCCAGTAAGTAATGTCACCCCCTGCCCAATCGCCCGTAAGCTGCAGTCAGCAAATTATTCAGATTAAAACATTATGCTGTCACACACAAGCAACCACATCTATGACAGCACAGCAATGGGGAAAAAGCTTGGTGTTTTTATTTATTTAACCAGGTGAGACACACTAAGCTGAACGCTTTTTTACAGGTGCGACCTGGGAGCACAGGGAAGTTAAGTGACTTGCTCAGGGTCACACAGTATGCAAGTGGAAGCTGTGGGTTTCAAACCCAGGTCTGGCCTGCTGGATGTCACCAGATTTGCAGCTCAGAGCCTTAAACCACTGCATTATACTGTCTCAAATAGTGATATGCAGTGTTGCAACTGTAAAACCAATCGCAATACAGTGATTCCTTAAAAAGTAAAAAAAATAACCTTTTTGTTGTTTTCAATAAACGTTCAGCCATAGCAAATGAAGTTACAGGGAGATTTGCCATGTTCTACACATTTAACAGCTTACAGCACAGTCCCAGCTGCTGTGCTTTCTTGAGCAGACATCCTAGTCACTGGCGTTTCCATACGGCAGCTTTCAAGGGGCATACTCACTTACACAAAAAGTGATAATAAAGAAAAAAAAAGCCTAAAACAAAGATATCAACAAAATGTAAATGATGAAGGCTGTGTGTGTGTGGGGGGGAGAAAGAGTGTATGTGGGGGTGACAGAGACAGACAGACACAAACACCCTCTAGTGGCTGAATTAAACACATGGTCTGCATTACAAATGCAAGGACTACTTTTCCATTTCTGCACTTTAACTTAAATTTTAACACTTATTTTCAGTAGACTTCTTTTAATAATTAATTTCTTTTCCAGGGGAGGGTTTTACAGGCAGGACCCATTTTATATGCAGAATAAGACACTCCAAGGTGTGGTTTATGGGCTGATAAGAGCACTTCCCAGGTGCAAAAGGCACTCAGCGCAAGTGCCTCGTGCCTTATTACGCACCTGGGGTGTGCTCCTATCACCTCATAAACCACACCTCATTGTGTCTTATTCCATATTTATCAGTGTCCTTTGTTGTCCCCACTGTCCCTTGCATAGGCTGGTTACTGTACACACTGGGGTGAGACCGTGACAGGTTTGGTGAGGGTGGGGATGGGATTTGGTGTTTGGGAGCGGGGTCAGTGAACAGCTGGCCCCCTGCGCTCCCTCTCACAGTCTCGAGACATTCTAAGCTCACAGATGCTACAGGGCTGTCAGTGATCTAACCACAGACTCCAACAAGTGAGCAGCGTAATCACCGCTATACACTGTGCCCAGAGGGAGACTGTCAAACTCCACCAGCAAAGCAAATAACCACTCCAGCTTATTCAGGAAACTATTCTAATGGTCTCGCTTCCACAGCAAAAATAGTGAGAGGGTCAGCCTTATTAGGAAAGCATGGTTATAACTAAACCACTTGGACAGGCTCAGACTGGGGTGTGTAGGGAGCCCTCAGTGGCATTGAATAAGGGGGCACAGGGCCACACACTGATCAGCACTACACTTCTACATGGTGCACTGGCTCCATTTTACATTCGACTGTAGTGAGTAAAAATAAACAATTTAATTAGAAAATGGTTATTATACAAAATTATTTTTAACAACTGAAATGTGGGAAAGAACCCAGGTGGGGGCACCTGGAAATTTCTTGGCTGGACCAGTTGGATGGGGCATTTGGAACAGTGGATGGGTGTCCCAGCATTTGCCTAATCAATTGAAGCAGAGCACAACAAACTTTTACAACTGGGCACTATCCAAACAAAAACTCTATCCACATATTGTAGATAAGGCAGTGACATATTAACATACTAACATACTAAAATGCCAGCAGAATAGGTCTAACGGTCTTTCGCGTCTGCTCATTTGGTCAGCCCCCACCCTGGGAGATGACCTTGCTGCCCCCTCACCTTCTCTGGCTTCTCCCTTCCCAGTTCCGGATATTCTCGCTGCACTGGATTTTGCTTCCAGAATCCTTCCCCTGTACCTGTCCCACCCCTTCTTGAACCCCTCCACCGTCTCTGCCTCTACCAGCTCCCTAGACAGCGCATTCCATGGCTCCACCACCCTCTCAGTGAAGTAGCATATTAGTAGAAATGTTTTACAACCCCACCCCTTTGTTGACCTGGGCAAAGCTATTAGCTACTGCAATACAGGTCCATTGTGTGATGACACTATTTTTGATCCGTTTTAACTTCCCACACTGTAAACCATATTAAACTGATTTTGATTGGACATTTTTTGTTACACTTGCTTTCATGCTATAACATAGACTAATAAGTTTGTGATTTAAAATGAAAGTGTGTTTTTCATCTTGCATACAAAGCAGTTCTTCCCACTGTTAATAGTAACTTGAGGAAGCTGGAAGGTGTGCTTCAGTCTTTATTTGTAGGCATATTTGCATAAGGTAAAATGTTGCTTTATTGCATCAGTCCTGAATTCCAAGATTTGATATGGGGATTTAATGTGTATTCCATTGGGAAATGTTGTTTTCCATATGAGGTCTTTGAACCTGACCTCTAAAAACCAGATGTATTTTGTGAACTACCCTTGGGAATTACCACGCCCACCAGGCACATCTAGGATATATTATACTGTCTATAACTGAACATGTATTGATTCTAAGGAAGTACTGGTAGCTGTACAGCTATATCCTCCCCCGTTCCCCCATATATCAATTAACACAATACACCCCTGCCACATTCACCGTGCAAGGAAACATTCAGCATTGACAAATGCTTGTTAAAACTCAACATTTACAGTAGCCTTGCTAATTGTGGAACTTACTGTTTTTATTTGTTTGTTTGTTTTTGTTACCTCATTAGAAAGTTGACTTAGTTATTTTATTACCTTATTTAAAATATATTGCCAGGAGGGCATGTTGAACTGAGATCATCCTGGGAGAAAGGGAATTGGATACAAGCTACGACAAGACACAGGCAGTACATAGTTACATAAAAATACTTACAGAGCCAGATGACTGAACTTAGGCCCCGTTCGCACTAGGGCATTTAAAACGGTTCAGAGCACTTGAACCACTTTAAATGCATTTTAGCTCGGTTTGCATTCACACATATCTCGTTTGAAACTCGGAATTTTGGAAGTGTGCTCAAACCCTAATGGGACCGGGGTTTGAGCATGCTTCCAGAATTCGTTTTACAAACTGAAATTAACTACTTACAGTGCGAGCGGAGAAACCCACATTAATCCATGCTTGTTGGTCCTCCAAGGTCCCAGAACCCCCAGTGCCTAGCACATGTTTCCCTCATGAGTAGCCCTTCATTGTGCATGCGCGAACTTCGCGAGGGAAAGATTAAAGAGGGAACATCTCGATCTGTCAAATCAGTGTCTGTGCTACACACAGGAGTGCCTGAAATTTATTATAAAAATGTCAGATCGCGCAGCATCATGGACAGATGAAGCAGTGAGAGCTCTTATTGATTTTTGGTCCACAGAGACTGTACAGAATGAACTTAATTCTATGCATAAAAATACCAAGGTGTACCAAAAGGTGTCTGAACACCTTGCTAGTCTGGACATCAAGCAGACTGCAAAGCAATGTAGAGAGAAGATTAAACAGCTAAAGGGAAAGTACCATAAGGCCAAAGATCAAAATAAAAAGTCAGGATCTCGTAGAGTTGTTTGCCCATTTTATGATGCTTTGGACAGGATCCTGGGCACCCGACCAGCAACAGAGCCCACAGTAGTCCTGGAAAGTGCAGAACAACCACAGCCACAGCCACCAGTTGTTGATGGGGGTGCAGGTGAAGACATGCCTGAATTTGATCTGCCCCTGTCAGGTATGTATTGCTGTGCTTATACCTTTATGCCCCCCCCCCCACTGTCACAGAAACTTCTACTGACATGATGTGCATTCTGTGGTGAACTGCATAGTGCACAGCTGTAAAAATTGATTTGAAGCCAGCTGAAGAAAGCCACTGCAGTCTGTTGGCATTGCAGGGTCCACACCTTGTCCACTGCTTCTGCACATCCTCTCTTGGCCACCCACTGTCTTCAACGACATCACCTGTTCCTGCAATGCAAAATGTACACCACCCTTTCCAGGAACAAGTTGTTTCCTGACGGCATCCAACCCCCGTGCGTGCAGCTACAAATCATGGTATTCAGACCATGTAGGATAACTTCTTAGTCTGCCAAAATATTTCACTATTTCTCTCTTGCTGCCACTGCAGGCATTGAACAATGCACCCTTGCTATTTCACTCAGCAGCTCCACCACTCAGCTATTACATCAGACTATTGTTTGTGATAGATTTTAAGACCCTAAAAGTCTCTAACCCTCATAGTCTGCTAAAATATTTTTAGGAGTACTACTGCAGGCTTTGAACCCTGCACCCTGCTGCTGCAGCTACTGTCCTGGGACCTTTTCTGTCACCCTAGGCAAAGCCTTGAACCTGGTGCCTTGTGCACTTGAGGCAGGGGCTCTACCACTGTACCAAGGTGGCAACTACACTTATGGGTAGACCTTTCACCTTCTTCTACCCATCTCATTACTGCTAGCTGCAGACCCATCCTAAGATGGCTGCCCACCTTCTCTTGTCATGCCTCTCCCTCCTCCTTCTCCTCACATGGCCTCTATCTAACCCAGGTGTCCCCATGGCTCCACAGGTCCCCCACTCTGGGGCCCCAGAGTCACCTCCCTCCTTCTCTACTATCTCCTTGCTCCCCAACCTATCACACCCTCCCCCCAGTCCCCACCTACCTTCCCCCCTTTACGCCTGCAGGCAACTTATTGTACTAGCCTCCCCATCCTGTACCTCTTTGCACCCCTTGTGTCTCTAAGCTCTCCCATTCCTACTATCTCGCTTTCCGGCCTAAAAATGCCTTCCACACCCCTGATCAGGGCTGTACTTCTCTCCCTACTCTTGTCAGGGAACATTCAGCCCAACCCTGGCCCAACCCACAATAACTCCTTGACTAGATCCCCTGGGCTTCTTATTGCTTCTATGAATATCTGCAGTCTCCTGAAGAAATTTGACTCGCTCCAATGTTGGGTCACTGTCCACAAACCTGACATCATCTCCCTAGTCGAAACCTAGCTATCTGACTCTACCCCTGACTCCCTTGTCTCACTCTCTGGCTACTCCCTCTTTCGAGAAGACCGTGTAGGGAGATGAGGTGGAGGCTGTGCTATTTATATCAAAGACTCCCTTCCTGGAGTAGCCCTCCCAGCCCCTGTCCTTAACCTCAGGGCCCAGGCCCTTACTCTAAAACTTACCCCCCCCCTCTAAAGGCCCCCTCTTTCTAACCTCCGCCTATATTCCCCCAAAAAATCAAACTCAGGCCCTGGTCCCTCTAATAGAGTATCTCACCTCTCTACCACATTCCCCTGAGCATATTCTCCTGGGTGATCTAAACATCAACTGGCTTAGCCCCGCATCCTCCTCCACCTGCGACTCCTTTACTGCTGTTGACCTAACGCAACTTGTTACCCAACCAACAAGAATGAACCCCACAACGGGGTCGAGCACTCTTCTGGATTTAGTCCTCACCAACCGACCTAACCAAGTTTGCAATCTACAAGTCCTTCCGGATGGAATCAGTGACCACTCCCCTATTCTTTTCCATTGGATTACGTCCCTAACCAAACCCACTTCACAGGCCACCCTACGGCGGCGGTTGCAACCAGGTGGGCTGAGATGCCTGAAGCAACTTACCGCCCCTAACCTTGATTCGGCCCTGGCCTTCTTCACCTTAATGTTTAACAAAGCTTGTGATATCTTCGCACCCCTAATCAAACTCCGTTCCAAGGTACGCCATACTCCCTGGGTCACTCCTTCCGTACTCCAACTCCTTAGGCACAGGGATAACCTGTGGCACCTAGCCACGGAAACTGGCCACCCTGCCGACAGACAGGCATATGCTGCTGCCCGAAATAAATGCACCTGGGCCATACCTAAAGCAAAGGCCGATCATTATCGGGCCTCACTCACCTCATCCTGGGGGAATGCTAGAACCTTCTGGGATAACATCAAACAACTAAATGGTGGTACTCGCTCTCCTCCGCCTTCCCAAATCAATATTGAGGGTATTATCTCTACTGATCCTACCCTCATTGCTAACCATCTCAATAAATCCTTTACTGACCTTAGCTCTGTACTCCCTAGCAACTTTTTTGACCCCCCTCCTCACTCTCCTGACCCTGCTCTCTCTCACGCATCTTTCCACTTCCACTGGGTTACTGTCAATGAAGTCAGACCATATCTGACCAAGGCCATAAGAAGCAACACCACTGGCAGTGACTCCTTGGACCCCAGACTCCTCAGCCTGGCATTGGACCAGGTCATCACCCCAATCACTTGCCTCTTCAACAAATCATTCTGTCTAGGGCAATTTCCATCAGCCTGGAAAATTGCCACTGTCACTCCCATACATAAGGGTGGAGATAGGACCCTTTCTGGTAATTATCATCCCATCTCAATCCTCTCACCACTCTCAAAAGCCTTAGAGAAAGTAGTATCCTCCCAAATATCTGAGTTTCTTACCAAATACAGTATCCTCTGCCCTGAACAACACGGCTTCCGTGATGGGCACAGCACCAATACCGCCCTCATCGAGTTTTCTAACTTCCTCCATTCATCCCTGGACTCGGGCTCTCTTGCTGGTGCAGTGTTCATCGATCTGTCAAAAGCCTTTGACACTGTATCCCATCCTCTCCTGCTGGATGCACTCAGCCATGCTGGCTTTGCTGCAGGACCTGTCTCATGGTGCTCCAGCTATCTGTCTGCCCGGTCCCAGCGTGTAAAAATCAATGGCACCCTCTCTGACCTCTGCCCTATCCGATCTGGAGTTCCCCAGGGCTCTATTCTTGGGCCCCTGCTCTTTTCCCTTTATCTCAACACCCTGCCAGGTGCCTGTACTGATAAACTCCTCCTTTATGCAGATGACGCTGTTATCTTCGCTTCTGACCTTAACCCCACCACCCTCCAAGATTCCCTGCAATTATCCTATAAAGACGTGGAAGCCTGGTTTAAAGAGCATAGACTGGTTATCAATTTTAAAAAGACCAAATCTATGATCTTCTCCCACCCCCAAAACAAAGCTAGTAATTTCCAACTTCAAGTCTTCGCCAGCTCTATGTTCCCACTCAAACAAGTTTACACATACAAATACCTTGGGATAACCTTTGACCCTGCCCTCACGTTCCATTCCCATATCTCCGCCTTAGCCTCCACCACCAATATTAGGTTGGGAATCCTTTGCCGCCACAAACACTGTCTCCCCCCACCGATGCCCTCCGACTCGCAGTTATGTCCTCCATTCTGTCACTTGTTGACTATGGCTTACCAGTCTACAGGGCTGCTGATCAGACCTCGCTAAACAAAATCTGCCTCACCTTAAATAAGACCTTTCGACTAATCTTAGGTGCTCCTAGACTTACACATACCTGCCATCTTTACTCCCAGGCTAATCTGCTCAATCTTGACGAACGTCTTAGGTATCAAACCTGCATCCTTACAAAAAAAACTCTCCTTGGGCTCTCTCCTCCTGGTTTGATTGCCATTATCCACCATGTTAACTCCCTAGCTTCTACATGGTCCTCCTGTAAAACCAAGTTGAAGGTACCTAGGGCAAGGACCTCTCATGGACAGCGGGCTTTCCACTACCATGCCCCGTCTTGGTACAATTCCCTCCCTGCCAGTATTTCAGACACCCCCACAATCTCTTGCTTTAAAATCACCCTCCGGAACCACCTTTTCACCACTCGCAGCTGTTGCTGTTTCTAAGCTATCTTGCTCACTCTCTGACAAAGCCCCCTGTTGGCTGCTCAAATCCTCTACCTTCTCAACCCTTGGTTCCTGTTACCTCCCTGTTGACTCCACTAAAACATACTGTATTGATATCCTATGGTTTTCTGATGTTCTAGTTATTTCCCTGAACAATGTTAACTTCACCAACCCTGTATGTGGTAAATTGTTGATCTCATTTGTCCTCCAGTATCCTAAAAAAAAAAATGGTACACTGTTTCTCTGTACTAAGTTGTTATCACTGTATTGTCTGCTCTGTGACGAGGTACCTTTGTAAACGAGCCTCTGGCTCAAAGGTTGTAAACTGATGCTTAATAAATAAATAAAATTAATTTGTGTTGCAGAGTCTGAAGTAGATGACAATGGAGATGCAGCTGCAGACATTCCGGAGACTGCACTGCCGTGCAACTCCCTCATCGAGGGTTCCTCAGTGGACAGTGACACACCATCCACCAGTACACCAACATCTTCTTCCAAAAGACCTAGTTCCTGTGAACCACTGCAAAACCTCAGGAAAAAAAAGAGAGTTAGTCGGCTGCAGGACATAATGGAATCTCTGTTCGAGCCTACCAGGAAGCTCCTTGCTGAGCAGCACAAGCAAATTATGGAGGCAGAGGCAGAGGCAGAGACAGCAAAGGCTGAGCTTGAAATGGAGGAACGTATGCGCCGCTTAGAGGCAGAGCAATCAGCAGCTTTTTTTAATAACCTGCTGCAGATATTCCACAGTCCTCATCAGCCACCCCAGCGCCAGCCAGTGCCTAACCCATTACCACCACCTCAAGCTGTAGTGTCTCAGGCCACTGTACATGGTGCAATGTATAATGTGCATGCCAATGGCAATGCAGGCAGCTGTTTCAACACTCAAGGAAATGTATGCCCAAATCAGGGGGGCATATTATCCAACACAGACAAGAAGCCAAGGCCTAAGTCAGGAGTTGTTCAATGATGATCTGACATGGACTGAGTTGTGAATAGTAGTGCAGTTTTTTATCAGTCAACTACGTAGCTATTGAAATGGTTACACAACACAATGTGTTAAAATGTGTTAAAAAGTTATGAAAATTTTATTACTGAAACACGAACAAAATGCTGTTGAAAAGTGAATTTGAGGTTTTTTATGAAGTTTTAAGAACAGTTTTTTATTAATTTACCAGTTATAAAAGAGTTTTAAATGTTTTTACTTGAATTATTCCTTCTTAACGGAACTTTTTTTTAAATGAAGCAGAACAGTCATTCAGAAATATCAAAACACATAAAGGTACATGAAATATCTGTTTATGAACTAACAGTTTTGTGTCTTTGTCTGTCTGGTGTACTTTCCTTTGGTATGCAACTCAATTCAATATGCGCACAGTAATTAAACAACTCTGCACTGGTATTGCCAGTCCATGATGTGTGACTGCTTCTCTTTCTGCAGAAAAAATGTTTGCTGTGTCTTCTGCTGGTGCTTTGTTGTACTCTAAAAAAAATCAATAAAGTTATTTGTTGTTCTTAAGGCAATTTTTTTGTATATGTAGTCAATAGTGCAACACAGATGAAATCAGCTACTGAACTAGTTACATTGTACAACTGCAGTGTTATTTCATTATTCAATTCTGTTGCACATTAGCACAATGATCAAGAGCATTCTAAGCAATCCACTCCATGTAATGTGATGGGCACACTAAGCGACTGTCACTGCTCTGCCTCCTCTGAACTCATAACAGTGTCAGAAATAATTCAAACAGAGAGCAAAAAAAGCACTGAATTATAGGCACTATAATTTACTTGCATGTGTGACAACATTACCTATATCAACTCCAGGTAAACGCAGTTGTCCAACCCCTCATACCACTGTATCCAAGTAGGTGGCAAGGGTGTCATGAACAGTATGTGACTGATGGCATAACTCTGCTGTGCTGCTATCCTCATGCCGTCCATGATGTGCCTCTGGCTGCTGGAACATGTCACTGACATCCATCCACTCAGGCAGGAATTGCTCTGATTTTGTCTCACACTTGTTGTGGAGTACACAGCAAGCCACAATAATAGTGGGAATATGATCCAGGGAGAAGTCCAGTCGCTTTAGGAGACATACGCCACCTGCCTTTCAACCCCATTAGCGCACCTCCACCACACCATGCGGGCACGACTAAGCCTATAATTGTAATTACGTTTCCGTGGGTTGTTGTAATCGGGGAATGGTTTCATGACCCATGGCAGAAGTGGGTATGCAGAGTCTCCTATGATAACTATCGGGACAGTCACTCCACCAATTTCTTTTGTGCTGGGTGGAAACAATGTACCCTCCTGCCCTTTTCTGTACAGTGAACTATTCTTAAAAACACAGGCATCATGTACCCTTCCAGACCAACCAATATTGATGTCTTGGAAACAGAATTTATGGTCCACCAGTGCCTGCATTATAACTGAGTAGTAGCTCTTCCTGTTGAAATAGTCTGTGGCATTGTTAGGAGGACAGATAATGGCAAAATGGGTACAGTCAATTGCCCCACCACAACACGGGAAGCCCCAATCATGCTCAAATTCATTGACCACCTCACTGATGTTTGATATCCGTATAACATGTGACATGAGGATATTAACAATTGCCTCGCAAACATCCACAATAATTTCACATACAGTTGATTGTCCAACACCAAACAGGTGACCAAGTGTTCGGTTCTCGATGTTAGTGGCCAGCTTCCACAGAGTGATGGCCACTCGTTTCTCCACTGGAACACAGTCTCTTAAATGAGTGTCACATCTGGCGATGGAGTCCAGCAGCTCTGTGCAGAGCATGTTAAATGATGCCCGGGACATTCGAAAATTGCTGATCCACTCCTCCTCTCCCCAAGTACACAGCAGTTTCATCCCACCACACTGAGCTACACTCTATGCACCAAATGTCCTTTTCAAAACTAAATGACATACATGTAGTGGCCACTACACGATGCAGTATAAGCAGTAAGTTATGCAGTTTAACCATGAACTGATGCAGCACACGCTGTCTGCACTGCCTACACAGCCTTCTCCTCCTCATTTCACCAATCCTCTGCCTAGAACCCATCAAATAGGCACCAGCACACAGAGACAGAAAAAGCCTCTCCATGTTGGTCACCATTTCTAAACAAATCCATGGCAACAGATAAAGGAAAGCTGGGATACATTGCAAGCACACAATGCATGATGGTAAGCAGCTTTTACATGCTGCTGAACTTAACACGGATTACACAGATTAATCTGAATGCTCAAGCATGCATTGCCTGAAGCGGATTACAGAAGTGAGCTACAGTACGAACGCTGTAGCATGGTTAGAACTAATTTGTTTTTTAAAACGGATTACTAAAGTGAGCTGTAGTGCGAACTCAGTGAGAAACATCTCGATATAGCCTCCAAATAATTAAATTATCAAACATGTACAGTGATCTTAACAGCTTCCTACAGTAATGTTAAAGCACACTTGAAAGTGATTTCCTCTACCTAAGAAAACATTTACAAATACAACGTTCTGACACAATCCAGTGAACTGCATTAATTTTATGTATGTCTCAACCCTTAATACTTATTACTGAGGGCATCTTTGTTTCCCAGATTATATCTGCTCCTTCTAGCTTTCTCTCTGCTGTCATAATTCCATTCGTGACACCATAATCAGTTGCTGTGGAAATAACTATGATCTGACAGATGATTAGGAAGTTAGTGGAGGAAAAGGCATAATAATGTGATGAGATGAAGCCTGAGATGTAGCAATACCATTTTACTGCAAATATCCTCAGTAATAAAAACTGAGGGAACTACATACAGAAAAGTGATAACATATGATATAATGTCTGAATCAGAATATCATATTTTAAAAAAGTTTACCTTGATGTTAGAAAACCACTTAAAAGGAAAATCAAAAAGAGAAGAGACACTTTGTTTCAGAAGGGAGGTGTCCATTCTTATCAAAATAATCAGGTTAATTTGAAAAGATACACTGTACCTTTTCAGTAAAAGTGTGTCTGGGTGATGGTTTATTTCAACAAACTATAAGTCAAGTTGACTTTGAGTCACACAGGTCTCTTTTTCTGCTGCTGCTCTCATAATCACAACTTAAGCTCCATGTGGAGTATACAGTACTTAGAGTACTTGGACAAAAAGGGGACAATTTTAAAAAGATTGTTGTCATATAGCACAACATCAGAGTAATTTATTTTATTTTTTTTGTAATGTATATAAATACAGAAAGCGAGAAAGAGAGAGATCTTACACTTATATGCATTTTTATGGTTGCTTGGGCATGCACAAAGCAAACATCTTGTTACAATAACAGGTTTCAGAGGTGTGTCACTGTCAGATCCAATGCAGCTCAGGCTACAGGGGGCTTGACAGTGACATCCCAATGAATGGTGAGACTGATCATGACAGTGTTCTCTGCTTCCAGGGTGGAAACTTTGTGTAGTTGAAAGGAGTGATACGCTCTTATCACTGAGTGGCCTGATCCTTTCATCTGCATGACAGTGCCCACCATGCAGCTGAGCAGTATCATGATCTGTTCTGAGCTCCCCTCACTAATAGACAGACTGTGTGGGCCAAGCAGCCCTTATCTGCCATTAGATTCTATGCTTCTATGTATGCAGAGAGGAGACACACAAAAACAACTCCCTCCCACTGCCAATTATCCCGCCCACCTCCTGATCGTCCCCCAGTGCCCTGTCTGTAAAAATAAAATCTGTCCACTACCAAGTATCCTGCCCACCTCCCAATCCTTCCCCATGCCCTGCCATGAAATAAAATACCCTCCCACTTCCAAGTATCCTGCCCACCTCCTGATCTTTCCCCATGCCCCGTCAGTGAAAAGAAAATACTGTCCCATTGCCAAGTATCCAGCCCACCTCCTGATCTTCCTCCAGTGCTCTGTCCATAAAAATAAACACCCTCCTACTACTAAGTATCCCACCTATCTCCCGATCCTTACCCCTGCCCCATCCATGAAATAAAATACCTTCCCACTGTGAAGTATCCTGCCCACCTCCCGATCTTTCCCTATGACCCGTCGGTGAAAAGAAAATATCCTCCCACTGCCAAGTATTCTGCCCATCTTCCAATCTTTCCCCATGCCCAGTCTGAGAAAATAAAATACCCTTCCATTCCCAAGTATACTGCCTGCCTTTTGATCCTTCCCCATGCTCCAGGCATCAAATAAAATACCCTACCACTGCCAAGTAGCCCACCCATCTCCCGATCCTTCCCTGTACCCCATCTACAAATGTGTAAAAAAAGAAAATATTCCAGCGATAACTTCTGCCCCATGCCCTAAACCTCCTCTCACAGTACCCATAACACACACCCCACCCCATACTTACCTATTCAGTCCAGTTCTGCTCCCTCTCGAATGTCCTGCTTCTTCTGAGCTCCACAGGGAAGTGACTGAAAGCAAGGTAAGTTCAGTTAATGGTCTTTTAGTTGGTTTTGAACTTTTACTCATGCCTATCATTTCAATATTTTTACCCCAACATTGCAACATGGCCTTTTTTTAACCCTGCCTCATAAACCAGGTAGATGAAATGTTTCAAATCTCCCTGAAACTTTTTTTTCAGTCAATCTGCAAAATCATGTTTTGGACAGGATTTAAAAAATGTCATCTGTCTTGATCATAAGAGGGGGGCAATAAAAAGAATATGTTGAAAATCTGGGATCAAAATCTCATAAAAGCAAAAAAGTTATGAACATTGAAATTCTTCAATGTTTATGTAGGACTTTACTATGTTTCCAGATTTTGACCACAAATTTTTAATATAGCCTTTTTTTACCCCACCTCATGAACAAGGCAGGTGTAATTTTTCAAATTCCCTCTGATTTTAACCCCACATCATGCACAAGGCAGGTGTAAATTTTCAAATCCCCGCTGAGACATGATTTTGTAGTCATGTCACAAAATCACCTTTTGGACTGAATTAAAAAAAATCAACTTGTCTTGATCGTGGGGTGGGATAATAAAAAGGCTATGTTGAAAACCTGGGGTCAAAACCTTAATAAACAAACAAAGTTATCAAGCAATGTTTAAATTCTTCTACATTTTCTCATAACTGTTATTTTTCTAGATTTTGTCTCCAAATTTTCAAACTAGTCTTTTTTTTAACCCCACCTCATGAACAAGACAGGTGTCATTTTTTAAAACCTAAGTAAGTTTTTTCAGTCACTCCATAAAATCACCTTTCTGATGGGATTTAAAAAAGTCTACTTGTCTTGATCACAAGGTAGGGTCGTAATAACACTGCATTGTAAATTTTGGGTCGAAACCTCAAAAAGCGACAAAGTTATGAAGAAATGTTGAAATTCTTCAATGTTTACTCCTAGCTTTGCTATTTCACCAAATTATGAACCCACATTTTCAATATAGCCATCTTGAACATGATGTGTCACTATCCAAATCCTGCCTAAAATGTCTTTTCACACTTGTGCCACAAAATTACATTTTGGACAAGATTTCATAAATGAGACCTGTCATGTTCCTAAAGCAATGCAATAACAAGACTATACTGAACATCTGAGGTCAAAATTGAAAAAACAGTTATGAACAAACGCTGACATTTTTCAATATTCAGTCATAACTGTGCCATATTTTTACTTTTCCACCCTCTTTTTCAATATACTCATGTTTTTTACTCACACCAAATGAACGTGGCAGATATCATTACTGAAATCCACCTCCAAAGCCTGTTTCCACGGCATTCCACAAAACAATATGTTGGATCCTATTTCATAAATGACACCTGTCATGTTCATATGCTGAGGCAAAAGAAACTAGTATTTTGAAAATTCAAGGTAACAATCTAAGAAAACGATAGCATTATGTGTGAACCTCTTCATTTCCCAATCATGACAATTTCACTATTATAATTCATGTTATTAATTTGTTTATTATCACCTCTGCACTATAAAGCCAAACACCTACACAGGAAATACAAGCAAGCAAACATTCAGCATTGATAAATGCTTGTTCTTCTTAGTTCTTTTTGGAATCATGCAGTCCTACAAGGAACTCTCATGACCTCCTGCTGACGTTAACCTCAGAGAAAGAGAGTGTTTACCTGCAAGGTTAATGGGGACAAAATAATTTCTTTTATCAAAACCCTTCTTGGCCTTTCCCTGCTTTGTGGGGGAGCATGTACTTATTTATTTATTTATTTAGTCAGTCATAGAAATTACAACCCTTTGAGTCATAGACTCATTTACAAAAGCTCCGCATCAGCATAGTCATACATTCAGAGATAGTACATTAGTGGGACATCACATTTCAAGTAATTACATATAATAGCTAAGGTGGCTGAAAGTCTATATGTGTAGTTGCTAGGGTATTGATTTTATTACAGTGGAACAATTAGAATACAAGTGCAGCCTCTGGGGCATTGTCGTATAGTAGTAACAGTGATCTATACAATAGTGAGACAACACAGTTTTAAGGAAGTATTTACATATAGTAGCCTGGGTGGCTGTTGACCTATACATTTAGTAGCTAGGGTATTGGTATTAGTACAGGAGGTATAGTTACAGTGTAGGTGCAGCCTCTAGGGCATTGTCATATAGCAGAGACAGAGATCAGCAGCAGAGATGTCCTACACAGTTAGTCCTATACAATTGGTGGCAATGTCAATGGGGAGCGGCCATAGTGCAGCTCTTTGCAGGTCAGTTAGGAGGATTAGCAGCTGCAATGGCATTGGCACAAGGAGAGAATGTGTTTTTTTAGGATGGTGTTGAAGTGTCCTAGATTGGGAATGGAGGTTATGGCTGGGGGGAGCTCCTTGTACTAGGCGGGAGCTCTATAGGGGAATGATCTCTGAGCAAGGGAGGTTCTGACCCTGGGCATGGTCCACAGATGGTTGTTGGCAGAATGAGTGGTCGCAATGCGGAAACATGAGAGTAGTGAGGTTGAGACCCCCAATGGAGTTAACTCTAAATGGATTTTTTATTGTGAGGAGACAGGATTGATATTGTAGTCTTTCCTCAAGGGTGAAGATGTTTGTAAGAGCATAGAGGGTGCAAGTATGGGAGTGTTTGTCTGCACCTAGGAGGAGTCAGCACACTTTATTAATGGCTATGTGAATTTTGTTTAGTGTGGTGTTGCCACAGCAGAGTAGATAGGGAGCCCATAGTCAATGAGAGAGAGGACAGAAGAGGTAACAGCCAGGTTGAGAGCCTCTGGTGTCAGGAAGTCTTTGTGCCGGTATAGGAGGCCTATGTGGGTATTAATGACTGAGGTCAGGATGTTAATGTGGGCATGGAAGGATAGGGAGGTGTCAAAGGTAAGGCCGAGGTATTTATAAGTAAGTACTTGTTCCAGAGGGAGGTGAGCATGGGAGAGGATTTTTAGTTCAGTGTCCTTGGCCTTGCTCTGCTGGTGGGCAAATAGCATAGCTTTGGTTTTTTTGATGTTGACCACAAGTCTGAGACTGGTGAACCAACTTTCGATCTGGTTGAACGAGTGTAGAAGGGAGTACTGTAGGTTGTCTGGGCAGGGGTGTGCGGCATAGAGAACCGCATCATCAGCATATAGCAGTAGGTTACCGGAGCAGGATTTGGGTAGTGCATTTAAGTAGATACTGAAGAGTAGGGGGCCCAATATGGATCCCTGGGGAACCCCCGAGCGGACAGGCAGGGTGGAAGATAGGGTGTCATTTATCTTAACACACTGGGATCTGGAGGTAAGGTAGCTATTAAACCAAGAGAGTGGTCCGCGTGATAGACCAGTGTGGTGGAGTGTGTCCAGGAAGAGTGGGTGGGATACCGTATCAAAGGCCTTAGAGAGGTCCATGAAGATGGCTCTGGCCAGATGTTTACAGTCAAGGGCAGAGTGAATGAAATTGGAGAATTCGATGAGGGCGGTGGTTGTGCTATGGCCTGATCTAAAGCCATGTTGTTCACTGCATAACAAATTGTGGGCTCGCATATACTCGTCGAGTTGGTCAGAAATGATTTTTTCAAGGGCTTTTGAGAGAGGGGGAAGGATGGATATGGGCCGATAGTTGTTGGGGTTGGTATTGTCTCCACTTTTTAGTATTGGGGTAATTGTTGCCATTTTCCAGGCTGTAGGGAACTGTCCCAAGCAAAGGGAGCGGTTAAGGAGGTCGGTCATGGGGGAAAGAACAGTGTCATGAACCTGGTAGAGGATTTTCATGTCAAAGGAGTCTTTGCAATAGTTGCAGCCACCGAGAGCTTTGGAGAGGTAGGATTTTGCTTCCTGCTTTGTAATGACCCTAAGGTAGAAAGGGGGGCACTGGAGGTTTGGTGCAGAGGAAGCTGGGATAGGGTCAAAAAAGTCGCTTGGGAGGACTGGACTAAGATCGGAAAAGGTTGAGTTAAGGCAGTTAGCGATATCCTGTGGGTTGGTTGAGGTGGCATTGTTGATGCAGAGCTGGGAGGGTGGGGGGAGGCGGGATTTGCCATTAAGCTCTTTAATGTCCCAAAACTTTCGTGCACTCCCCCAGGAGGAAGCCAGGGTGTCTTTATAGTATTCAGCCATGACCTTGCATATGGCCCAGGTGCACCTATTGCATACTGCTCTGTATGCTAGTCTGTCTGCTTGGGAGCCATATTCAACGGCTCTGTGACAGAGGTCTTGTTTTAGTTGCTGCCATAATGTGGGCATGATCCAAGGGACGTAATGTTTTACAGTTTTCAAATTAGTCGGGGGGGCGCAAAAATGTCACATGCTTTGTTGAAAGAGCATGTGAAGTAATCAAGGGCTAGGTTAATGTTAGGGGCCCAGTCCCACTGGGCCAGGTAGTGTTTGATTTTTTGAAGGCCACCTGGTCGTAAGCGTCTGGGTGGAGATACTAGGTTGGAGTTTGGGCAGGTGACATGACCAGGAACAGAGGATAGGGGAGTGGTCACTCAGAGAGTCTGGGAGGACCAGCAGGTCAGAGATTCTATGTGATCGGTTAGTTAGTAGTATGTCCAGTAGGGTCTGGGAGCCGTTTGCGGTGTTTACCCTCGTGGGTTGGTGGACCAACTGGGTATGATCCAGTGCTGCAAAGGTGTCCTTGATGGCAGCTGCTGACTTGGTGAGCCAGTTAACATTTAGATCACCGACCAGGATATACTCCATTTTTGGGGGGAGGTTGGAAATATAGTTTGTGAGGGATTGTATGGTCATAGCTTGGTTGCGTGGGGGAACATATGCCACTGTGATGGTTAGGGGAGCTCTAGCGGGGTCCAAGGTAAGTTTTATGGATAAGGCTTGGGCGCCATGGTCTAGTGAGGGGATCGGGAGAGCTTGGTTCAGTAGGGAGTCTCGAACATAGAAGGCACAACCACTGCCCCGTTGTACTGCAAGTTCTTATCCCTATCTGCTCTTGCCTATTAGGTAAGTCTCTAACAGTACCTACAGTCTGCCACTGTCTGACCAAGACCTCGGCCAAGGCACTCCAGGCACTTTTTATGAGTGTCTTGGTTCAAACTTTTCTCCACATTTACAACATGTGAAAGGTGGCGAATTTAAAACGGATAACAAAGGTAACAGCATTTTATCAATGGCAAGAAAAAGACAACTTGATGATCAGCACTGACAGTGAACAAAGGCTCCGTAGTTGTTGTCTGTAGTTAGGCTGGATTCTGCCATGCTTTGCTTAGGCTTAAGTTGTAGTGGCAACAAGTCTTCAGCTCAACAGTTTGGTTGATAATGCAATAATAATTCAAACTGAATGGAAAATTAAACAGGCAAACCTTACCGAAAAATACTTCTCTCTCTGCCTCCACTGTTTTTCTAAGTAGTCTCCAGTCTTTTATTCTTTTTTTTTCTTTTTGATAACCAGGTACAGCCCACTAGGCACAAGTGCCTGTTTTCATGGACAACCCAGGAGCACCGGGAGGCTAAGTGATTTCTTCAGAGTCACGCAGTATACAAGTGGGACAAATTTAGGGGTGGAGGAACAGTGGGCAGTGATCAAATCTGGGATCGTGAGGGCAACACAACTTTGTGTGAAACGGGTTAGTAAAAGGAAGAGGAAACCATTGTGATTTTCAAAGGGGGTAGCTGAGAAAGTTAAAGCAACACAAATGGCAAACAGTACAAAAAGACACAGGAGGAAAAGGACAGGAAAAGATTCGAGGAGAAACAAAGGGAGGCAGGGAAGGCAGTAAGGGAAGCCAAAGCACAAACAGAGGAACGTATTGCAAAATCAGTGGTGAAGGGGACAAAACCTTTTACAGGTATATCAGGGAAAAAAGGAAGGCAAGGGGAGAATAGTGAGGCTAAAAGGAGAGGATGGGATAGAGAAGAGGATGACAATAGCAAAGCAGACATACTGAATAGACACTTCTGCTCAGTCTTTACAGAGGAGGGGGAAGGAAAGGGGCCAGAAATGAGAAGAAAGGGTAGGAATGGTGCAGAAATAGATACAAGGCCATTCCTAAGGGAAAGGGTCCTAAAGGAACTGGAAGCAGTAAGAGTCAAGAAAGCTATGGGGCCAGATGGGGTACACCCCATGGTGCTGAAGGAGCTAAGGGAGGTGGTGGCAGAACCTTGGGTAACCCTGTTCAGCCTGTCATTGGAAACGGGGGAGGTGCCCAAAGACTGGAGTTGAGTTGATGTGGTCCCTCTATACAAAACTGGAAACAGAGAGGAAGCAGGGAACTACAGACCAGTCAGCCTGACCTCAGTAGTGGGTAAGATCATGGAAACACTACTAAAGGAAAGACTAGTGGATCACCTGATTTCCAGTGGTCTGCAGGACCCAAGGCAACATGGTTTTACTGGGGGGCGGTCATGCCAGACTAACCTCATCGAGTTATTCGAATGGGTGACAAAGGATGTGTATCGGGGGGGGGCAGAGGATGTGGCCTACCTGGACTTTAGCAAGGCCTTTGACACTGTGCCACATAGAAGGCTGTTAAACAAGCTGTGGAACATGGGTGTGGGTAACATGGTGGTTAAGTGGGTGGGGAATTGGCTAGATAACAGGACACAGAGGGTGGTGATAAATGGCAACCACTCCGCAGAGGGGAAAAGTGACCAGTGGGGTACCACAGGGATCAGTGCTGGGTCCAATCCTCTTCAATATCTTTATCAGCGACATCACAGAGGACCAGGAAGGGAAAATATGTCTGTCTGTGGATGATGCAAAGCTCTGCAACAGGGTGGACCCACCAGAGGGTGTGAATAGAATGAGGAGGGATCTGCAGAAGTTGGAGGTCTGGTCAAGGGATTGGCAACAGATTTAACACAGAGAAGTGTAAAATAATACACATGGGACACACAAACCTAGGAACAACATACCAGCTGGGAGGGGAGGATATAGAATGCTCCAGGCAGGAAAGGGACCTAGGGTTATCATGTCTGAGGACCTCAAGATAGGAAGTCAGTGCGACAAGGCAACAGGAAAAGCAAACAGGATGCTGGGAAGCACAGGCTGGGATATTTATTTTATTTTTATTTATTTTTAATTTTTTTTAGTTTTTGTTGATCATATATTGACCACATATCACCAGCAGGAAAAGGGAGGTAATAATTCCACTACACAGGACATTAGTGAGGCCACACCTCGAGTACAGTGTCCAGTTCTGGAGGCCTTACCTACGCAAGGACATATTTATTTTATTTATTTATTAGCTTTTGTTGACCAGGTAGGTGCATTAGGCAAAAACCCTGCCTATTTTCAAGCATGACCCGGGAGAGTACAACATACAGTTTACAAAACAAGCAGCTAATAATACAGAACCAGTAGATACCCTCGCAGGGAGAGTTGTGAAAACAAAACATACATGTGACAGTGGCCATCCACGCAGGGATGGAAGGAAGCAGGCATGGGAAACAAGGCAAAGCAGACAATAATTGCAGAGACAACAGTAAGCTAGCTTAAGGAAAGCAAGAGAAGGGGGGTTAGGTACAGACACAGGAATCAAGTCCATATAGGTAGGCAAAAAGTGCGGTCTTGAAGGAGGAGTGAGATGGAGAACATTTAAGATTAGGAGGTAGAGCGTTCCAGAATTTGGGAGCGAAGTGAGAGAAAACTTGCTCCCCAATTTTTGTAGAACAGTAAGGGATGGAGAGTGAAGAGGAATTAGAGGATCTCAGTAGTCTTGAGGGTGACGCCGGTGAACATAGCCCCAATGCTGTCAGGGTGAGGGGGTCTTGTCATGGAGTCAGTAAAGCAGCCCAGAGTGTATAAGCGCTGGTTTTTGGGGGACAGCCAGTGTAGGGTGGCGTACAGGAGACAGCGATGAGTGAGGCGACGGGCAGACAGGGCAAATCTGCATATGTTGTTGTAGGTGGTGTCCCATTTATGAAGAATACCAATATTAGTGTGGGAAAAGATGGGGAGGGCATACAGGAGCCTAGGAAGCAAAACCCCTCTGGCCACAGAGATCCTAGCAGCAGGGGTTAGGGAGTGACGCACCCGATATGTGGCGCCAATCTCAGTGCTGACAGATCTACACACCTCCAATAAATGAGAAGAGAAATCAAGAGCAGGATCCAGGGTCACTCTGAGGTATTTGAAGGAATCCATGGACAGGACTATAGATCCATCATAGCAGCGCACGCAAAGCTTAGGGGACCCAGCATGGATTTTTCTAGTGGACCCAAAGAGCATGGCCTGTGTCTTTGGGAGATTGAGGATCAGGGAGTTGGATAGGAGCCAGGATTGGAGCATTTGGAATGCAGATGATAAGCGAACATTAAGGTCGGCTACAGAACGGGCGGCTGAGTAGAGCACCAGATCGTCAGCGTACATGATGGAGTTGCAGTCGGTGAAGGAAGAGAGGCAATCATTGACAAAGATGGAAAAAAGCAGGGGTCCAAGAATGGATCCTTGAGGGATGCCACAGGAGATAGGAGTCAGGGAGGAAAGGACTTTATTGAAGAAAACAGATTGGGAACAGTTGGAGAGGTAACTGGTGATCCAGGATAAGGTGGAACTGGAGGTCCCAAGAGACTGCAGTTTGTGTACGAGCAGAGTGTGATTAACCAGGTCAAAAGCTATAGTTAGGTCAATGAACACAGCCCCAGTAAGTAGGCCAGAGTCCATGTTAGACTTAGCCTCGCTAGTGAACAGAGTAAGGGCTGTAGTGGTGCTGTGACCAGCCCAGAAACTGTGTTGAACTGGCGACTGAAGATCGAAGTTTAATAAGTGGGCAGAGATCTGATGGTGTATAAGTTTTTCCAACGTTTTGCTGAGTGTAGGTAGAAGTTCAATGGGGTGATAATTGGACAGAGTTTTAGGGTCACCTTTCTTGAAGACTGGTATGATTCTGGCAGATTTCTAGGCTAAAGGCACTATGGAGATGCTTATGGACAAGTTAAACAGCTGAGTGACTGGAGTGGCTAGGAGTGCAGCACCAATTCTGAGTATCCTAGGTTCAACACCATCAGGTCCTGCACTGCCAAGGAGGGGAATGGACTGTAATAACCTAAGAACGTCAAGGCAGGAGATAGGAGAAAGCGCCAAGGTAGGGGCAGTATGTGAAGGAGCTGTAGGGAAGGGCTGGGAGTCACTAGGTCCTGGAGGGGGGATATTGGGAACCTCCATGAAAAGTGAGTTGAAGGCGTTGGCAATCGTGCGGGTATTGTTGCAGATAGAATCATTAATTAACATGTATTTGGGAGCCAGCGGTTTAGTATTACCCAAGATTTTGTTAATCTGGGTCCAGTATTTCCTGGGGTCAGCAACTGAAGACTGAAGGAGACTGCGGTAGTAGTTGCTTTTGGCAGCTCAGATAGACTTCTTGCAGGTATTACGTGAGGTGCAGTACTCAACAAAGTCAGACTGACTGGAGGATGATTTCCATTTTAGCCATAGTTTATCGCGCTGCTTGAGCAATTTCAGGAGAGGGCGGTTCAACGATTTGGTCACCTTCCCTCTAACCCTGCGCTTACAGTATGGGATGTGCTTGTGCTGTAAGGCAAGTAAGGTCGTACTGAAGTAATCAGTGGCCTTGTTGATGTCATTGGTAGTGAATAGGGGAGACCAGTCAGTGTTTTTGAGATCAAGTAGGAACTTGGCCAGGTCAAGTAGAGAGAAGTTAGCGAAGGATATGACTTTGTGGGGTAGTGAGGATGGGGAGGAGTCATGCACACAGAAGACAGGGCAGTGGTCACTGATCAAATTGGGTAAAACCCCAGTGGAGGAGTAGCAATCCATACGATTAGTGAGAATCCAATCAATCATAGTGCAGTTGGAGCTGTTCGTCGACTTCTGAGTGGGGGAGGAGATGAGTTGGGACAGGTTGGCCTTACTGACGGTAGAAGCAAGGGAAGAAGCGGTCAGTCCAAGCCAGTCAAGGTTGAAGTCACCCAGACAGATTACCTCGCTTTTTTGGTCAAGGCAGGAATATGTTCAATGAGCTCCTCCAGTCCAAGCTTACTAGTACATGGCGGTAAATAAGTCCCAATAATCACGATGGAGGCTGTACAGAAGACAGCAACCAAGATGGTGCAGGGATTACATCACAAACCCTATGAGGACAGGCTGAAAGACTTAAATATGTACTCCCTGGAGGAGACGAGGGAGAGGGGGGATATGATTGAGACATTTAAGTACCTAACGGGGAGGAACAAGGTGCAAGAAAATTAAATTTTTCTAAGAAAATAATGCTCCAGGACAAGGGGACATAGAATTAAACTGGAGGGAGGGCAGTTCAGGGGGAATGTGAGAAAGTACTTCTTCACAAAGGGTGATGGACAAATGGAACAGCCTGCCTGAAAAGGTGGTGGGGGCAGAAACAAGTGCAGGATTTAAGAATGCATGGGATAGGCATAAGGGGATCCTGGTTGTAGGGGGAAGGGGACAAACTAGTTCTGGGGAAGCTTGAAGAAGCACAGTTTACTAGCATTCACAGGCAGACTGGGGGGCACAGGCCCTTATCTGCTGACATCTATGTATCTATGTAAGTGGAGGTTGTGGGAATCAAACCCAGGTATGCTGTATGTAACAAGATCATTCATAGCTCATTACTCTAACCTCTAGGCTATACTGCCAGCACCAGGAGGAAGAGGAACATTTGGTTGGTAGCAACAGCAATGACTGGAAACCTGCTGTGGTGGGCACTGGAGTAACTACCAAATAAATAGCATTCAGAGCTATTTTTTTTAATATATTTGGACACCTCTTTCCTACACAGTGGCTTTTAAATCTACTGCCCCATGTGAAGCAAAAAGAAAAAGCATCTGATTTTTCAAGAGTTAGAACTGAACGACGATGTCACTTTCAGTCTGTGGGAGAAACAGTAACTGAGACGGGGCAGGATCACTATTTTTTTAACTTCATTCATTGCAAAAAATCATCAAGTACATAATATGTAAAATAATGCATGGGGTGGTGTGTTTAACAAGATTTTACACACGCCCGAGATACTGGATGCTACTTCGCTCTCGGGGTTTATTTAAGCATCCAACACTGAGGGTGTGTGTAAAATGTTAAGTTAAACACACTACCCCAGGTTTTATTTTATGTAATTGCTAGCGAGCATTTTTTTTTTTATTGCCACAGTAATTATATAAAATAAACACATATCCCTGTGCAGCACAGTCTGGTCAGGTTTCAGCACGGTCAGCATGGTCTAAAGTGGTTGTCAAATTGGTTTCCCTTTTTTTATTTTTTTAAATGCTTCAGTGTAATAATAGAAAGAGACCAGTTAATGTTTGAACCCAGGTAATGTTTTTAAAATGAACTTACTGCTGAGTGTGACTGTACAAGTGGCGGTCATGTGCCCAGTGGTAAGACATGGCAAAGAAGTAAGGGAAGAGCGGCAGCTGGCGCATGCGTTAACCTAGGGAAACCCGACGTGTGCACACCGTTTTAACCCACAGGTTATAATGGGGAATTATAACCAGGTTTCCCTTAGGAAAAAAGCACTCACCAATTATATAGAAGATACTGTATTGGCAGCCATACACAACAAGCATGTGTCTGCACTGAGAGGCTTCTATGTCAACCAGGAACCTTGAGAGTGAAGCTCAAGAGGTTCTCTGACTGTGCAGAAAACTCGAGGTGATGACACAGGCTTGTTGTGTATGGCTTCCCATGCATTATTTTTTTATAGTGTATAGGTTACCCATGCCAATGTCTAACACACTGTTTTCTTTCAGTGAACTGTCAGTTGATGGGGGAGGCACTTGAGGGTTGGTGGTGGGCTCAAATTACTGGTTCAACATGTGGCTAGAGACTGCAACTGCAACTGTTTCTGTACATTCAAGTTAAAAAAACACAGCTTCCAGCTGGATTGGCTAGAGGAAACTCATGTATCATACAGCTATAATCATTCTAGTATGTCAGGGCAGCCATTTTGAATCAAGGTGCCCATACCATAAAAGGGACATTAATCTGCTGGAGATGGTCCAGATGAGGGCAATGAAGATGATCATGGGCCAGCAGGGCAAAACTTTACAAGGAGAGGTTGTGGACCCTGAACATGTACTGCATGGAAGAGAGGAGAGGAGAGGAGAGGAGAGGAGACATGACTGAGACCTTCAAGTGCTTAAAAGGAGTAAATAGGGTGCATAAGGAGGGGCTCTTTAAGCTGAAAGGCAACTGAAACACGAGGGGACACAGTCCTAAGTTGGAGGTTTAGGAGGGAGGCTAGGAGCATTTCTTCATAGAGATGGTGGTAGCCAGTTGGAATGCACTGCTGGAAGAGGTGCTGCCATTGAACATACAAACATATGAATTTGACAGCAGATAAAGGCCTTATGGTCTATCGAGTCTGCTCAAGTATGCAGATAGCAACCCTTATACTGCAACTGCCCCTCCCTCCCTTCCCCTGATCCTCCCTCTTACCCTATCACATTCCCTTTTGGAGCAGTCCTCTGTTCTACAGGATACCACTTCCACAGGCAATGTGTTCCACCCAGACACCACTCTCTCCGTGAAAAAGTGTCTTCTCATTTCTCTCCTGAACCTTCCCCCCTCCAATCTGAGATTGTGACCTCGAGTGTCCCTACCCCCCCTTAACTTGAGTAGTCCCTCTGTGCCTGTCTTGTTTATTCCTTTCATATACTTGAAGGTTTCAATCATATCCCCCTGTCTCTCCTCTCCTCCAGTGAGTACATGTTCAACTCCCTCAGCCTGCTCATGTAGGGTATGTCCCCTTGTCCCTTGATCATCTTTGTTGCCCTGCGCTGCACCCCTCCAGTAACTTAATGTCCCTCTTCAGGTATGGGTGCCAGTACTGCACCAGCACTCCAGGTGTGGCCTAACCAGTGACCTATATAATGGCAGGATCACCTCCCCTCTCCTTGAAGATATACCCCTGGCAATACAACCCAGCATTTTCTTGGCCTTTGCAGCTGCCTTCCTGCATTGTGCTGAGTTGTTCACTGAGCCCATTATAATCACCCCCAGATCCTTCTGCTCCTCTGTCATGGCTATCTGACCCCCCCCCCCAAGATGGTGGACAGCTTCAAGATGAGCTGGGATATAATTAAGGGGAAAGTAAAGGGCAAGGGAGGGCAAATGGAAAGGATGGGAGGACTGGGGGGAAGGTCAGTAGCTTAAGCTGTGGACCCTGCAATACGAGCAGACTAGATAGACTAAATGGCCTTATTCTTCTGGCTTCTTCATATGCTCATATCTTTGCATGTTAAGCAAAGGAAAGCTCAGACTTTTAAAGGCATCAGCAGGTAGTAAAGAGTTAAATGCACTATACAGACTCTTTCAGCAGGAAACAATTTTGAAGAAAGACATCGCACTATCATATGCACATTGTGGCATTTTCATTTATAGTAAATCAGTTATAACATACTTTGATTCTGCTGTCTGTCTTTCCCCACTTCTGAAGATGCACTTAATGTGACTTGGGTAACTCAGGACACTCTTCCCTTAACTTGGAATAGATGTTTCCGTGATGCTTCACAGTTCACCTGATCACAGTGGTCACTTCACCCTTTACCTATACCATGTAAAAAATGTTTAGCAAAGACTACTCGAGTTTAACAACCTGGATTTCCTTAAAGACAACTGCTGTTGAACTTGAATGTCGGGCTTGCCTACACTGTGTACTGTGGGTAGTACCTTACTTATAGACTCAGGGTGTCTATCTTAACTCTCTCTGTTTACAGTGCTGCAGTTTGCTTAAGCACTGTGACTTCTCTTTCATCTAGCAGGCTAAAGAAGGGGAGTCACCTATCTTCAGTGCTGCTGTTATAAGAACTAAAACTCTTTCCCAGTAATTACTGGTGAGATTTTAAAATCCTCGAATGAGAAACGTACAGTTACGTAAGAACTTACTGTAACAGTAGATCTATGAGGGGGAGCTCTTGCAGCAGGTAACACCATAAGGACTAAAGCTAGCAGGTGCCAAGGCCCCACAGAAAACTTCTAGCTAGCAGTATACAGTGGGGGACTGCCCTGATGTCAGCCGGCCCCCGACATCTTCCTATGGTATAAAAGGGCTGGTCCCCCAGCCCAACCTCAGTTCTCCCGCCGGAGACCCCAGTGGATACAGAAACTGGAGAACTGAGGAGGTTCCTCTACATTGAGGAAAGATAGGTAACAGAGATAGAGAAGCAGTCACCAGGGGGATGAAGGGAGGGAAAGCATACCTGCTGCAAGAACTCCTCTCAGATATCTACTGTTACGGTAAGTTCTTACATAACTACACTATCTCACTTTGAGGGGGCTCTTGTAGCAGGTTAAGGGTTGAGTCCCAAGCAGTGAAAGGGCTGACCCCTGGGAGGAGGTAGGAGTCAGTGTAAGGCTGTCAAGAGAGCAGGCCTTGCAGGACTGCCAGTCCAAAACCTGCCCTGTGCCTAGATGCAATGTCCAGACTGTAATGTCAGATGAAAGTGTGGACAGAACTCCAAGTGGCCGCTGCACAAATTTCAGCAATGGACACATTTCTGAAGGAGGCAAATGAAGCAGCTAAACCAATGGTAGAATGACCTTTAACTGGGCCCAGTAAAGGCATGTCGTATCTGTGGCAGGGCTTGTCGTATTTGCAGTAACAATAAACAATTAACTAACCACTTGGACAAACGTTGTTTAGAAACGGAAGACCCTTCTTTTTTCAGGGCAAATGAAACAAATAACTGGTCAGTTTTTCTGATGGCTCAGGTGCGATCCAGGTAATAGCGAAGCACCAGGCGGACATCCAGAATACACAGTAAGGCCTCTCCTTCATTTGAATACTCTGGGTAATACACAGGCACGTGGATGTCTTGATTCAGAGTAAACTCGGACACCACCTTAGTAAGAAACTTAGGATTGGTCCTCAAGGACACCCTAGCCTTGTGGAAAACTAAATAAGGCTCTTTACACATCAGAGCCTGAAGCTCAGAAATCCTTCGAGCAGAAGAAATCGCAACTAAAAATAACACGTTCCATGACAGAAAGCGTAGCTCACAGCTTGCAGCAGACTCAAAGGGAGGCAAAGTAAGCTTTTCTAAAATGAACAACAAATCCCAGGGGGAAGCAGGGTCCCTGATGGGAGGTTTCAGATGCAGTATGCCCCTGCAAGAAAGTGTGCGAGAGAGAGAGATCCAACTGGGCAAGAGTCTTGCCTTCTATAGGTGCATGGTACGCAGAGATGGCAGATAAGTGCACCTTAATTGACAAGTAACTCAGGCCTGAGTCCGATAGGGAAAGGAGGTACTCTAGAATGAGATTCTCCAGACAGATAAAAGGATCCAGTTGGCCCATATGCTGAACCACTTTTACTTCATACCATAAGTGGATCTAGTGGAGGGTTTCCTGGCAGCCACCAGGACATCTGCCACCTGGGGAGAAACCCCAAATTGTGCAATTACTAAATCTACAGAAGCCATGCATGAAGATGCAGTGACTTGAGATCCAGATGGACCAGGGTGCCCTGCTCCTAGGAGAGCAGATTAGAGCACAAAGGCAAGGAATCAGAGGTTCCACTGCTAGTTGCTGAAGGTGTGGAAACTAAATCTGGCACAGCCAGTAAAGGGCTGTCAGGCTCATCTCTGCCCCTTCTGACTGCAACTTGAGCAGAACTCTCTGCAGCAATGGAAAGGCATACAGAAACCTCCCAGTGCAAGAGAGGGATAATGTGTCTTGCCAGAAAACACCAGGTCCTGGACCAGCAAGCAGAAACTGGGCAGTTTTGCATTGGATGGGGATACGAAGAGGTCCAGTTCGGGATGGCCTTATCTGTTGAAAAGATCTTCGACTACTGAGGGAAGAAGTTCCCACTCATGAGCCTTGGACCGGGAATGGCTTAGACTGTCAGCCAAGGTGTTTTGAACACCTAGAACATGCACAGCAGTCAGATCCAGGTGATGCTCTATGGCCATAGAAACATAGACTTTGATGGCAGATAAGGACCTCTTGGCCCACCCAGTCTGCCCATTTCCCTACCTACAGGATAAGCCGCAGATCCTAGTTAACCAACAGCCTATTTCTTCCTACCCCCCACAAAAATTGCCTTATGTCTGTCCCTTGCATTCTTGAATTCTCCCACAGTTTTAGACCCCACAATCTCCTCAGGAAGGCTGTTCCATGCGTCCACCACCCTCTCTGTGAAAAAATACTTCCTCACTTTGCCCCTGAACCACCCCTCCCCCATCTTCAAGCTGTGTCCCCTTGTTCTTGCACATCTCTTTTTCTGAAAGATGCTACCCTCTTGGACTTTGTTGATTCCACTGAGGTACTTAAAAGTTTCTATCATGTCCCCTCTCCCTCCTTTCCTTGAGGGTATACATATTAAGCTCCTTTAGTCTTTCCTCATATGGCTTCTCTTGCAGACCCTACATAATTTTAGTTGCCCTCCTCTGCACTGCCTCTATCCTGTCTATCTCCTTGCAGAGATGGGGTCTCCAGAACTGGATGCAGTACTCCAGATGGGGTCTCACCAACTGTCTGTACAGAAGGATAACAACTTCCTGTTTTCTGCTGGTGATGCCTTTCCCTATATATCCCATTATCCCCCCAGCCCTCCCTACCGCCTTCTCACATTGCTTGCTAACCTTAAGGTCATCTGATATGATTACCCCCAAGTCCCTTTCCATTTTTGATGTTATTACCACCTCCCCCCATTGTTGTAATCTTCCCCTGGGTTTTGTTTCCCAGATGCATTATTTTGCACTTCTTTGCATTGAATCCAAGCTGGCATACTTCTGACCATTCCTCCAACCTTGCCTAGTCCCTTCTCATCCTTTCCACGCCTCCTTGTGTATCAACCCTTTTGCAGATCTTTGTGTCAACTGCAAAGAGGCATACTTTTCCTTCCAGTCCCTCTGCAATGTCACTTATAAAGACATTAAAAAGGACTGGACCCAGTACTGAACTCTGCGGTACCCCATTAGTAACCCCTTTTTCTTCAGATTGGACTCCATTTACAATTACCTTCTGTGTCCTGTTGTCCAGCCAATGTTTTATCCAGGCTACCACCCTGGGATCCACTCCCAGGCTGGTTAATTGGACTATCAGTCTTTTGTATGGGACTGTGTCAAATGCCTTGCTAAAGTCTAGGTAGGCCATGTCCACAGCCCCTCCCTGGTCTACTACTTGGGCCACCCAGTCAAAGAAATCTATTAGATTCATCTGACATGACCTTCCCACTGTGAATCCATGCTGCCTTGGGTCCTATGCCCCACTGGCCTCTAGGTACTCAACAGTTCTTTCCTTCAGAAGTGATTCCATCACTTTCCCTATCATAGAGGTCAAACTGACAGGTCTGTAGTTTCCTGCCTCTGTCTTGCTCCCACTTTTGTGAAGGGGAATCACATCCGCCTTCCTCCAGTCCTCAGGTACCACACCATCATCCCATGATTTGTTAAAAAGGGTAGTCAGTGGTTTCACTAGTTCTCCCCTTAATTCTTTTAGAATTCTGGGGTGAATCCCATCAAGCCAAATTGCTCTGCCCACCTTCAGTTCTAGGAGCTGTTTCAGAACCCTTTCTTCTGTGAAAGGACTAGGATTGACCCCCCCCCCACCACCCATATCCAGAGAGCTTCTGTTAATTGGATTAGGCACCTCCCCCTCCTCCTCTCTTCTGAATACTGAGCAGAAATGTTTGTTCAGTATCCCTGCTTTTTCACTGTCACTCTCTGCCCACCCGATTAGACCAGTTGAGCCTGAACCTGAAGGCATTCTGCCATGTCTGGGGGAAGGAAAGCCTTGCCTTGGGCAGTGTCCAAGATTGCCCCAATGTACTGAAGTCTTTGACTTGGCCAAGGAGGGGATCTGGGGAGGTTGAGAGTTACCTCCAGATCCTGAAACAGAGTGAATGTGGCCTCCATGGTTCTGAGCAACTGCTCTTTGGTGGGAGCTGTCAGAAGCCAGTCATCTAGATAGGGGAAAACATAATGGCTGTCCCTTCTTAATGCCGCTGCCACTACCGTGAGGCATTTTGTAAAGACTAGTGGGACCGAGGACAGGATGAATGGTAAAGCCCAAAACTGGTAGTGATTTCCTTGGAAGCGGAAGCAAAGGAACGTCCTGTGGGATGGGAACACCAAGATGTGAAAATAAGCATCCTGCATGTCCAGAGAACAGAGCCAATCCCCCTGATGAAGTAAGGGGTGAAGGCTGGAAAGAGAGACCATCCTGAACCATTTGTATTCTATGAACTGGTACAAGTGGCTGAGGTCCAGGATGGGACACAGATCTCCCATTCTCTTTGGTACCAGGAAGAAATGTGAGTAGAATCCCTTCCCTCATTGTGCTGGTGGGACAGGTTCTATGGCGTGTTTTCACAGCAGCACTTGGATCTCTTCTTGGATGAGGACAATATGGGACTGAGGGTAATGGGAGAGGACTGGAGGATTGTCCGGAGGAATCTCCAAAAATTCTAGGGTGTGCCCCTGTTTCACTAACTGCAGAACCCACTGATCCGAGGTTATTCTGTGCCAACCCACTCCACACAGAGAGAAATTACCCCCCACTGCCTCACCCCAGGGATTCGGCTTGGGGAGGGAGGTCAGGTAAGGAGTCAGGCAGAGGAGCTAGGGACAGGCAACGTGGCCTGGGAGGTTCTGGGAGCTCTGTTGGCAGAACCTCCTTTCTCCTAAAGGCACTTCTGGGCTGTTGCTTGGAGGTGCAATGAAAGGACTGCCACTGGGATGATTTAGGCTGAGATCAATATAATGTTTGAACCAAACGTAGAGCCTTGCCTGACTTTTGGAGGCAAGTGATTATATTTTGAGAGTCCTCACCAAACAAAACGGTGCCTCTGAAAGGGGTATCCAGAATCTTAGACTAGACATTCAGAGCAAAACCAGAGACCCTAAGCCAGGAGTAACGATTAAGGCAAACTCCCGTAGCCACATCCCTACCTGTGGAGTCTGCAGAGTCATAAGAGGCTTGGAGAACATGAGTCCCCACATCCAAGCCCAGCTTTAGAAGGTGCAACAGTTCAGCCTTTCCAGAAAGATCAGGCTGAGCCTGCACCACCTCAAAAGCCTTCTCCCACAGGGCATTCTCATATTGAACCATGTGGGCTAGGAAGTTTAGGGAACAGAAAGCGCAGGTGGTTAAGTAATATATCTTCTTACCAAAATGGTCTATCTGCCTGGAGTCCTTGTCGGGATGCTGAGTGCTAAGGTGCCGGGGCCACTCAGAACAGTCATGGGCTGCATTAATAGCAACCGAGTCAGCCTCTGGTAGCCAGCTTTCCATAAAAAGTTTCATCCCTTGGGGCATTACACAGGTGATCTGCCTTCTTAGACTTTGCTGGTGTAGTAGAGGGGTGTTTCCAAGCAGCCCTATTGACATCCTTGAAGGAGTTAATAAGGGGAGGAATGACTAAAGGCAATGACTCCTTCTTATGGAGGAAAGTGGCTAGCCGATGTCGCTTGGGATCCACTTTCTCAGTGTTCCAACTCTTAAGGGCCTGGATGTGCCTCATCACATCCATGAAAGTCGGCTCCTCTGGAGGAGACCGCGGGGTGTCCTTGGGCCACTCTGGTTCACGCAGTAGGTAAGAATCACTGAAATCATCATAAGAAGAGGTGGAAGAATATCCCCTGACTTGTCTGAGTTCAGAGAGGGAGAAGGTGAGTGACAATGCCTATGTCGGTGGTCGTAGGACATCCAGAGCCAACTCCATGTGGTTATGGAGTTGGCTTCTTAGGAGGAGGCATCCGGGCCTTCCTAGGGATAACCTGTTCCTTAGTTGGGATGGTAGGAGGGTCCCTCAGAGTCAGAGTTGGGGGCTCCTTCAGGGCCTCCTTATCCTTGAAATAAGCCAACCAGGCCGCAGAAAGGGCGTTAAGGTCTGTGGACAGATTCTGAGGCATGGCCAGGGGAACCGACATCTGTGGGGTAGGCTGAGAGGACTGCGGTGTTGGTTCCTTTGGCTGTGGTAACCCTGACATCAGATCCACTGGCGTCGGTCCCTGGGGTAGAAAACCATCCAGCATCAGTCTGACTGGAGTCGAGAGACTGGGCATCTGTCCCTCAGGTGTCAGCTGTGTGTTGACAGGGCCAGCTGGTGACTGTGGAGGGTTAGAAGATGATGGCTGTGGCATTTCCAGGGTCAACACTGGGATGGCCGGCATCAACGGGACAGGTGTGGGCTGATGTTGGTCTGGAGATGCAGCCAGCACTGGCCTAGAAGGGGAAGCCTGTACCAGGGAGCTAGCTCCGAGTGGGGCAGAGGTGTCACTCTTGTGAGGGAGGTGAGCGCATGCCCTGGCGTCACTTGGAGGTGTCAGTCCCTGATGTTGGAACTGACTTAGCAGATGCCTTGACCAGGAGGATGACAGGCAAAGAAATGCCACCCAAGGAGGACCCAGCCGAGCCACCTGACTGAGGACCCGCCTGTTGAATGGCCTGAGCTTCAAGGCCTGAGGGGCTGGGGATGAAGTCCCAAACCCCAAAGAACCATCACCTGAGACAGTAAGAAGAACAGGTGGTTTGACTACTGGGAGTGTGGAGGGAGAGAGGGCTGCTGGAGTGGAAGAGGGCAACTTCCCGCGGGTGAAAGTCCCAAGTTCAGTACCCTACTTGCTCGGGTACCTGGAGAGGGAAGTTGACCGGGGTTTGTCCCTGTGCTTTTCCTGGTGTTTGAGCTTTCCCTAAGACTTCTTCTCCTTGGCTGATGAAGAAGTGGAGTCCCCAGAGGCCAGGGAAGAGGATGCACTTTTGTGAAGCTCCTTCTCCATAGCTGTAAGTCTTTGCTGCAGCAGGAAGTCTTGCAGGGTCTTCTGGCGGTGAAGCCGGGTGCGCTAGTTAAAATCCTGGCAATGTTGGCAGGCCTCAGTGTTGTGGTTCAGGCCTAGGCAAAGCAGACACAATGAATGGCTGTCCTTGTGGGGAAGTTGCTTTCCACAAGCATGCTTCATTTGCTGCCACTCTACTGAAGAGGATGGAGAAGAAGACATGCTCAGATCGCTGTAAATTTTGAAGAAAATTGAAAAATAATAAAGCTCGGGTAATGTGAAAAAAATGGCAGTTGACTAAAGCAGAAGGTCCAACTTGCGTGGGTCAATGGCAAGAAAAGAACTGGGGTTGGGCTAGGGGACCACCCCTTTTATACCATAGGCTGACATCAGGGGGCAGGCTGACATCAGGGGGTCGTCCTCTTTTGCATACTGCTAGCTAGAAGTTTTCCATGGGGTTCTGGTGCCTGCCGGCTTCAGTCCTTATGGTGTAACCTGCTGCAAGAGCCCCCTCAAAGTGAGATCTGTTGTGTTTTTGCTGGAACTTCTGGTGTTCTCTTAAATGGCATATAGAATTGTAGTATTGTTAGCACAAGTGTATAGTAACATTAAGAAGGTGCATAGCTCACGACTGTTTTAAAACTTGCTGAAATTAACAATTTTATGTAATCTATTTGGTAGTTTAAATTTGTACACATTATCGGTTACAAAAATATTATATTTGCAAACACATTGATTTGATTATTTATACTGTGTTACTTTTAGAATCTTGCCGTTGCTTTCGAACTGATAGCATTTGTATATGATGCAGCACTTAGCTTCTAAATGTAAATCTTTGGTGCACAACTAGCAGCCAAAGACTGTGTTAATAATGATTAACAACTAAATCCACTTACTTCCACATAAGCTTTATTTATTTATTGAATTTTGGTAACCGGGTAAGCCCACTGAGCCAATACAGTCCCTTTTTCAGGGGAGACCCGAATTGAAATGATACAACATAAGTACAACATTCAGGAGAGAACAAATACAATGAACAGTTCGATATAATGATATACAATCACAGGTACAGTTACAAGGTGACCTTGGAGTCAGACCATGTTACAGCATGACAAATAAGCCATTAGGCTAAGGGCGTAGTACAAGTCCCTTTTTCAGGGGAGACCCGAATTGAAATGATACAACATAAGTACAACATTCAGGAGAGAACAAATACAATGAACAGTTCGATATAATGATATACAATCACAGGTACAGTTACAAGGTGACCTTGGAGTCAGACCATGTTACAGCATGACAAATAAGCCATTAGGCTAAGGGCGTAGTACAAATTCTAAGCAGTGCAGAGATTATCTGGAGAAGTAGGTTAGTGGAAACAGGCGAAGGGAGGGGGGACAAGAAGACAGCATGAAAGTTTGTGTTTGAACTGAGTGAGGGAGTTAGAGAAGAGAATCTCATGTGGGAGTGAATTCCAGGCAGATGTTGCTGTAAAGGCAAATGACCACCTGCCAACCATCAGACAGAGTTTGGGAGTAACCAGGAGGGAGAAGGCTGTGGAGCATAGGGTGCGCTGAGTACATTTACGGTTGACGAGATCACTCAGGCAGGGTGGGGTACAACGATGAACCAAGTTAAACATAATGCACATTGTTGTATACAGGAATTTGTTCTCAAGGTGTGCCCAGCTTAGGGAGGAGAGAACTTTGCAGTGATGAAGACGAGGGTCAGAACCAACAGCGTAATGTCCGATCCGTAAGTAGAGTTGATTAATATGTGCAAGAATGGATGCCCATGCTCAGAGGAGCAGCGAGGTGTCATAAGCTAGCAGGGGGAGGAGAGCAGACGTCGTTATTTTTAGACATGAGGCCCGAGTCAGGAAGGGACAGAGGTGGTAAAGGAGACCAAGCCATTGGTTGAAAGCTTTCAACAAAACATTGACATGGTTCTCAAAAGTGAGTGACAGGTCCAGGGTGACCCCCAGGTACTTAAAGGAGGTAACTAGTTCTATGGGGTTGCCATCCTTTGATCTGACTGTAAGGGGGTGTTGAGATGAGGGAACGGACCCCAAGGTATGAAACAACATGGTCTTGGTCTTCTTTGTGTTAAGGACCAGATGGTTATCATAAAACCATTCCTCAAGGGCATGGAAATTGGATTCCAGGTTCCGGTTTATCCAGCCCAGGTCAGAGGATGAGCAATAGATGATTGCATCATCCACATAGAGATGAACTGTGGCACTTCCACAGGTAAACGGTAGGTCATTTATAAATCGTGAAAATAATAATGGGCCCAGTATGGAGCCCTGTGGAACACCATGTTGAATTTGTGTAAGTTCTGAGAGGGCCCCAGACTACTTGACCCTTTTGGAATGGTGTGAAAGGTAGTTACAGAGCCATGCCAGGGCAGTAGAATCAAGGCCCAGGGCATGGAGTTTACACAGTAAGACTGTGGTCAACTAGGTCAAAGACCTTCAGTAAGTCAGTGAAGACCATGCCCATAGCTTGACCTTGGTCCAAGGTGGTGGATATGTCAGTCGTAACTTTTATTAGAGCAGTCAGGGTACTGTGGTTCTTCCTGAAAGAGGTTGGTACATTGAGAGGGGGTTGCGTGATTCTAGATAGTCGTGAAGTTGATTATAGAGAATGCGTGCTTGTATTTTTGCAAGTGGGCACAGAATCGAGATAGGTCTGTAGTTTTTAACTAAAATAGTTTGACCTCCTTTGTGGATTGGGACTACCACTGCTACCTTCTATTTGTCAGGAACCGTGCCTGTGAGGACCTGTTTATTAAGTTCCTTACAGGTATGTTGATACCCTTGGCCCCAAGTTTTAGAAACTTAGGTTCAAGGCTGTCATAACTGGAGGAACTTTCAGGCTTTAAGGCTGAAAGCAACCTGCATACCTCCTTGTTGGTAACTAGTTTTATATGTAAGGCAGGTCGTATTCCCAGGTCAGCAGGAGAAGGGGGGGGGACATGGGGGGTTGTAGGGCAGTCAAAGCAGAAGATATATTTATCAAAATCAGTAAAGAATTCATTGAGACCATCTGCAGTTGATGGGAATCAGAAAGAACTTAGTCTTGGGTTTTGAGGGAGCTGGGATTTACTGCAATTTTACCTTTCATTAAAGTGTTAATTTGCTTCCAAAAGTTCTTTGGGTTGCTGAGGTGTTCAGTCTGAAAAGATCTGATGTAATTTCACTTTGCCGTGCAAATGGAGTACTTGCAGGCATTCCTAAACTGTCTATAGGTAAGCCAATCTTTGCAGAGGCCACGTCCTTTGTACACATGCCAGGCCTTGTCATGGGAGGACATGAGTTTCCTTTGTTCATAGGAAAGCCACGGAGCCTTGAGTCCCTTGAGTCTTTGTTTCCTCAAGGGAGCATGATGAGTAAGTATGGCAGAGACAGTTGTGACGAGGTAATGTAGAGCTTGATTGATACCCATGAGGAGCTTGATAGATCCCCAGTCTGCGCTGGTTAAGTCTTCTAGGAAAGCCTGAGTACTGAAGCGGGACATGTCCCAAGCAAGTATTATTTTAGGGGGTGGGTTGAGGAAGTTGTTGCGCCAAAAGCAGTAAGTCGGTGAGTGGTTGCTGATACTATCTGGGAGAATGCCAGCCGACCTGACCTTGTGAGCACAATTGGTAATTATCCAAACAAGTAGGGAATGGTTGCCTGATCTGGTATTTAACCTCTTGGGGTCGGTGATAAGCTGGGTGAGGTTACCCTTGGCCAGGATAGAGTGACTCCTGTTCATGGTAGGGTTTAACCAGTCAGTGTTACAATCACCAGAAATCACCAGGTTATGTTGTGGAAGGTCTAGTAGGGATGAGATAAAGGAAGAAGGGGCGGGTAAGTACATCTAGGGGGGAGGTAGACAGCCTATAATGAGTTTTTTCACATTTCCTAGAGTTATAGAAATGAACAGGGATTCTACCGCGGGGCAGTCTAAGGATGGTGTGGGTACTTCTATAGCATCTATATCTGATTTAACATAAAGAAGAACACCACCCCCTTCTTACCTATTTGGTTCTTTTTGAAGCAGGCATACCCTTGCAGTGTTACCTCATGTTGGTTGATGGAGGATTTGAGCCAGGTTTCTGATCTCTCTAAAATATCCAAATTATATTGCAGCACACATGCCTCAAGCTCAGCTAATTTAGGACATAAGTTCCTGGTATTCATGTGGACAATCTTCAGTCCCTTACCATTTAGACCATGTGCATGTGTAGTTGGAAGGGCTATGAGTCTACCGGAGGGACCTGGGTTAGGCCAGATGTCACCTGCTCGTAGAAGCAGGAGGAGGTGATATAGTAGGATGAAAATGTATGGGCGGTTGTTTAGTTTAGCGAGACCACCAGGCGGCCTTGGTAGCCGGAGGTTGTGGAGGAACCAGTGCCCTAGGCAGACAACATCTTGTCTGGGTAATAATAATAATATTCTTTATTTCTAATGTGCCTTTCAAGAATCAAGGCACAGAACAAATTATAAAATCACACCATAATAAAACATTATAATACAAATTCAATAATACATCACATCAGACAGCATAATAAAATAGTAAAATCAAACCAGATCAACCTCTTCCCCATAAGCCTTAATCCATAGGAAGGATTTTAATGTTTGTTTAAAACCCCCCACTGTTGCACACTCTCTAATCCAATATGGTAGAGAATTCCAGAGGGTCGGAGCCACAAACGCGAAAGCCCGGGCACCTGATGATTTCAAAATAACCCTTGAAATCCCTAGCAACCCCTCGCTGGCCAAGCGGAGCGGTCGCTCCGGGAGATAGGGAACCAGGACCTCTTTCAAGTAGTCAGGGCCCAAACTGTGCAGGGCTTTGTAGGTCAGCAGACCAACTTTAAAGGTGATCCGCCACTGAACTGGCAGCCAGTGCAGTCTCCGCAGCACCAGTGTAACATGGGAAGAACGAGAGGTCCCAGTTAACAACCGGGCTGCAGAGTTCTGCACCAGCTGCAACCGGCGGATATCAACCCCAGGAAGCCCAAAGTAGAGGGAATTGCAGTAGTCCAGACGCGAGGTCACAAAGGCGTGGATCAGCGTAGATAGGTCCCCGGACGGAACAAGGTGCTTGATCCTAGCGATGTTCCTAAGATGGTAAAAGGAAACTTTAACGACGGCTGACACTTGAGCACGTAGTGTCAGCCGATCGTCAAGAATCACCCCTAGGTTCCGCACCCGTTCAGAAGTGGGGAGCCCAACATCCCCTAGGAATAAACCTGAGGGATGGTTTGTCCCCCAACCCCCATCCAGTGACCAGGATCCATGACCATTACCTTCGTCTTCCCGGAATTTAACTTCAGCCAGCTGGACCTCATCCAACCTTGGATTTCACCGAGGCAGTTATTGAACACCGAGAGTGCTCTATTCTGGTCAGGTGCGAAAGACAGGTACAGCTGAGTATCATCGACATAACAATGAATCTCCAGCCCATACCATCTTACAATGTCTCCGAGGGGAAGCATGTACACCGCAAACAACATGGGGGACAGCACAGAGCCCTGAGGCACCCCACAGGACAGAGAGACAGGATCCGAGGAAAACACCCCCGATACCACCCTCTGAGTTCTACCGGTGAGGAAAGACGTAAACCATCTGAGGACTAGACCTGAAAGCCCACAGATTATTCTCAGGCGCTCAAGCAGAACCCCATGGTCTACAGTGTCAAATGCTGATGACAGGTCCAAAAGGACCAAAATAGACCGTTTTTTCTGGTCTCTCGCCATCAGGAGATCGAGCACCCGAACCAGCACAGTCTCGGTGCCGTGCCTCTTCCAAAAACCCGATTGAAGGGGATCGTAGATGCTATGGATGGTCAAGTGGTTGTCTAACTGAGTAGCCACTACTTTCTCAATTACCTTCCCAACAAAGGGAAGGTTTGAGATAGGCCGGTATTTACCAAGGAAGTTGGGGTCCAAAGAAGCCTTCTTCAACACTGGTGTCACCACTGCCTCCTTCAGGGAGCAAGGATATTGTTTTTTTTTTTTTTTGTTGACCGGGTAAGTGCACTAGACAAATCCTGCCTATTTTCAGGCACGACCCGGGGGAGGGGGATACAGATGAATGCCAACTGACCTTGAACCAGATAAAGCTGTTGGTGGTATTTTTTAGTTAATGAGGGAAATTTGGCCAGGACACTGGGGAAATTCCCCTACTCTTTTCAATAAGTGCCATGGGATCTTTAATATCCACCTGAACTACCACCAATCCAGGCAGATGGGACCTTGGTTTTACATCTCATCCGAAAGACGGCACCTCAGAAGTGCAGCACCCCTCTCATGCTGCACTACAGTGTCAGTACTGGGATATTAACCCAAGTGCCAGATGTGGGAACTGAACCCACAGCCCTCTGATCTCCCGGCCTCATAGGCGAGTGTGCTACCTACTGAGCCACTGACACCGAGGCAGTTATTGAACACCGAGAGTGCTCTATTCTGGTCAGGTGCGAAAGACAGGTACAGCTGAGTATCATCGGCATAACAATGAATCAGGTCATAGTAAGTCGTCGTAATATTCACCAGAGTCTAAGGAGCACCATACTATCCTCACCAGAACCAGGATGATAATCTCCCCACAGCCCATAATCAAGGCTGTGGGGCCCAGATCTAAACTACAGCACATAGTGCGCATACCCCTGACAATCCTCATAACATCTTCGATTTCCGGCCTTTTGAAGAAACTCCAGGAAAAAAGAGGGAATGCGACTGGGGCCTGGTCCATGGCCGTTCCCATAGAGAGTGTCGTGCAGGTCTCCGCCCTGATGTCTTCCACCTTATCTGCAAAGAATCGAGCGAGCTCCTCGCACTGAGATTGCGAAACAGCTGTACAAACCTGCAGACAGGCTGGGTTGCACAGTCTGTCTACAGTTCGAAAGAGCTGTGCCGGTCGGTTCTGAGCAGCAGCAATTTCTCCGGACAGGAATACTGCTTTCTTACGGGCAATTGCTGACTGGTAGAGTTGATAATGCTCTAGCAGTCTAAGATGGTCGGCATCTAAGCCGGATTTCCGCCAACACCTCTAACCTGCATCCAAGTCGACGCATCTCCCTCAAGTACCCATCGAACCATGGGGACCGAGGGCAAAGGGAGAGAGGACGCACACGGATGGGAGCAATAGAATCCAGGGCATTGGTAATGGCCTTATTGTAGGCCAGAACCAAGGCCTCTGGATCCGAGCTCATCACCAGAAATTCTGATAGGTCAAGTACCGCAGTTAGACCATTAGGCAAGGGATAATAGGGGACCACAGACATGGGTCCTTATTGTAATATTTTAAAGTCGTAGAGTCACTGCCGATGGGTGGGTGTTTAAGTGTGTCAGCGATGAGGTAGTCAGAAAGAACACAGGATAGGATGAGCACACTCGTTGAAGAGATACCTGCATTGAGCATAACTGTGTTAATACAGGACAGCAGCGCCCTTGGAAAACAGTTGTATAGGGGGAGAGGTACAAAGATGAAAATAGGTCAGGTGAAGGGGGTGCTAAGAATGGCGAGTCCCAGGAGGAGACACCGAGATCACCACAAGTGGTACGTCTGATGAGAAAACAGTGGTGAAACAAAAGACCACAATGTTAATGGGTGCAATATGCCAGATGAAATTATTATCTCTGCGATGGTCAAGTGGTTGGAATCACTGCATCTTTGAAAGAGGTCAGGGGTTTTATTCCAGGGATAGGGAATGTGAAAAAAAGTGGAGGGGGTAACAAATATAACCTGCTGTTGGGAAACTTGGATGATAGGTTCTGGTCTTTTGTTTCAAACAGTGGTGAAACAAAAAAACACAATGTTAAGGGGTGCAATATGCCAGAATAAATTATTATCTCTGCAATGTACAATTGGTTAGAGTCATTGCCCTTGATGTTTTTGTCCAGAAATTTAGATGTTGAGAGCAGCCTAGTACTACCCCCAAACTTAGGTGGCAATAATCCTATAATGTAAGGGAAAGGGAAAGGAGAAATTGTTTAACCAGGAAATGTGTCGCACATGTGGGAAATCGCCCAAAAGCGAAATTTGTAAATGTAAGAAAAAGAAGCTTCGTAAATTATGACCCAACATATTTTTGTGCAGTTCTATTACAGCAATGCTGGGACAGGTTAAATTTAATCTCAGATGTCAATTTAGAGAGAGTGGATTTCACAAATACTTTTTTAAAACTCTGTGATACACACGCACCTGTTAAAACACAACAGTTGAGGAAAAACATGTTCCCTGGGTAAATGACTCCATTACGAAAATGATTACAATTAAAGACAGGATATGGAGGGGGGAGTACTATGTTGCTCTCAACATCTAAATTTCTAGACAAGTCCTTCTACTATAATGTCATTTTCTCCTATTTTCAGCAATACTGCATCTTTGTTCCCTGCTAAGACTGGTACTAGGTTTCCAATTTAGGCTGCTCCATTTTTAAGATCTGATATGCCCACGACCCCCCCCCCCACCTTAATCCTGAGTGACTGTACTGTACACCAGCTTTTTCCTCGGCCTCTTGCCTGCCCATATGAACTTGTTGAACATTTCCTGCAGCTACTTCCAGATCCTGTTGGGAATCAGAAGAGGTAGGCTGCTAAAGAGAAAAAGAAATCTCTCAAGTATGTTCATTTGTATTGGTTCAGTTCTGCCCACTAATGAGAATGGGAGATAGCCCACCTCTTTAGGTCCACTTTCATTTCTCATATTAAGGTTTGGTAATTGCATATGAACAGCTCAGTTAGGCGGACCAGAATATGCATTCCCACATAGCAAATGCTTTGGCAGGCCCATTTGTATGTTATTGAGTTGACTAACTCTATTGTTTTGCTCCAACTCAATAATAATACCTCAGTTTTAGTGGAATTCATTCTGAACATAGAGAGCAGACTGTATTCTGCAAGCACTTCTAAGTGGGAAAAGAAGTGCAGCGGGTCTCTGAGGTAAATTAGTGTGTCATCTGCATAGAGATTGATTTTTAATTCATGGCCTGCTACCTGGACTCCTTGGATGTTCTCTTCATCCCTAATCACCTGAGCCAGTGGCTCAGTGCTTAGAGCAAATAGGAGTGGTGACAGGGGATAACCCTGCCTTGTGCCTCTGGTGATGTTAAAGTGGTCTGAGAGCATGCCGTTTACTTTCACCTGGCTGTGGGATTTGCATACATAGCTGCAAGCCATCCCTTAAATGCCTCCCCAGTGTTAAGGGCTTTCAGCATCCCTCAGAGATACCCAGCTGAACCAATTGCCATGGCTACTTGTTGATACAAGGTTGAAGAGGCCTCAGAAAAGGTGTTAAGCAGAGTCCTGGCATTATCCTGCAGGTATCCGTTTGGGATAATGCACCTCATCTACAAATATTGGTTTGACAAATACATTTTACATTTTTTTCAGCCCGAATCTTTGCAAAAATTTCGACATCCTAATTTAGCAGTGATAGTGCCTGTTTTTTTTGCACTCTGGTAGGTCCTTACCCTCTTGAAGGATTACTGTGATCATGACTTCCCTCCAAGTTTGAGGCATGTCTCCCAGGCCTGTATATCGTTAAATGTTTTGGTTAGAATTGGGGTCAGCACCTCCCTGAATGTTTTGAAAAATTTGGCTGTATAACTGTACACCCAGACGTCTTACCACTTTTAGAGTTCTGGATTGCCTCCCCTATTTCCTCCCCCATGACTGAAGCTTCCAGATTAGTCCAATCCTCCAACCTTAGTTTGGAGAATGTAATTTTGTCTTGGTATTCCTGCCCCTTCTGAATGGCATTTACCCCATCTTCTCCATTGGTTAATTTTCTTTAGGAGTTTGTAAATTGCATTGCAATATCTCCAGGTTTGTGATTTTGGTGCTTCCTCTTTAAATCCCTTAACTATGCAATCTGCCAATTGCTTGCGTAGCCTATGGGCTAACATTTTACCCACCCTGTTCCCACGTTCAAAATACATTTGTTTTAAGTACCTAAGTTTCTCCTCCCTTTTCTTGTCAGTAAGCTCTTGTAATTCTCTTCTAACTTTTTGTAGTTCTTGTAGTGTTTTTTTTTTTGTCCCTGGTGGTTTTATTCTGATTTCAAGCTCCTTAAGCTGCCCCTTTAGCCACTCTTGAATACATTGCAACCTCTTCTTCCTCTTGTAGCTAATAGTCTTGTCTCTTAAGTGGGTCTTAAGTCCCTCCGAAGCACTGTTGTGTCTACCCTATATCGTGATGGAGGTAGTCCACTATCACCTCCTCCACCTTAGTTTTAATGTCTCTTCATTCACCACGGTGGTAGTGAGTCACCAGAGTTTTTTCCCCTCTTGTGTCTCTCATTCCTGAGACCAGGGCATGGTCTGATGCTAGAATAATGTGTGTATATTTGCTCTCAGAGCCTTATGTGTGTGTTCCACCTGGGTGTAGAGGCAAGCTATGCACAACCTTATGTGTGTGTCCCACCTGGGTGTAGAGGCAAGCTATGCACAACCTTATGTGTGTGTCCCACCTGGGTGTAGAGGCAAGGTATGTGCAACCTTATGTGTGTGTCCCACCTGGGTGTAGAGGCAAGCTATGCGCAACCTTGTGTATGTGTCCCACCTGGGTGTAGAGGCAAGATATGCACAACCTTATGTGTGTGTGTCCCACCTGGGTGTAGAGGCAAGCTATGCACAACCCTATGTGTGTGTCCCACCTGGGTGTAGAGGCAAGGTATGTGCAACCTTATGTGTGTGTCCCACCTGGGTGTAGAGGCAAGCTATGCGCAACCTTATGTGTGTGTCCCACCTGGGTGTGGATGCAAGCTATGCACAACCTTATGTGTGTGTGTCCCACCTGGGTGTAGAGGCAAGCTATGCGCAACCTTATGTGTGTGTCCCACCTGGGTGTAGAGGCAAGCTATGCGCAACCTTATGTGTGTGTCCCACCTGGGTGTAGAGGCAAGCTATGCGCATGGTTTGAATAAAAGGTATGGGCCTTAGCAGTCTTATGCTGCTCTCTCCACACATCTATCATCCCCATTTTACCCAGTAAAGCTTTTCATATTTTTGCTATATCGGGGATCCCTTGCAGTCTTGCCAGAGACCTGTCTATATGTGGGTTTGAGACACAATCAAAGTCCGTTCCTAAGATAGTTTGAACCCTGGTAATGATGCCACTCTACCACATGCTGTCATTGTAAATTGACCTGAGTCTATGTTGGGAGCAGATACATTTACCTGATTGATGATTCAATGACACTCCAGAGGCATCTTCCTCCCCTCTTTTTCTGTCTCCATCTTTCCCACCTTGAGGGGTATACCACAACAAAGGTGTACCACCATCCCTAACTTTTTGGCTGATAGGTGAAATGCTGCAAATACCTGCACCACACATTTCCTTCTTAGTTTTAAGGGTTCCAAGGTGGGAAATTGGGTGTGCTGCAGTAAGGCCACTTCACAATGAAGTTGTTTTAATTCTGAAAGGATGTTTGGTCTTCTAGCTACTGTGTTTACCCCTCTAACATTATATGATAGGACTGTCATTTTCGGTTGGTTGATAAGATTGATGTCCTGCACCCCTCGGAACACCCAGGCAAATATGCCCTAGCTGGCCTATCTTTCCTCAAAGGGATGTCCAGATCCTCCCTAGGCAAAAAAACTCAAGGGAGAGAGTTCTTTGTTCCTATGAAAGCCCATCAAGACATGCAAAATGCATAGGAAAAGAAGACTACTCCCCCTTTAAATATAACTCTACACAAGTGAGTTATTAGCATACACCATCAAAATAAAGTCACTATTGAACTCAACATTCCGAGGTGTTTTAATACCCCTTCCTCAGGGTGGTTAGGTGATTCTAAATATGAAAGCAATAAATACTACTCAGCATCATACTAATATTCACTATATCACAATATCCAGACACCAAATAGTGCTGGGAAGGACATGCCCAAATACACAGACCTAATGGTTGTGTGTGCTCACCAACACACTTGTACTAATAAAATAATTATTATTTCAAAAACACAGCCCCTTCTAAAGTATTTGACATCATCCGAATGAATAATGAATCATCCTACTTGATGTTTCACTCTCAATGTTATGAAGTCCTGTAACGTATATTAAGCTGAGTAGAAATATTCCTTCACACTCAGTGTCTCCTCATGCCACACCAAAGTTTTAAATTACAAACACCTCATGTGCTAGTGTATAAGTATTACTTAGTAAACATTTCTCTATAACGAGTTCCTCATTGAGCTAGCGGTACAGAAAAAAAAGCATGTGGGGATTACTAAACAAAGATAAATTTATAATCAAATTCAAGTTGCATTAAATCCAGTGTTCCTTTAGTTTCTAAATACATCGGTTGTTATGTGTTTACCTTATATAGGGCTGTATCTGCTAAACAGTTCTCCTGTATTACAAATGACAAAAGTCTCTGGTACATGAATCTATGGCTTCAAACATGTACTCCTCTATCCTGGAAGAGCCAAATTGAATCTCTATGTTTACAGCATCTTACAAATGTCCCTATTTCATTTTGTAACCACTTTCAATATGAGAGGTGCCATTTCCCATTTGTCCGTGAGACTTTTAAAATTTAGTGCATAGACTAAAGAAGTTAGAAAGAGCGTCTTACCAGTGCTGCGTATTTTCAATTCACAACTCCTTTTTTCTCTAACAGATCGAACGCTTAACCATTCCACTGTGAACAATTCTCTAGTAGTCCCGCTTATGTGTACAGGCATGGGGCAGAGATCCTTCTGCTGCCGAGCTGCCTCCCTCTGGAATTCCATACCTTCTCACATCAGATTGTCCCCCTCCTCAAAAGCCTTTACGCTCAAAATCAAGGGCCACCTGCTAAACTTCAATGCATGTTCCTGTGCACAGTAACTCTACCATGTCGCTAGCTATACCCTTTTTAGGGTTCTGCAGCATAATCTTCCTGCACAACCGTGTTGTTTTGTTTTATATTTGCACTACTGTGAAATGCATTTGTATACTGTTGATTGTATATGCTCACACATGTACATCTCATATATAAGTAGTATAAGTTCATTTGTCTTGTCGAATGTTACATTTCAGCCAATCAGTGAGCACAACATCATTTGATAGGTGGGCGTGGCCTAAAATGCACCAATCAGAATCGTCCCCCATGTTGCGCTGGAAGTCCCTCCCCAAATGCCAGAGGTCCCACCTGCAACCCAGGAAGTGATGCTTGCTTGAACCCGGAAATGACGTAACACCACCCTTTTCTAAGCCCTACGTCCCACCTCCTTCTTCACCCACTCCTCAAACCTCTTCCCCCTTTCATCCTGGCTCAAACCCACTTCCCTTCTCCTCCTCCTCCCCCGTTCTCCGCTCCTCAAACCCCTGCAGCTGCCATTCTGGCTCAAACCCGAGTCCCTCCTCCTCTGTGCCCGCCCCTTAAATCCCTGTCACACCATCCCAGCTTGAACCCAAGTCTCTCCTCCACCTCTGCCCCTCGAACCCCTGCCACACCATCCCAGCTCAAACCCGAGTCCTACCTCCTCCACCCCACTCCTCAAACCTCTGTCCTGCCATTCTAGCTCGAACCCAAGTCCCTTCTCCTCCTTCGCCCCACCCCTTGAATCCCAGTTCTCCTTCCCTTACACCATCACCACCTATATTGCACCCACGCCTCCCTCCTACACTCCCCCTCCCCCAAGACTGCTAGGGGCCATGTAGTTTTATTTATTCACCCTGTCGGGCCGGGGGTATAAGTGCAGGGGTGTGTAAGCGCTTTTTGACTTGGGGGTTTCTGAATACAGTATTTAGGAGGCTGCGCCACTGTGCAGACGCTTTGAATCTTGGAGATCTGTTTGGAGACCCCACAGAGGGAAAGCTGTCTGACTGTAAGCCCCTTCTGTCTTGTAAAAAAAAAACAAGGTATAACATATTTTATCATGTATCTGTACATCAGTGTAAAATATATTACAAAAGTTGTACCTGTCTATATATATATATATATATATATATATATATATATATATACACAGTATATGTGTGTGTGTGTATATATATATATATATATATATATATACATATATATATATATATATATATATATATCTACTATAAATATAACATATACACAGTCATAACTCACCCTGGATCTCCTTGTAAATGAGTTCATCACCAGGCCAAGACACTGCTTTAAAAGTATTTAGTGTGTGCGTGTGTTTGATTGATACAAGCCTGTTTTCAGGGGAGGTTAAGTGACCTGCCCAGAGTCATACAGCATTCAAGTGGAGGTTGTGGGAATCAAACTACAGGTTTGTTGAATGTACCAAGCTCATTCACAGCTCATTACTCTAACCCTAGGCTATACTGCCAATTAGGCTTGTGTCTGTTTATTCAGTTGAAACAAATCATGCAAAGACGGAGCTAATTTTAATGAGATGTTTTATTCAGGATAAAATATTTTAAAAAAATTGTGTGTATACACATTTGTAGCACTTTGACTTTGCTAATCAAATTGAGGCAAGTGCTGTGCATCTTCACAATTGATTAGCCGAAAGTGCTAATCAGTTTTCGCAGCTTATTTAAAACCCCACACTTCCAAAATCCTTGAGGGAGGCTCCACTGGTGGAGGTGTTTAAGTGGGATCTGAAGGTTCATCTTTTTAAGAGAGGTGTTTATGAACTGTTATGAGTCATAGAAATAATAGACTGCTGTATCATTTATTTTAAATAAGGATTTAAGTTAGGTATCACTGTTGTTCATTGTCATCTGATGTATGTTTTTATATCAGTGTCAGTGGCTCAGTAGGTAGCACACTTGCCTCTGAGGCCAGGAGATCAGAGGGCTGTGGGTTTAGTTCTCACATCTGGCACTTGGGTTAATATCCCAGTACTGACATTATAGTGCAGCATGAGAGGGGTGCTGCACTTCTGAGGTGCTGTCTTTCAGATGAGATGTTAAACTGAGGTCCCATCTGCCTGGATTGGTGGTAGTTCAGGTGGATGTTAGAGATCCCATGGCAATTATCGAAAAGAGTAGGGGGAATTTTTAATAACACTTACAGTGAAAAATGCTTATATACAATACAGTGTTGCTTTTCACAAATACATATCGTAAGTGTAATAAATACTATTGAACTGAATTACAGCCTATGATATTACATAGTTACAATATTACAACAGTATTGTTCACAGTATAAATGCTGTTCATACTACACAGCTAATTGCAACTAAGTCCAAAAAAATTATTGAAAAATGCATCATCCCGTTTTTTTTTTTTTATTCCAGTAGCATAAAACAAAAACCAACTACCTAATATTGGCAAAGGACAGTTCATAAGCAATCTGTTCCAGAAAAAGAAAAAAAAATTAAGACAAATAACTACACACGTCTACCAGAGTGTCAAAATCCCCTTATAGAGTTCATAAATAATCAAATGTGTTCCAAAAAGTTCCTCAACGTTGCAACGAAAATGTATTTCTTTCCACAAGCTTTAATTTCCCTACTTCAGTCTCCACTATATGTACCAAGGTAAGGGGAATAATTATCTGCTGTTGCAATAATAACTTGCATCTGCTTATCCAGATCCAATACAAAAAAAAGGTGTGTATGATTTGTAAAGTACTATAAAGACCCTCAGGTGTTCCCTTATTAAAAAATCCATAATATAAACTCTCTTTCATGGGTGGGATCAGCAAACTCTTCTTCCAGCGGTTCTTAACAATATCCCAAAATTCCTTAGCATAATAGCAATCAAAATACATATGATCCATAGTTTCTAAAATAGATACACACTTTCTCTCGGGCAGTAGCGCCCTGCGATCGACTTATGCTTCTGGTTGCTACGCATTAACCCTACCATGCATGCCTAACCAAGAAATATCCCACATGTGTTGCTGGATGCGGGGATTAGTTATATAGCTAGCTATCTCTAAACTTACTTCCCTTGTGAGATTTAAAAAAGGAGTACCATGGAAAAACTGTCTCAAAACATTTTTATACAGTTCTTTCCTAGATATAATCATAGCTACTTCCCACTGTATTCCCCAACACTTTATTTTATCGAAAACTTCTCTCCATCTATCCATCAATGGAGGGCGGCGTTTATTTTGATGCAGAAATTTACCATTCCTCCATTCACATAATACACCCCGTAAATGTGTATGAAGTAACGCATCCCATACCTTAAAATTATCTCTAAGAACAGGAATTAGATTAGAATATGCTAAATTTGTAAAGAAAAAAGGACAGGGTTTATCATACCCAAACCTCCGTCTTTAACATCCAAATATAATATATTTCTTTTTATTGGGTTAAGACGGCTACCCCATACCTCACAAAAAAAAATCTCATTAAAGAAGACTCCATAATTTTAGGTAGCAAAAAAAATTACTTAAAAATAAAAAAATGGGTATCAAATAAGTTTTAATTAAATAAATCCTTTTCTTCTTAGATAATTTATTCCTGTTCCAAATAGCCACTTTAGCATTACCTTCCTGCAAGGCCAGTGTCCAATTATCTATAGCACCATCACTACCCCCAAAATAAATCCCTGGAATTTTACACGGTTGGCGCTCAATCCAAAAATTACCCACTTTGGATGGAGAATCGGGAAACACAGTAATACTAATACATTTAGTCCACGCACTATTAATCCGAGCACCCATAATTCGTCCTAAAGTGGTAATGGTATCACAAGCCAACATTATTGCAGGTTCATCTGGCAATATCAGACAAATATCATCTGCATAAGCAATGACTTTAGGCAGTTTTGTTTCGTCCATTTTAATAGCTCTTATCAATGGAGACCTGTTAAGTACCCTCAATAAAGGGTATAATGCTAGAACATATAATAGGGGACTAAGTGGGCACCCTTGTCTAACTCCTATCATGACTCTATGTGTCCTTCCCCTCCATCTATTTTCTAGGGGAATTACATTGGCCAATGCATAGCACAACTGTACCCATTGTACAAACTGAGTTGGTATACCGAACACCTTCAGACACTCCCATACATAATCCTGCGATACCTTATCAAAGGCCTTGGCTTGATCTAAGCTCACCAAGAAGTCACTTATTCCTCCAATGTTCTCCTTCCCTAAAAACATAATTTCCCTAAGATAAATCAAAGCATCCGTTATTTTCCTCCCAGAAACTGCACAATATTGTTGACTATTAATGAGATCTGGCATTACTATGGATAATCTATTCCCTAAAAGTTTAGAAAATATTTTAAAATCTACATTTAATAGAGTCAAAGGTCTCCAATTACCTATATCGGAATGATCTCCTTTTTTAAAGAGAAAAACTGAAAAACCTCATAAATTTGAGTTGGCAAAATCATTTCCGAAATTAAAGAATTATAAAGAGTTAATAATTCTTTTGCCATTAATTCCCATAAAAGTTTGTATAATTCTCCCGGCAATCCATCGGAGCCTGGAGAAACCCCATTCTTAAGAGATGAAATTACTGACCCCAATTCCACCTCCGTAAATTCCGCAATCATTGAATTTTGTAAATCTTGCTCTACACACAGAAGATCTGCGGCTGCTAACAACTGTGACGTAAAACCAGTGTCTGAATGTAAAACCCCAAAAATATTGCTAACATGCTGATCCAAAAAATCCATGATGCATTTATTATCGGATAATAACTTATTATCCTTTGTTTTTAAACTAGAAAAAAGGCATCTATCCATCCGTGTTTTACATGCTAAAAAAGATTAACTTGTGCATGCTTCCCTTGAGTCCCAAAGGATTGTTCCATAATAAGAGAATTCATACGATCATATTGATACGGTAACATAGTTTGTTTAATCAGTGCTATTCTTTTTGATAAATCTATCCCATATTCACTTTGTCTGGAAATTAAGGCTTGTAGGGAATGCCGAAGAGACAAATACTCCTTTCTTTTTGACTCAGCTTCTATTCGTCCCCATGCCTGTAAATACCCTATTAAACAATGTTTAAAAGTTTCCCACCAGCTCACGATATCATTATGCAAATCAATTGTTGTAATATGATCATGTATGATCATCTCCAAATCCTGTTTAATCACCGGAATACTTAAAAAGGAAGTATTCAACTTCCAAAACCCCGGTCCTTTCCTCCTATACTGAGGAAAATCTAATGTTATGCCAATCAAAATATGGTCTGAAGTTTCTATTGGTACATAAAGTAACTTATTAATGATCAGTGATTTTTGTACGAAAATGAAATCTATTCGGGATGCTAAACCTCCTTTGAAAAGGTAGGTTTCATGAATTCCTCCCTGCTTTTGATAAATCTTTCAAACCGTTAAGGAAATAATTTTCTTAAACATGACTTATCACAATATTGTTTCCCAGGCATTCTTTGCAGAAAATTTATGTTAAAATTTCCGCAAAGGAATAAATGCCTCCCCGTATACAAAAAGGGTTGAATCTTATGTAATAATTCTATCCTAAGTGACTTCAGCTGAGGACCATATATTGCTATCAATCTACTCGTAAGATTATTCACTATGACATCCACTAGTAACGCCCTTCCAGGTTCAATGTCAACCAATCTAACAAGTTGCACATCCGTTATGTTAAAGCATATACCAACTCCACTGCATCTTTCTTCCCCAATGGACCAAAAAGAAGTACCCTAATGCCATTCTTTACTAGCTCGAATCGTCTCAGAAATCATATTAAAACGAGTATCCTGTAAAATAAATACATCATATCATAAAGAAGAAAGAATTCCAAACGTCGTTTGACATTTGATATGTGATTTTAAACTATTTACGTTCAGGGAAGCAACCGATAACATGAAAGGTTTTAAGGTGGAGGTTTAAAATTCTTATTACTAGACCTAGTTACCCTCTTCCTAGCTTCTGGCTGCTTGTGTCCTGAACAGCTTCCAGAGACAGTTGACACTGGTGCAAGAGAAACCACTTCCCCAACAGGAGCAGGTATAGGAAGAGCTAGTTCTACCTGATCACCCCATGATGAGAGAACGGAAAATCTGTTTTCTAAAGGTAATGGGGAAGCAGACCTACCACAATTGCCACTCCCTTCAATAGGTAACATACTGGGGTTAGGTTCCTGTAATACCTCACCTTCTTTATTATTATCAGAGCCTGCTATTTTAATCAATAAACGGGCGTCTTTACCCAAATGTGCAGCTACCCTTTGTGGGAACCCCTGTGGCGTCACAAATGGAGTTTCCTTTTCTTCCCTAGAGGGTTCAGGAGTTAATTCCAAGTTGATGGCTGTCATCTGATCTGCTAACGAATTCACTATAATAGGATTCTCAGGAGTTAGTAAGTTAGGGGCAACATGAAATCCAGTTTGCCTGCCTTCCATAGATAATCCTCCCCTTCCTCTACCTCTTCGTCTACCTCGAAACATGGGCCCAGTCCCTATCCCTTCTTTATCTATGTGAGAATCTTTAGCTTGTGCTAAAAAATATTCTTGATCTGAGGATTCTTCAGTGTCAATATTTTTCCAACGGCATTCTGAAAAGGAATGGTTAACTTCGTTACATAAATTACAAACCGATGGTGCAATACAGTCAGCTGCTAAGTGACCTAACATGCCACAATGAAAACACTTTATTTGGTCACATGTGGTATTCAAATGGGTTAAAGACCCGCATTTAAAACAACTTTTAGGCTGGCCAGCATAAAAAATTATGCCCCATCCCTCCCCAAAAAGAAGGAACTAGGCAGGTGTTGTATGCCCTCATCGTCCTGTTTTAATTGAACTCTAATAGTCTAACCACCTGTCCAAAAGCCATTTCCATCCAGAATAGGCCGAGGTTTGTCCTGTACAAAACATCTTTTTTCCAACCAAAAAAGAATGTTCGTAATGTTCACCCCTTCATTCCGAAAAAGAATCGTAACAGTTTTAATCGTGGGTTTCATGATAGGGATGGCTTGGAAATCCTTCCAGTCCTCCTGATCCTTCGAATCATAATAAAGCCTCCAAAACTTATCTAAGGAGATAACTGAACAAAAGCTAACGTCATAATTATGTTCTCCGGAGGATGAATGAAAGCATATACTTCTGCTGGAGAAAAACCCATGGAATCTATCAACAAAACCTTCCCCACCCATAGCCTGTCCGGTGCAGTAGTGTAGTGTAGTGTATCTCAAGCATACCAAAAACCTACGCTTTGCAGATTCTGCAGGTTTTTTAAACAATCCTGCAAATGATTTAGTGCCCACACCTACAGGTCTCACAGTACTCACAGTGTTGCCCGAAACAGGCTCTTTATCCAAATGAGGTGTGCGGATGTCGGACACAGCTTCCGTGACATCAAGACCAATTGTTGAAGTATCCAAAGAAGAGCAGTTGCACTCAATGGGAGACTGAAATTCTAGGTTACCTGTGTCGTCTTGCGCACCTAAAAAGTCAGTAGCCTCACCTTGAGAATGCGCAATCGCACTATCGGAAACTATAGGCTTAGAAATTTGACTACCCACAGTTGGTAAGTTAGGTACATCAAAACTTTGTAAAGGTATAATAGAGTCACCAGGAAGGGGTATTAAAGGGTCTGGAACCCACTTATCCCCAGTCCACAACCAGCCTGCTTGTTGCAAAGCATCTCAAGGGGACCATGTTGATAACAAACATGAGGGCACTGACGAACCATCAGGTATACCATCTCCAGGCTTAACAGTCTTGGGTTGAGAGTTCTCGTCATTACCACCATCTTGTTGCCAAAAACGTTTTCCTCCAGTATTATACGGGCTTGCTGGGGAACGCTTCCTCTTGCTTCGTTCAGCTTCCAACTTTTTCTGGCAAGTCTGAAAATCTTTTTCCGCTGTATTTATCAGGTCCAATAATTGCAGTTTCTTTCTTTCTAGTTCATTTTGTAGAAGTATTTCTGCAGTAGTATCCTCTTCCGTATCACATACAAATTCCATAGACTCCATAGCCTCAGCTCTATTTTCGGCTCCATTCTGATTTCCACTTTCCAACATATCGTCTACCGTGGTTCGCTCCTGAGCTATTAAACCTCTACCTTCCTCGTCCAACACCACCTCTCAACAGAGGTCCTCCATCCCTGCAGACAGATGGACAGCGCCACCCATCTACAGAGTAGGGGAATTCCCCGGTGTCCTGGCCAAATTTCCCTCATTCACTAAAAATACCACCAACAGCTTAATCTGGTTCAAGGTCAGTTGGCATTCATCTGTATCCCCTTCCCCCGGGTCGTGCCTGAAAATAGGCAGGATTTGTCTAGTGCACTTACCCGGTCAACAAAAACTAAATAAAAAATAAATATCTGATGTATGCTATGTATTTCAATCTGTTGCCTGCCTGTACAGTGCCCAGAGCTCTGGGATGGGGTGCTTTATAAATCAAATTTGACTTACTTACTTCTGTTAGCTGTCTTTTTGTTAAGGCATTGTTTCTGCCTCTTTATTAACACCCTCTTTCTCCTAAACTGAGCTGATGTGAGTCAGTCTGTCTGTACAAGATTTAGTTTTATTGCAGCTGTTACAGAGATACTAGGCAGGATATTCCGCAGACCAACAAAGCATGGATCAAGTGATGAAGAAAGCAAATGAGCACTTACAGTTTTTGTTGCTCACCTGCTGTAGTCTTGACCTACTAATAGGCCTGTCAACAGTTCCATATGCCCTTCTGGATGACGATCTCTCTTCTCATTGTATTGAAGTGACAGTGTCCATTACCATGGGAAGAGAAGAGAGTCATCCTGAAAGGCACAGAAAACTGCTGACCGGTTTGTTAATAGGTCAGGATAAAGATGGGTGATCAGCATCAACTTCTACTTGACCATTTCCTTTCTCCAGCCCTTGATCTTTGTTTTTTTCTGTTTGTGGATTATCTCACCTTGGATCACACACAGTTTTATCCCAGTGACTCAACAAGTATTTGTCAATGCCGAATGTTTGCTTGCTGGTATTAGCACTGGAAATGCAGGAGTTAAGACAGATGCAGAGCAGGAATTGCAGTGAAGTATTGAACTTCACTCCAACCTGCAGAGATGGACAAGCATTGAGGTATGTGTTTGGGTTGTCACCCATAACGTTCATGCCATTTCACCTCACCCTATCCTGCAGACACCGACAAGTGTTGAGGTGTGCCTTGGGGTGTTCAGCTTTACAGCCACCCCACTCCATAAGGACATATGCTGAAATGGGTGCAATATGGGAGAATGGGGTGAACTCTGGGGCCGAAAAATCCAAGGCACACCTCAATGCCTGTCATTGGCTGCAGGGTGGGGGTGGGTTGGGGTGGAATGGCATGAGCATTACAGTCGGCAATCCAAAGGCACACCCCTGATGCCTGTCAGTCTGTACAGGGTGGGATGTTATGGTCAGAAACCCTAACGCCCTGGGCATTTGTTGGTATTTGCACTACACATTTTCAACATGGCCTTTTTGTGACCCCCACCTCACGAAAGCATGGGGACCTCTTCTCATGAACAGTGGCACTGTGATTTTGTTAATGTGTCCAGAACTTTGAGTTCCCACAGCGACTGTGCCATTGTGCGCCAGATGTTCGAAAACACAGATCGGGCAGGATGTGAAGAATGACAGTTGCACCATTCATAGGGGGTGTGAATCGATGGCAATGTTGAAAATCTGTAGTGAAAATATTAAAAATGCTCGAACTTCTGTGCGTACATGGAAACTGCGCAATGCATGCCCGTAACACAGTCATTTAGTGGAATTATTTCACCAAATTTTCAACATAGACATTTTGTGACCTCTGCTCATGAACACTGTCACTATGATTTTCTTAATCCGTCCCAAACATTGATTTCCCATAGCAACCGTGCTATTCTGTGCCAGATGTGTAAATGCATATTTTGGGCAGGATGTGAAAAATGACAGCTGTACTGTTCATAAGGAGGTCTGAAAGTATGCCAATGTTGAAAATCTGGAGTGAAAGTACTACAAATTTGTGAAGTTACGAGGGTGTGTGGAAACTGCACGACGCACGCTTGTAACAGTTATTTTATGGACGTTTGTCACCAAATTTTCAACATAGGCAATTTTGGACCTCTGCTCATGAACAGAGTCACTGTGATTTTACGTATGAACATACAAATCTGCCAGCAGAACAGACCAATCGGTCTATCTAAGTCTGCCCAAGTGTGCAGCTAGCACCCTAGATTGCAGCTTCCCCAGCCTCCTCCCCCGCGTGTCCCAGCCCCTGCCCCTGACTCTTCCTCTTGCTTTATCCAACTCCTTCTTAAAGCTGTTGACTGTCCTACATGTTACCACACCCTCTGGCAGTGCATTCCAACTAGACACCACCCTCTCAGTGAAGTAGTGCCTCCTCATTTCCCTCTTGAACTGTCCTTCTTCCAACCTTAGTCCATGCCCCCTCATCTCTCTTCCACTCCTCAGTTTAAACACCCCCTCGGTGCTAGGTTTATTTAACCCCCCTCTGGTATTTAAACTCTTCGATCATATCCCCCCATGCCTCCTCTGCTCCAGTGTGTACGTGTTCATCTCCTTCAGCCTAACTTCATATTCCTTTCCTTCCATCCTTTTTAACATTTTTGTTGCCCTCCTTTGCACCCCCTCCAGTAACTTTATATCTCTCCTCAGGTATGGCCTCCAGTATTGCACACAGTACTCCAGGTGTGGTCTGACCAATGATCTGTAGAGAGATAGGATCACATTCCTGTGTCTGGATGAGAACCCCCGTGCGATGCACCCCAGCATCCTGTTTGCCTTGCTCTGCTCTCCTGCACTGGGCTGAGTTGTTCATGCTCCCAGTTACCAACACCCCAGATCCTTCTCCTCCTCTGTGATCCCCAACCCCCAAATAGTCCTCTTCTGGTTCTTAGCCCTGAAGTGCATCACCTTACACTTCTTTGTGTTGAATCCTAGCTGCCACTTCACTGACCATGTTTCTAGTTTGGTTAGGCCCCCCTGCAGTTCTTCTCATCCATCCTCTTTGTCCACCACTGCCCCCAATTTGGTATCATCTGCAAACAGACTAATCCTGCTCCCCACTCCATATGCTATATCAGAGATAAAGAGCCCAAATAGCAACGGGCCCAGCATTGACCCTTGCGGCACCCCACTTGTCACTGCTCTAGGTGCTGAGAGCTCCCAACCCACCACCACCCTCTGCACTCTCCCCTGCAACCAGTTCTCTATCCATTCAGTCAGCTTTATTCCTACCCCCACTGCTGTCAGCTCCCCCCCAGTCTCCCATAAGGCACTGTATCAAAGACCTTACTGAAGTCCAAGTACAGGACATGTGCTGCATGGCCTCTGCCCAACTCCCTTGTCACCCAGTCATAATACTTTATTAGGTTGGTTTGACAAGACCTCCCTGAGATGAACCCATGTTGCCACCCATCTTGGAGGCCATTACTCTATAAGAATGCCACCAGCCTCGGCTTCAGTATCACCTCCATAAGCTTACCCACTATGGACATGAGACTGACCATTCGATAATTTCCTGGCTCCTCCCTAGGCCCACTCTTGTATATGGGCACCACATGGGCCACCCTCCAGTCTTAGGGCCCACACCCCGTTTTCAGGGAGGTATTGAACAGATCCGCCAGCAGCTCAGCCAACAGCTCTGCCATCTCCCTCAGCAGCCTTGGGTGGATACCATCAGGAGCTGGTGCCTTGTCCACCCTTACTGCCCTCAGCCCCTCTAGCACCGTACTCCCTGTGATCACTTTGTTCGTCACCTCCTCTCCCCTTTCCCCACCCCCACCAGCCCATCCTGGTAGTGGACCATCCCCCTCCTTAGTGAAAATGGAGCAGAAGTACTCATTTAGAATTTCTGCTTGCTCCTCCCCCTTTTCCACCCAATCCGCTTCTTGCTTTATACTCACAATACGTTCCTTGCACTTCCTCTTTTCCCTCACATACCTAAAAAAGTCCTTTTCTCCTCCCTTTATGCCCTGTGCTAACCTTAATTCCCTGGAGGCCTTAGTTTTTTTTCACCTTCCTGGCCACCTCCCTTGACCAACTCCTATAAACCTCCTTATCCTCTGCCTTCTCTGTTCTCCTGTACTTCCGGTATGCAGCCCTCTATGCCCTCACCCCTTGCAGTACTTCCCTGTTCAGCCAGCATGGTTTCTTGGCTCTGCTCTTCTTACTCCTGGCCCTGGTGCAGGTTACTGTGGCCTCTGTTAGCCCAGTCTTTATGATGCCCCACTTTTGTTCTGCATCCATCCCCAGCCTTATATCCTGGAGTCTCCCTCGCAGTATTGCTCCCATCCTCCCAAAGTCCACCCTACTAAAGTCCACCACCTTAGTGCCCATGCCTCCTGTCTCCCTGCCCAGTGCGAGAACGAGCCACACTGTTTTGTAGTTGCTACCCGCTAGTGGGTCCTCCACCCTTACCTCCTTCACCACCTCCCCATTTGCCAGTACTAGGTCCAGAGTGCTACCTAGCCTTGTAGGCACACTTACCAATTGCATCAGAAGGCCATCCTGGAATGCATCAAGGAGCATCTGCTCCCTGGTACTGCTAGTGGCCGGGGTGCTCCAGTCAACCACTGGTAGGTTAAAATCCCCTACTATCACCACACTCCCCCTTCTACACACCCTCCTTATCTGCTCTGCCAACTATCCATCCAGTTCCCCGGATTGGGCTGGTGGTCCGTACACCACTCCCAACCTCAGCTTTCTGCCCTTGGAGTCCAGGAGCTGCATCCAAAGCACCTCTGTCCTCTCCTCTTCTCTCTCTTCCCTTATGCATTTGATCCCTTCCCTTACATAGAGTGCAACTCCCCCCTTCCAACCCCATGGTCCCTGCTGTAGATCCTGTATCCCGGGACTGCCAAGTCCCAATCATGGTACTCTGTGGCCCAAGTCTCTGCCACTGCAGCAGTGTCCACCTTCCCCTCTGAAAGAAGCACCTGAAGCTCTGCAATTTTGTTCCCCAGGCTTCTTGTGTTGAGAGAGACCACCTTCCACCCATACCCCTCCTTCTCCTCACTCTTCTCCTTGGCCTGTGTCCCTCCTCCCAGAAGTCCGCACCCTTTCTCTTTGTTATTCTTACCAGGTGGTGGTGCCTTCTGTATTACACTCAGACCACTCTGCCCACCCCCTCCCAGGGTTACTATGCCTCCGCCTTTACCTATATCTGAGGGGGTGAGCTCATTAGACTCCCCTGTTCGGACCTTTCTACCAACCTCTGTCTTTTGGCCACCCCCCCACTAGTTTAAATCCACCTTAGTAGAGATGTACCCCTCTAATCCCACCTTTAATACTCCCCTCCCCTCCCTGCTTAAGTGTATCCTGTCCCCCGTGTACAAGTCACTATTCCCCAAGACCCTACCCCAGTTAGTCACTAACCCTTAATTTCTGGTGTGGCACCAATCCCTCAGCCATTCGTTGAACTCTAAAGTCCTACCCTTCCTCCCAATGCTTGCACATGGTACCGGGAGCACCTCCGAGAATGCCATTGACTCCCCCACCCCCTCACACTGCCTGCCCAACTCCTAGAACCTCCCCCTCACTACTTCCAGAGTCTCCCTCGCCAAGTCATTTGTATCCATATGCAACATTAAATGAAGTTTCTTCCTCCCCCTCACTGCACATTTGAGCACTGCCTGCCCTGCCCCTCCTGTCAACCCGGGGATAGCTTCAACCCAAATATGGCTGTGCCTTCCCCCTTCCACCCTATCTCATGCCTTTAGTATAGAATCCCACAGGACGAGTACCCCCTCTATGTCCCTTATCCCTTTCCCTTCCAATGCCCCTTCCACCACCCCAGTATTTGTTCTTCCTTGCCCCATACCCCCGCCAGCTGTACCCTCTGTGACTTCTGTATCTGCACCCCCTACTTCTACCTCACCCCTCTGCTCTGCTTTATTCCTCCCATCCCCCTTGACCCCCTTCCCAGCCTGACTACTTCCTACTGGGCTTCCCATGTTGACCTCCCCTGCTGATTTCCAACTCCTCTCCTATCCCCGTTGTTGTCGATTTAGAGCCCCCATTCCCTTCAACCCCGATAGTAATGCCCCTCCCATCCTTCCCCCTTTCTGTAGCCTTCTCTCCTCCAGTCACCCCTCTCCTTCCTTACTAGCTCCCCTTCTACCCTTTCATCCTCGTCATCTCTTCCCCTACCTGTTGCCATCCCTCTCATGCCCCGCTTGTCTTCCCCCTTCAGTACGTTCCTGCTCCCCCTCTCTCTCCCATAGCAGAGGCTCAAATCTATTCCCAGTTGATACCCCTCCTACATCTCTTCCCCTTATCGGTCCCCCCCCACTTGTTCCCCTCCCTGACCCCCGGTCCCACCCCTGGTCCCTCCCCACCGCAGCCATCTGCTCTCTCCTGATACTCCTCGTGGTCTCTTCCTCCCCCATCAGGAGGCCCCCTCACCTCAGGCACCCTCTCCTTCTCCTCTCTTTTCTGCTAGTGTCTCTGATACTGGGGTCAGTTTCAGCCCCTAGTTGTTCTTCCCTGTCCCCCTGCCATCCCCTACCCCCCAGCCAGGATGCCTACCATACTCATCTGCCCTGCTACTTAGACTCCTTCCTAACCTCCAGTTCCTCCCTCAAACTAGCCAGTTGTCTATAGACCATACACCCCATCCTCCAAGCCCAGTCCAGGATCATGGCAGACCCACACCCTGTATAACCCACCCCTTCCAAAGATGACCACCCTGTTGACATGCGGCACCTGCCCCATTTTGGCCCCATCTTATGTTACAGGCTCTTACTCCCAGTTTCTGTACCCTACTATGACTGTTAGGGCCCTATTTACTTAAATTCCTGTTCCTCCACACTAGTCCCCTACTGCCCCTTGCTGACCGGTTTAATTCAGTCTCAAATCTCATCCATTAGATACTGTATTACTGCAGCAATCCTAAAGCCTCCTCATCCATTTTTCACCCCTCAGCTACCATACTTTTTGTTCTCAGTCCTCGTAGTTTCACTTAGCCCAGCTAGAAATCGTATTGCACTCCAAGTATTACTCCGCTCAGTTAGAGAAATAAACAGAACAAATAAATATGTATTATTACAGCAATCCTAACAGTATAGCTCAGTACTTAGTTCAGTTAGAGAAATAAACAGAACAACTAAATCTGTATTATTACAGCAATCCTAAAAGTATCCAATCATTGCTTTGTCTCCACCCCAGAGACCCTGCTGTAATACAGGACCACACAGGACCCAGGGGGGTTGGGTGGGCAATTCTACAGTTCCAACAGAGCTCTGTTGAGCTCGCTCACTCCCCACCTTTCAATCACTCGTTCTGTTTCTCCCGGCACTGCAGGCTGCCCTTTTGTACTGGGCTCCTGCCTGCATTGGCGCCTTTTTCTGCCCCCAAAGAGATCCGCAGCAGTCCCAACAGAGCTCCACTGAGCTCGCTCACTCCCCCTCTCTCACTCGCTCATTCCGTTTCTCCCTGAGCTACAGGCTACCCTTTTGTACTGGGCTCCTGCCTGCACTGGCACCTTTTTCTGCCCACAGGAAATCCACAGTAGTCCTGACAGAGCTCCATTGAGCTTGCTCACTCCGCCTCTCTCACTCGCTTGTTCTGTTTCTCCTGTTGCTGCAGGCTGCCCTTTTGTACTGGGCTCCTGGCTGCATTGGCACCTTTTTCTGCCCACAAAGAAATCTGCAGCAGTCCCGACAGAGCTCCGTTGAGCTTGCTCACTCCCCCTCTCTCACTCGCTTGTTCTTAATCTGTCCCAAACACTAATTTTCCACTGTGACCACGCTATTCTGTGCTGGAAGTGCAAAAACACATTTTGGCGAGGATGTGAAAAATGACAGCTGTACTCTTCATAAGAAGGTGTGAAAAAATGCCAATGTTGAAAGTCTGGCATGAAAATATTGCAGATTTGTGAAGAGTTAAGAGTGCGTGGAAACTGTGCAACGCACGCTTGTAACACAGTCATTTTAAGGACTTTCGTCACCAAATTTTCAACATAGGCATTTTAGAACCTCTGCTCATGAACAGTGTCACTGTCATTTTTTTAATCTGTCCCAAAAACTGATTTCCCACAGAAACCGTGCTATTCTGTGCTGGAAGTGCAAAAACACATTTTGGCAAGGAAGTGTAAAATGACAGCTGTATTGTTCATAAGGAGCAGTGGAAAAATGCCAGTGTTGAAGATCTGGAGTGAAAATATTACAGATTCGCGAAGTTATGAGCGTGTGTGGAAATTGCGCAATGCACACTCGTGAAACAGTAATTTTTTTGGATTTTTTTTAACCAAATGTGCAACATATGCTTCTTGAGAGCCCACCTCATGAACAGTGGCATTGTCATTTCGTTAATCGGTTCTGAAAGGTGATTCCATTCAGCGACTGTGAAATCACCTTTTGGGACTGAATAATGACATGACAGTGACAGAATTCATGAGGAGGGATCCCAATAACCAATGTTGAAAATTTGGTGCCAAAATTCCCCAAAGTGCCTGAGATATGTACCAAAGTTGAAAAAAAAACCATTTATGCCATTATACAGCTTACAGACATTTCTTCAGTTCGCGGTCAGCTTTGAAGAGTGCAGACGTGTTCCCAGTCCACCGAAGATCATTGTGCCATGCTCCTGAGGTAAGTATGGGGCGAGGGTGTGTGTGAAGAGGTGGGGTAAGCAGAGGGTGGGCACGGGTTGGGGAGGGGCACTGGACATGTCGAGGGACCATTTTCTTGTTTTACAGGTAAAAAAAAAAAGACAACGTGGGTCAGTTTTCTTCTTTCGCAGGTGTGTTTGGTACACTGGAGGGGGCTCCCAGTGTGCCACCTGCATTTGTGGGGAGGTGGACTGGAGCTGACAGGGATTGGGCCCTCTGTCGGTAAAGAAATGGGTGGGGGGCATGATGCTGAGGGGGATTGGGCACCCCCTTGGCACACAACAGAAATTGGGTGGTGAGGACATTATGCCGATGGGGAGTGGACTCCCCTGTCAGAAAATTGAACTGGGAAGGGGGGACTGAAGCCAACAGGGATAGAGCCCCCCCATCGGCAAAGAAAGATGGTTTGGGGGCACATGATGCCGAGGGGGATTGGGCACCCCTTCGGCACACAACAGAAATTGGGGGGTGGGGACATTATGCCAACAGGGAGTGGGCTCCCCTGTCAGCTAATGAAGTGGGTTGGGGGCATGCCAACAGGGGGATTGGGCGCCCTTGTCGGCTTTCATGGAGCTCTGAGGTGACCACATACAGCTGCCATGTTCCTGGTGATGTTACACAAGGCTAGGTACCATCCTGCAATGACGGGTTGCTCCCTCATTGCAGCAGAATTGCTGACACTGCAATGATGAGGCGGCCCCTCATTGCAGCGGCCAAATCATTTCAAGTTGGTGGCACTTCTGCATCACCAGTGTCATCAGAACACTGGGCCTCCATTGGGTGCACACCGCCAAGCCCATAAATGCAGTGCTGGCACTGGCCGTCACACTGCCGCACCTCCACAACCCGCTTCTCTCCTAAGCTGCCTCATAATGTTTCTTGCACATGCGCACAAGCAAACATAAAAATTATTTTGAAAATATGTAGAGCAGCAAGCAGTAAATCTTCCTCCCCCATATATTTCTCCTTTGTCGTGACTTCTATAAATCCTCTAGGTGTACAGTAAATGGAACAGAGACTGCCACCTTCTAACAAGGGAGTGCTCTTCATAGGCTGCACCAAGATTTGTTTTTTTTTAATTGTTTGGTTGGGGCTCAACAACTGGCAGGGGCTGGCAGTATAGCATGGAGGGTAGAGTAATGAACTGGGAATGAGTTTAGTATATCCAAAAGACCTGGGTGCTATTTATTTATTATTTCTTTGAATTTTTGATGACCGGGTAGGCCCACTGGGACAAGCTGTCCCTTTTTCAGGGGCGACCCAGGGAATGGTACATTCCTATGGCAAAACAGTACAAACCTATACAACAATAAGCTAAAAACAGAAAGTATGAATTACAGCGGTAATACAATAGGGTAAGCCAGGAGAGGTCAATGAATAGCAGTTCAGCATATCAACAGTTTCCTGCTACTCCAATCTCTTAGCGCAGAAAATTAAGGTACTAGTGCATAGCAAATTCAAACAAATATCAGTTTCAGATTATATAATCATATTATAACCCATAGGCAGCGCTACTCCTGGAGTTACATTCTTGCCTACTACTTTGGATGTGGGCTGAGGGGTTTGAGTTTTCAAACTTACATTAGGTTCTAGAATGCGCAGTGCCTCCACTCTGAGTCAAGCTTTAATGTGGGCTAGCTGTTGCCTGGTACAACCCCCTGAGATGTTATGCCACCCACAATTGCCTTTTGCCACCCCAAAACATGACCCATTAGCATTTCCCCAGATTTCAAACATTCGGTAAAGACTCGCTCCAATAATATGCTCTCGACAACATGAGAGCAAAAAACAATAACAATATATTTATTTAGTGGACATAGGAATTAGGATAGGGAAACCAGAGGCACAGAGGCTATGCAGTGATTCTATTATTTACAAATGTACAAATGATTTGATTGTGGTGCTGAAATCCTCCAGCTGGGTGAGTACCAGATTTGCAGATAAAAAGAATCACATTTGACCAACAGGAATGACACCCAGAGCCCTGGCTGTCTAGCTGCTGACTAATCAGCTGGAACACATTTAATTTCCCCAGCACTGGTACTAGTTCCCAGACAACACTGAACCCCCCCAATCTCACACTACGCCCTGGGTACCCAGTTACCAAAGTCCTGGATGATTGCAGGCTTGGTGGACATTGCAGCTGGTGGCATTGGCCGGCTTTGATTCTAAAGAAGAAAGACGTTTAACTTTAAAGCACTTTAACAACACAAGTTTTGATTTTTTAGCAGAGGTGCAGAGATTGCCCTGCTTTTGGCAGAAGGGCAGGTATTGCCCTGCTTGTCGCAAACTTAATAGTTCAGGAGGATGGTAACTAGCATGGTTACAATGGTTGAAACATGGATTGGCAATCCTGAATATTCAGCACATTCATATGGTTGTCACATCCAGTACATTTATATCTCTAGTACGTCTGTATTTCCAGACATAATTAAGAAAGGTGGAAAACAGTCATTTCCAGGTTATATAAGCCAGACTTAACTGACTTTGAGGTCTCAGTCCATTAACATGGCAGTGTGGCTATGGCTGGTGGCTCCACAGGACATTCTTGACTGGATAACTAGCATAGGTGCATCTCAGCACATTTATATGATACTTCCAATCAACATAGGTGCACCTCAGTACATTTATATAATACTTCTTAGCATAGGTGCATCCCAGTACATTTATATGATACTTTTGAACATAGGTGCATCTTAGCACATTTATATGATACTATTAGGCTCACGATGGGTCCCCCAATAGTTGAACACTGCTTGGGCTCTCCTGGGTCCCCCAGCAACAGCTACGATCTGCAGAAATAGTTCCAGAGATCCACCCACGTTGAGCTAAACAGGGCAGACAGGGCAAGGTGCGAACCGAAGAACCATCTTTTATCGAACAGTCACTTTAGGCAAGGTGACCCAGATTCATTAATCAATCTTTCTTTCTTTCTTTCTTTCTTTCTTTCTTTCTTTCTTTCTTTCTTTCTTTCTTTCTTTCTTTCTTTCTTTCTTTCACCGGGGCGGAGGGAGGGGTACAAGAGAACTTACTTAGGCTTCTCACGGATGATCCCCGATACAAAAGGTTCCTGAATGGTCTTCAGTTCTCTCACAACTGAGGTCTGTTTCAGCTCTCTCAGAGCTGCTTAATGTCATCTGGTGTTGGTCTGCATATTTCCCCAACGTGGAAGGGAGGGCTAGCACCTAGGGGACATTCTGGCAACCCCTAGGCTAGCAGTTCAACAAACTACATTACTTTGAACTTAATGGGACTAACACAAGAAAATCACCTCCTGCATGGAGGGGCTTAGCTGGATTACCAGACCCATTTACTCTGCTAGGGGGCCTGAGCCCTCACTCCTGTGGGGAGCTCCTGCTCAAATCTCTCTCTCTCTCAATCTCCCTCTCTGGAATCTGAATCTGGAATCTGAAAATCTGGTCTCTTATAGGGCTCTCCTAAAGCTCCTGATTGGATGAAGCATTTGGCTACAATGCCTCCGATTGGCTGGAAAACCTGTCAGTCAGGAAAATGAATAATGCATATACCTCACTCGATGCACCATTGGTCTGCTGTTTTGGTGCCTAGAATTAGGTCCCTGTAGGTCCCCATGAGCACTTGGCATTTACCCATGAGCTTTAGAGAAAGTCCCACAAGTCCTGGCTTTGTTATCTTGGCTTTCCGATTGGCTGTGGTTGCTTGCAATGGCTGCTGAAATATACAGTCCCTTAGCAGATCAAGTACAGTCCTGAATCAAAGTCCTGGTGCAGCCAGAATAAAGTAATTATTTGGCCCAATGCCCCACAGTCCATTAGCCCTGAAGGGGCACTTGCTTCACTGCACAGAGTGAACTAATTGCTCAGTCCATTATCCTGTCGCCGCTGCCAATATTTTAGCTCCCCAACATGCAGCAGCAGACAGGCTGTTGATCTGAGTCCCAAATTTTGTCTGGTGCAGACAGGAGCAAAGCATTTATTCATTTTGAACACTTTTCCCCCAAACATACAGCAGTTACTATATTTATTTATGCAACCCCTAGGTGGTGCTATCCCAAGGGCTACTAGCCCTGCCTGCTTGGCTATTAACAGGTTGCGGGGCCTAGGTTCAGTGGCAGGTGCCTCCACCCAAAGGTCAGGGTTGGTGTTAGTCAGACTAACCAGGCCACAGCTTTCTGGGACACTGTGACCCCCTCATCTCCTACTAGTGACCCACACAATACACAGTATTTATCTTCACAATACCCTGATATGCTCTGTACATACACATACATCTGGCACTTACCCCAGGACTGGTTTCTCACACTAGGCTCTGGGACCCCCTGTAAAATAAGGTGAGGCAATTCAACAAGCAACAGTACAATACCCTGCACATAAACCGACACCACAGTCAATGTAAATTACAGAAAAAAGTAGTTCTGATTTATTCAGGGGGAAGTAACATGGGAGGGGCACAATCAGGATAATTGGTAGTAACACTCTATCATTAATATATGGTGCAGGCATCTACCGTCCCCACTACAGTTACACTCTCTAAGTACCCAGTGGATGGAATAGGGGCTGCCAAGTCCGTTGCCCAGGGTAGGCTAGCATTGCAGCTGGTTGGGGCCCTGTGAAAGAAAGAAACAACATACACCACACCCTAATTGTAATCCGGAGCCGGAGGGCTCAGTTCGTACAAAGGAAAAGAAATGACAGACAGTCAGGTGACACACTTTTGATTTTAGCTATATGTTGCAGGGAGCTACCCTGTTGGTTACTCACGATACCCAAAACTGAACACAGGATGGATGATGGTCGAGATAATAGTTGGATTTTCTGGATTGCCAGAAGAAACAGGGTAGAGAGACAAGGCCCTCGTGGCAGGGCCCAACTGCACTGGGTAGCAGCAGATTCAGTCCAATTCGAGCTGAGTATAACTTCCAGCCCTCAGCACACAACTCAGCTTGGGGGAAAGCCAGATTGTGACCCCACTCCAGTTCACAGCACATTTATATGTAAAGAAAATTACTGTACCAGGCAGACAGCTCTTCAATCCTGATAGCAAGGTGACTACTAAAAACCCGGGAGCGCAAAGGCAGCTAAAGTTCCTGACAGGCCGATCACATTTAGCAAAATCTTTGGTCTTCTACAGGTTAAGCCTGGTCCCAATTCAGTAGCTTGCATCACAGCACACAGATCGGATTCAGTCCAAGCCAATTCTCTCTCTCTCTAGGCAGAAAACGGCAAACAGGCCGGAATTCGGGCCTTCCACGGTTCTCCCGCATGAACTACTGCACAACACGGCTGCTTGAACTATGCGAGCTCTTTCTCGCTCAGCTTCCAACTCAAATCTGGCATGCCAGCAGACAGCTCGGTGGGTTTCCCTTGGATCCAAAAGGTTTGATTGGTCAGGTGAACTGTCAGTCACAGTAAGAGTTCCCCCTCTGGGTGCAAAAGGCGCCAACAGCCCAAAACTACAAATCCCAACTGGTAATCCACACAGTCCCACATTAGTAGGCTCCATCTTAGAGTCCTCACGTACTCATTGGTCCAATTCAGCAGTTCTGGACCAAAATGGTGGCGCTAAGCTGAACAGTCCTTGCTGCAAATAAGGCAGGTTAGCACAAACCATATTATCATTATTATTACCCTAAATGGTCACCAACAATTAGTTACATCTTTCGACAGGGTTCCCTCTGCACATGTAATGATGGCAGAAACAAAGTGAGTATTCAGCAGCCTGGGCGGGACTCGGACATGGAAACACACAGTCCCCCCTCCTGATTAATTATGACTGCAAACAGGCAGCCCTTAAAGGGATAGCACATGGAGGCTACACAGGCACTCACGGGCAACACTTTTAACTGCTAAACGCAGGACACCAGCCTGGCAACAAGTATTTGAGCGAGCTCACAGAAGCCCTTTGGGAACCCCCATTTGTAGGGGGGTTACACCCTTCCTTGCCTGGAAAAACTTGGCGTCCGCGTCAAGTCTGTACCATCACAATAATTTCAAATGCAAATTACCTTACACATCTATACCACTAGCAGATAATGCCTATAGCTTCTAAAGCATTAGTCAACATATTAGACTTTTAACATATACATTCTCTGTATTTCACAGTACACTACTTTTCCTAAATTACATTACACACATGTTGCACAGATTACTCATATACACACTGCAGTATGGAATCAGGTTATTACTTCCTGCACATGGAACAATGAGAATGGGGGCCCTCTCCTATCAGCTACCCTGGGACTAGATAGGGCAGGGGCACCATACCTGGAGGGCAGAACAATCAGCCGGGAATTAGCACTTAAACTCAGTTTGGGCAGTGAACTCTGGGACACTTAAACTCCCTTGTGGACTAAATTGAGAGGCAAATCCACTGGCCTCCCATGGGGAATCATTGCTGAGGCGCACTATTGGTTTGACGGCTCGTCCAGTCTTCCTGGAGGGAACAGCCACAGTCTCTGTACCTTTCACCTCAATCTCTGCACTTTCCTCACTTGCAAGGGGAACTTCTGTCTGAGTGGAAAAACTTGTTCTTGGGGCACTGTCAGCCCCTGGTTCTGTAAATTCAGGTTCTACAACACTTTGCTCACTGAGAAGGCACTCTGGCACTGGAAAGGAATCATCATCACACTCAAAGTACTCTTCGGGTTCTGGAATGTCACCAGTCTGTCTCAGATCATCTGTCTCTTCCTCAGGTAAACCACACAGTTCCACCATATACAGAGACTCAACATCATCAGACCTGATGCTTTGAACTTCACTCTCAGGAAGCATTGGATCCAGAGACAAAGCTGGGAGGTTAGGCAGTCTGGAAGGCCCAGCTTCATCCCCACAATTGACCATGGGGTTACCCCGAAACAGCTGACTCAGTTCATAAGAGGGGTAATAAACATAGTTGCGTTCACTCTCATCAGAAGTGGACTGACAATCATTATCAGTTTGGGTTTGCTGTGGAGAGAACCTCAAGGCAGTGACCCCTGGGGCAGGTTTAGTCTGTCTTTGTTTCGCAGCAGCCCGAGTCACTGGTTCAGGGGGAACAATCTCTGGGGGCTCAGCTTCAATCATGATTTGGCCAATGGGCAACAAATGGTTACAGTGCATGGTCTTGACGTCCTTTGAATTGTTTTCAGGCTGCACTTTGTACACGGCAAGTCATTCAATTTCCCTACTACTATGTGGGGAAGATGGTGCCAATGATCAGCAATTCTGTGTTTGTCATGCAATCCCAGATTTTGCAGCAGTACACGGTCTCCAGCTTGAAGCTCTTGGGCCTTTACTTTTCTATCGTATCTTTCTTTATTAGCTAAGTTTCTCTTGGCAGCCATTGTCTGAGCTAGCTGGTATGCATGGTTCAATTGAGCTTTTAGCTTTTGCACATACTGTAGATAATTCTCAGCTCTGACCCCATCAGGAGAGACCCCAAAACAAACATCCACTGGTAGCCGAGCCTCTCTCCCAAACATGAGGAGATAGGGAAAGAACCCGGTAGCATCATTTTTTGTACAATTATAAGCGTGTACCAAGGTGCTAATCTGCTGGCTCCATTTGAGCTTGTCTTTCGGATGGAGAGTGTCCAGCATGTCAAGCAGAGTGCGATTAAAGCATTCTGGCTGTGGGTCTCCCTGTGGGTGATAACGGGTGGTTCTTGACTTCTGTACCCCTCATAGAGAGAGCATTTCCTTGATTAAGTGACTCTCAAAGTCTCTGCCTTGGTCAGAATGAATTATTTGGGGGGCCCCATAGTGAACAAAGAAATTCTCTATCAGCACCTTGGCCACGGTGGATGCATTTTGGTCTTTGTTGGGAAATGCTTGGGCATACCTGGTAAAGTGATCAGTGACCATCAACACGTTACTGATGTTCTGCTGATCAGGCTCCAAACTTAGAAAGTCGATGCAAACTAACTCCATGGGTGTGCTGGTGGTGATGTTAACAAGGAGTGGCAGCCCTCTGGGGCAAGGCCTTTCTCTGTAGGCAACGACTACAAGTCCGTACATGATGTTCAACATCGGCTCCCATCTTAGGCCAGTAGAATCGAGACCGCACTAAGTCAAGGGTTTGGTCGATACCAAGGTGGCCCATGTGGTTGTGTAGGGACCTCAGCACCAAGTCACAGAAATCTGTGGGCAAGACCAATTGCTGCTTGTCTACTTGATACCCCCCTCCCCCAATCTACTGTATTTCTGTACAGCAACTGATTTATTAGCTTCAATTTAGGACCTTCTTTATACAATAATGCAGTTCTCAAATCAGAGGAGCGCAACTTGGACACATCTTTCCCTGTGTAGAGGGCTTCAAGGGCTGATCGGATCATAGGGTCTCAGGATTGAGCCCACTGAATGCTGTCATTATCAAACTGAGTCAGTGCACTAATATCTAGCACAGAGAAGTGACAGTACGCAGCTGGTATACAAGTGTCAGAGGGGCCCAAGCAGTCTACCAAGCAGTCCACTGGGTCTGTGGACATCTGTTCATTTTTGTCAGACTTTTGGTACAGTGCTAGAATGTCAGGTTTGGACAGCCTGACCCAATCACCTCTGGAAATAGGCCTCCGGGAGAGGGCATCAGCATCTATGTGATTCAGGCCCGATCTGTATTCAACAGCATAATCATAAGTAGACAACGCAGAAAGCCACCAATGCCCGGTAGCATCCAATTTAGCTGAAGTCTGCACATAGGTCAGTGGATTATTATCTGTCTTTACCAGTATCTTTGCCCCATACAAGTATTCATGAAATTGGTCGACAATGGCCCAATTCAACGCCAAGAACTCCAATTTATGTACAGGATAGTTTTTCTCCAATGGGGTCAGACTCCTACTGGCAAAGGCCACTGGTCTCAGGCCATTCTCATGCTCCTGATATAACACGGCCCCCAAACCTTGTAGGCTAGCATCGGTGTGTAACACATAGGGTTTAGCAGGATCAGCATAGGTGAGGGCAGGAGTGTGGGTGAGCCGATGTATGATTTTGTGGAAAGCAGCCTCGCAGTTGGGTGTCCATCAGGACCGAAAAAGTTCACCCGGGAGGAAGTACACTCTCTCTGCTTCAGTGGAGGCCATTCTCTTGTATTTTTTGTTCGTGGGAGGGTAACCCAGGGTAAGATTCAGAAGTGGGCGAATCACTCTTGAGTAGTCCTTTATGAACCGTCGGTAATAACCACAAAATCCTAGGAAGCATTGTTATTCTTTTAGATTGTGGGGCTGGGGCCAGGTGGTCAAGGCCTCAACTTTGCTGGGATCAGTCTCTATCCCCTTGGTGGACACTATGTGCCCCACATACTTTACTGATGTCTGAAAGAACTGGCATTTGTTGATGGACAGCTTAAGGTCGAAATCTTCCAGTTAGTCCAACACTTTAAAAAGTCGGCTCTCATGTTCCTCCAATGAACTTCCAAACACAATAACATTGTCTAAGTATACCAGGCACTCTAACAAGTTCATGTCCCCCACTGCACATTCCATCAGTCGCTGAAAAGTGGCTGGGGCACCTGTGATCCCCTGGGGCATCCTCATAAACTCATAGAACCTAAGTGGACAGATGAAAACTGTTTTCTCACGGTCTTCTGGGGCCATGGGGATCTGGTAGTACCCACTGTGAAGATCCAACACCGAGAACCACTTGCTTCCATTCAGACAGTCAAAACCATCCCGAATACAGGGCATGGTGTATTGATCGGGGATGGTCCTCCTGTTAAGGGTCCTGTAGTCCACACACATTCTTACTGTCTCATTCTTTTTCCTCACCACCACAATAGCATAAGGGCTTCTGGGTTCTTGTATCATACCAGCCACAAGCATCTCCTGCAGGTGTCTTCTTACATTATCTATATCTGCTGGTGCTAGGCACCGAGACCTCTCATGGAATGGCCATTCATCATGCAGGCGTATGTGATGCTCCGCTCCTCAGACACATCCCACATCCCATTCCTTCAGCGAAAACACCTTATCTCTCTGGGCAAGTCTCTGGCTGATTCTAGTCTTCCATTCAGCTGGCAATGGGGAGTCACCAAAGTCAAACAAGTCAGGCGTCACTCGGTCAGTCACTCCAGAGGGCTTATTACTAGGTAACACTGCAGTGTCCACGCAGTGTACAGTAGCTAGGGTGCAGCCGCTATTCACCCAAATTTCTCGATCTGACACATTGTGGACCTGGACCATTACCCATCTAGCATAGGCATGAGCACGAGTGAGTAAGATACTGGGCTTAATCAGCAACTCTTCTGGCAATTTTCCATCGCCTGGCACATCTAGCATGAGTGTCTTATTCTTGACATCTTTCCATAAACGGACCTCCCCTTGTAGGGTACACTGAGTGTTGGGGGCCAGGATCATCGACTCAGGATCCTTCTTCCATACAGCCCCGACTGGTTCATCTTGATCAGCCTCTTCGGCATTCTGCCGTGACTCATATGCCCTCTTAATCAATGCAGGAATCCTCGAAGCCCTACCGGTTCGTTGCCCCTGTTTCTCATAGCATAGCTGCGCCAACCTTCTGAGCATATGAGCATTTGTCCCAATTAGTAGAGGAACCCCATCATACAGTCCAGTAAGGGGACACACCAAAGCTAAGGTCTCCACTTGCTCCACCACTCCAGCCACTGAAGTAGGGAAAGACAACCAAATCCTGATATACCCAGAGTAGGGGTAGGCCTTTTCACTCAACCCCCAGACATGCAGTCTGTAAGGGCTGTAAGGGCACATCAGGCAAGTGCTTCCAATACCAGTCTTGAAACATTATAGTTACTTTTGAGCCACTGTCAAGCACAGCCCTGGTAGACACTCCATTCACCTTCACTGTTGTCTTCATGGAGGGACCCACCACATCGGACCATTCAGGTGGCACTGATGTCGGTGTTGATCTGGCATTGGCTTTGACAGCGTAACTTTTTCGCACAGCTCCCCCCAGTGGCTGGTTATTATTTTGTCGAATCACAGCTAATAACCGGGGGTGACTCTCCTCAAATTCTCCGGTGAATGGCAGAAGAAGCGGGTGTGTCCATCCTCTCCACATTGATAGCAAAAAGTAGACTCTCGGGGATCTCGTGGGGTTTGCGGGCCATCTCCCGACTTGCGTACCACGGGGGTATTGGAGGGCTCATCTTTGGCTCATGCTCTGAGTCCTTGATCCTCGGGACCTCCACCAGGGTGAGGATTTGGTGTGATTCACAGCAAGTTCCCCACTACAGCTCTCAGCTCTCGCACTTCTTCCAGTAGGTTACCCTCAGCCTGGGGTTCCAGAGAAACAACATGCACTCCCATTCCACCTTTGGCCTCTAGGGATGCCTGATACAGGTCAGGTTCTCTGGCTGCTTCGGTCAACTCTTTAATCAGCTCTCTCAGCTGTTGTGCCTCATCCGAGTCACTCCTCTCCGGGCAGGTACCAACCATCCCAGCATAGGGCTCCCAACCCTCTTCATTAGTCTCGATCTCATGAATTTCCTTTATAAGATGACAGTACTCAGGAGGTTAGTCTTCCTGTCTTGTAACTTGAGTTTCAATTTTATTACACTAGAATATCTGGCTGACTTTAGGATATGGTCCAATCTGACCTGGTTCAGTTCCTTTGCGGGTACTTCCCCTTTCTTGTGGGCCCTCTGCAGAGCCCTCTCAATCCTGGTAACAAATGTGGACAACTTCTCATTCTTCCACTGCTTAGCTGACTTGAACTTCCACAACAAGTCATCCCCCGACTCAGTACTGCCAAACACTCCTTCCAGTGCAGAGAGGTATTCAGCTGCCATAGCTTCTGGGCAAGTTGGTCGCAAGAAGCAGATGGCCTCCAGTGCAGGGCCCCTCAAACTCTCCATCAGCCTCTTTCTCTTTTCTCCCTCTGAACATTGCCATTCTTGTACTAAGGGAGTAGCATAGTCTATCCACATTTCCAAGTCATCCTCCCCGTGGGCACAGGGACTGTGCCTGAAAAAAGTCTGAGCTTCCGGTAAGAATCCAACTGTATCGAGGGAATTACGATGGGGAGGGAGCTACAGGAGAACTCTTGGGAGGAGCTGGGGACGTGGCTGGGGAGTGCAGGGGTGTAGGTTCCTCTGAAAGGTCTAGCACCTTTACGAGCTCTTGAGCAGTTCATCCTTCAGACACTAATAATCTGAGCAACTTATCCTTAAACCCTTCTATACGGGGGGACCCACCTGGGGTAGTCAGATCACTGTACAGGTGAATGACCCTCCACCCCTTCTGGGTACCTTCCAGCAGAATAACAGGGGGTACCTTCTCTGGATCTATTGGGGAGCTACAGGTGAGCAACACTATCATAGTCTGTTCAAACAAATCTGCATCTCTCCCCTTCACCTCTGCTTTGCCCATGCCCTTAACATGTTCCACAGTGGCTACAATATCAGCATTAGTAATCCCTAATGGGACATCCAGTAACAGGAGAGCCTGTCGGGGGTCTAACCCCTCAGCCTCACTCCACCCCATCGTTCGGTGGACTAGCAGCTTATGGGGGGCAATTTTCAGCTTGGGCGTAGCAAGATCCTCCATTTTCTCCCCAAAACTAAACATATCAGGGTAACTTCCTCCCTTGGTTACTAGAGAATGCTAATCCCAGTGGTGCCTCCAAGATGTAACCCCTAGGTGGCACTATCCCAAGGGCTACTACTCCTGCCTGCTTGGCTATTAACAGGTTGAGGGGCCTAGGTTCAGTGACAGGTGCCTCCACCCAAAGGTCAGGGTTGGTATTAGTCAGACTAACCAGGCCACAGCCCTCTGGGACACTGTGACTCCCCTCGTCTTCTACTAGTGGCCCACCCAATACACAATATTTACCTTCACAATACCCCTGATATGCTCTGTACATACACATATATCTGGCACTTATCCCCAGGACTGGTTTCTCTCGCTAGGCTCTGGGACCCCCTGTAAAATAAGGTTAGGCAATACAACAAGCAACAATACAATACCCTGCACATAAGCTGACACCACAGTCAATGTAAATTGAAGAAAAAAGTAGATGTGATTTATTCAGGGGGCAGTAACATGGGAGGGGCACAATCAGGATAATTGGTAGGTACACTCTATCATTAATTTATGGTGCAGGTATCTACCGTCATCACTACAGTTACACTCTCTAGGTACCCAGTGGATGGAATAAGGGCTGGCCAGGTCCATTGCCTGGGGTAGGCTGGCGTTGCAGCTGGTTGGGGCCCTGTGAAAGAAAGAAACAACATATACACACACCGTAATTGTAATCCGGAGCCGGAGGGCTCAGCTCGTACAAAGGAAAAGAAATGACAGACAATCAGGTCACACACTTTTGATTTTAGCTATATGTTGCAGGGAGCTACCCTGTTGGTTACTCATGATACCCAAAGCTGAACATAGGATGGACGATGGTTGAGAAGATAGTTGGATTTTCTGGATTGCCAGAAGAAGCAGGGTAGGGAGACAAGGCCCTCGTGGCAGGGCCCAACTGCATTGGGTAGCAGCAGATTCAGTCTGATTCGAGCTGGATATAACTTGCACACAACTCAGCTTGGATGAAAGCCAGATTGAGACCCCCCACCTCCAGTTCACAGCACATTTATATGTAAAGAAAATTACTGTACCAGCAGACAGCTCTTCGATCCCGATTGCAAGGTCACTGCTAAAAACCTGGGAGTGCAAAGGCAGTTAAAGTTCCTGACAGGCCGATCGAATTTAGCAAAATCTTCGGTCTTCTACAGGTTAAGCCTGGTCCCAATTCAGTAGCTTGCTTCAAGCACACAGATCGGATTCAGTCCAAACCTATTCTCTCTCTCTCTCTCTAGGTGGAAAACGGCAAACAGGCCAGAATCTGGGCCTTCCACGGTTCTCCTGCGTGAACTACTGCGCAACACAGCTGCTCGAACTATGCAAGCTCTTTCTCGCTCAGCTTCCAACTCGAATCTGGCTTGCCAGCAGACAACTCGGGGGGGGGGGGTTTCCCTTGGATCCAAAAGGTTAAAAGTGGTCAGGTGAACTGTCAATCACAGTAAAAGCTCCCCCTCTGGGTGCAAAAGGCGCCAACAGCCCAAAACTACAAATCCCAACTGGTAATCCACACAGTCCCACATTAGTAGGCTCCATCTTAGAGTCCTCATGTACTGATTGGTCAAATTCGGCAGTTCAGGACCAAAATGGTGGAGCTAAGCTGAACAGTCCTTGCTGCAAATAAGGCAGGTTAGCACAAACCACATTATTATTATTACCCTAAATGGTCACCAACAATTAGTTACATCTTTCGACAGGGCTCCCTCTGCACATGTAACAACGGCAGAAACGGAGTGAGTATTCAGCAGCCCGGGCAGGACTCGGGCATGGAAACACACAGTCCCCCTGCTGATTAATTATGACTGCAAACAGGCAGCCCTTAAAGGGACAGCACACGGAGGCCACACAGGCACTCACGGGCAACACTTTTAACCGCTAAATGCAGGACACCAGCCTGGCAACGAGCATTTGAGTGAGCTCACGGAAGCCTTTTGGGAACCCCCATTTGTAGGGGGGGATACATTTAAAAACATTTTCTTTTCCTTTTCGGCCACAGCTGAGAACAAGCTGCCCCGAGGGCAGACAGGCCCTTATTAATATTCATTTGTGATCTGGACTCTGGCTCATTAATATTCATGAGCCCTGATTGAAACTCCCTCGTGGATCTCTCTAAATTTTAACTGGAGCGGCTGCTCAAGAGCCTGTCCGTGGTCACTGGGTCCCACTTACCACATGGGGATCCTGGGACCAACAGAACACTCCTTGGTTCAACCACAAATTTGGGTGGTCGCAGATCAAAGGCGCTGCTCATGCCTGCGCAATCCCCGCTGCCCCAAGGGCATGCTTCAAGCGGGAGATCGCTGTTTAAACTTTTTGAGCCCCGCAGGGCTGGATTAGTGTTTCAGCTGGACAGGACACCAAAAAGGCAAGAAAGGACCTGAAGGGACAGAAAAAAAAATGCAGGCCATATTGGTAGGAGCCCAGGAAGACAGGCTGGAACAGGAGCTGCAAGGTGGCAGGTAAGCCCCCATTTGGCATGGGGGTTACACAGTGAATACAATACAATACATATGTACAAGGGTGGTAGGAGGGTGAAAAGTTAGAGATAACATTTTTATTTTTTATTGCATATGTTTTGGTTGTGTATAAAGGCTTTTGCTATGGGGGCTTTCCCAGATCACTTTGGTAAATCTTGCTTACCCGGGGGAAAAAATGGCGGGAGTGTGATTTTAAAATTTTCCTGTGCTCATTAATATTGGTGATGTGGTTGATTGGCACAGGCACTGATAATACCCAGGTTCTGTTGTCTGATAGATGTCCACCTTGCCAGGGGTATCAGCCATCAGAGCTCGGAAATTTCTTAGACCATTTTCTAAGGTAGGTGAGAGGAGGGAAGGTCAGTAGGAAGGAAGGAAGGAAGATTAGGTGTTTAAACAGGCTGCCAGTGGTTGCAGATTTTATTAGGCAGTGGGTATCAGACAGTTAGTTAGTTAGTTAGTTAGTTTGTTAGTTAGTTAGTTTTTGTTGACTGACCGGGTAAGTGTGCTAGACAAACATTGCCTGTTTTCAGGCACACCCTGGAATTAAATTAAGCAGTGGGAGCAAACCAGAGTAAATGGGAGTAGGGCAGTAGAAGGGCAGGTACAGAAGAAGCCAGAGAGGAGGGTGAGGCAGAAGCAGGGGGAAGGAGTAGAGTGTGTAGATGTCACAGGATGGAGCCAAGTATGCAAGTGACTGCAGGGGGTTGGGGGGAATTGGCAGGACTGAACCAAGTTAGGAAAACAGAGAGGGATATGAAAGTAGGCTGATTGGCAGGGGAGACAGCAGAGAGGTGGGAGGCAAGATCAGTGGTCCAGATGGCAGCAGAGGCAGGGAGGGAGGGAGTGAAGGTAGGAGGTGGAGCAGCAGTTCTGGGAGGGAGGCAAGTAGGGAATGAGCAGGGAGGAGCAACAGACAGCCTGGGCAAGAAAAAGGGGGGGAGAGCAAGGAAGGGGAAAAGCAGGGCTCGGGGGTCACATGGAGACAGAGGCAGGGGGGTGTTATGGTAGAGGAAGGGGTAGCAGATACAGGAAGGAGGGAGGTGGAAAGTGGAACAGCTGGAAAGTGGTAAGAGGGAGGAATCGGACAGACCAGGCAGGGGTGTTAAACAGGAGAGGAGGGCGCAAAGCATAGGGGATAAGCAAGGTTTAGTGGAGGCACAGGGGTCCATAGGCATGGAAGTAGGGGAGGAGGAACAAGTTGGGGCAGAGGAATAGCATGCAACATGAAGGTGAAAAGGATAAAGGAGGGAGGGTCCTCATTCTAGGGGACTCAGTACTTAAGGGTGCTAGATAGGGAGGCAGGGATACCAGGAAAAGCAGCATTTAGGTGGCATGATGGCAGGTAAAGTGGGTCAGTATATTAACAAGTGTGTGGAGAGGGTAGAGGAGACACCACACATTGTGGTGCACCTGGGCACCAATGACCTGGAGGGGAGAATGGTAGAAGTGGTGCAGGAAAGTTTCAGGGAAGTGGGAAGACAGTGCAGTAATGTGGGAAGGTTGGTAGCATTCTCTGAAATTCTTCCAGTACCAAGAGCCAGTTCAGCTAGGAAGCAGAGAATCTCGTACTTCAACAAATGGCTGGGGGAATGGTGTGGGTCCATGGGGTATGGATTGGTGGGGAGTGGGTCAAGAAGTGGGAGAATAAGGCCCTGTATGTGCCGGATAGATTGCACCTTAACAAAGAAGGCTCACAGGTCCCAAAGCAGAAGTTGGGGGAGTTCATTCAGGTTAAACACAATTTAAACTAGGAAAGGGGAGGCAATCACCAGGAGAGGGGGGCCTTTGGACCTCCCCCCATTGCTAAGCAGCAGCAAAATTCAAATAGGAGTGGGAATAGGAAGAGGGGAAAGATGCTGAGGTGATAGGATCACATTAGAGGGTGGTATCTTTGAATGCTAGGAGCCTAGGTAACAAGACAGCAGAATTGTGAGCACTGATGGTGGAAGGGGAGATGGACATAGCCGCCATCACTGAGACTTAGGCAACCCAGTACCATGACTGGGACCTAGCTATCCCAGGCTTCAAGCTATACTTCAGGGACAGAGAAAAAGGGAAAGTGGAGGTGGCCATCTACTGTATGTTAGGGAAGGGATAATGTGAAACAGGGAGGAGGGGGAGGGAGGAAGGCAGGGCAGAAGCATTATGGGTGCAACTCCACAGCTCAAAGGGTAGAAAGGTTAGATTAGGGGTTGTATACAGGCCATCGACTCAAAAGGAGGAGATTGATAATGAGCTGGGAGAACAGTTAAGGAGGCGTAGTGGCAAAGGTAGCAGTGTGGTGGCTGGGGACTTTAACCTGACAGGGGTAGACTGGAGTGTCCAGGTTACCTCATGTGCAAGGGAGCAGATCTTCCTGGAAGCCTTCCAGGATGGCTTCCTGGCACAGAAGGTAACAGAGACAACTAGGAAGGGGAACATCGTGGACCTAGTGCTGATGGACGGTGAACAAGTCCAAGACATTGGGGTGGAGGACCCCCTGGCAGGAAGTGACGACCAAACAGTGTGGTTCTCCCTCAGCCTAGGGAAGGAGGTAGCCACAACAATAACTGAGGTCCTGGACTTCGAAAGCGCAGACTTTGGCAGGATGGGAAGTATACTGAAGGGGCACATAGCTAACATCTGTCCATACATGGATGCTGAACAAAAATGGGCAATCATCAGGCAGGGCCTGGCTGAGGCCACTAGCGCATGTGTAAAGAGTCAGAGCAAGAAAACCAGGATCAAGAAGCCAAGCTGGATGAACAGGGAGGCTGTGGAAAGGGTGAGGGAGAAGAGGGCTGCCTTTAGGAGCTTTAAAAGATCCAACTGCAAGGAGGACAGGGGAAATATATGAGGAAATCCAGGAAGGGGGGCAGAATAGTAAGGGCAGCTAAGGCGTCAAGAGAACTGAGGCTAGCTCAGGGGATAAGACAAAGGCAAAAGGATTTCTGCAGGTATATACGGGAGAAGAGAAAGAGTAATGATCAGATTGTTAGGATCAAGAATGACGGTGAATGGGCAGAAAAGGGAGCACAGCAGGCAGAAGTACTCAATGAGTACTTCTGTTTAGTATTTACCAGGGAGAGAGAGAAGAGCCCATGCCAAGAGGAAGGGGTGGGAGTGGGGGGGAGGTGGTTACGGATGGGGAGATCCCAGTGGGTAGGGTGATGGAGGGCCTTAAGTCCCTGATGGAGGATAAGGTACCTGGGTTGGATGGAGTTCACCCTAGAGTCCTGAGAGAGCTGGCAGAAGTCCTGGCAGGGCCACTGGTGGACTGATTCATTACCTCCATGGATACTGGGTTCGTACCCAGAGACTGGAGGATGGCACATGTGGTGACCCTCCATAAGAGTGGACCCATGGATGAGCCAGGAAACTACAGACCGGTGCTGTTGTAGGAAAGTTAATGAAGACTATCCTCAAAGAGAGGCTGTTGAAATTTCTGGAGGATAATAGTTTCCAAACATCCTTTGACTCCATGTCTCATAGAAGGCTGACCAGCAAACTGCGTAACCTGGGAGCAGCAGGAAACTGGATAGAGGGGTCAAGAGTCAGTTACAGGATCGGCAGCAGAAGGTAGTCATGGGGGAGAATTATCGTACGCCAGATCTTTAACAACTGGGGTCCCACAGGGCTCAGTGCTGGGGCCAGTGCTGTTTAATATCTTCATTACCAACATTTTGGAAGGAATAAAAAGTAAGATCAGCCTCTTTGCAACCAACACTAAGATCTGTGTGGAAGTGGTGGGGGGGGAGGCGATATAGTACTCCAGGAGGATTTAGCAAGACTGGAAGGCTGGTAGAACACACGGCAATTAGGGTTCAATGCCAAGAAGTATAAGGTCATGCACTTGGGGGCCAGAAATCCTGGGAATAGTTACTGGTTGGGGGGAGTGCAGCTATCCGCATGAATGGAGGAGAAGGATCTGGGAGTACTAGTAATGGGAAATAAACCACTTGGCCCAGTGCAGGAGGGCAGTGGCAAAGGCCAATAGAATGCCGGGGTGCTTCGCTAGGAGACAAGTCATCATCCTGCCCCTGTACAGGTCCCTGATAAGGCCACACTTGGAGTACTGCATGTAGTACTGGTACTCCTACTTGAAAAAGGACATCAAGCTACTGGAGGGGGTGCAGTGTAGAGCAACAAAAATGATCCTGGGACTGGGAGATAGACCATATGAGAAGAGACTGAGGGAGCTCAAAATGTATTCCCTGGAGGACAGAAGGGAGAGAGGGGATATGATTGAGACCTTCAAGTACCTGAAAGGCATAAACAGGGTAAACACTGAGAGTATGTTCAAATTAAAAGTTGGGAGGGAAACCAGAGGACACAGTCTAAAATTGGAAGGAGAAAGATTCAGGAGGGAAATGAGGAGGCACTTTTTCACGGAAGGAGTGGTTACAGGGTGGAATGCGCTGCTGGAGGAGATGGTATCTTTGAGGTCAGCGAGCAGCTTCAAGATGGGGTGGGGGTGGTCTGACCAGGCAGAAGATGGCAGCATAGTTCAGAATCTCTGCAGGAATGACTGCAATCCAACCTCATCCAGCCTTCACCAGACCTTTCTTTGGTAGTTTGTAAGTCATTTTTGATCCATCATCTACTTATATTCAATTATTCTACACTGTACTGCTGCATACTAGACTTCATCCTTCAGCATTATGGCAGATCTCCAAGCACAGCAAAGCTCACTTGCTGGAGTGGAAGTAATGTTTTCTAAACTGATGGCTGAGATTAATGATCTAAAAACCTCCACCCAACGGAATGCGACCACTCTTGAAACTTTTAGCCAGAAAATTGCATTTAATGAGAAAGCAACGACCTGTAACACCACTACTATTCATGACCTCCAGGCTACTGTCCGCAATCAAGACAGAACCATTAAATCCCTACAAGCCAAAATTGACGATATTGAAAATCATAGTCGTCGCAACAATTTACGATTTTTTGGCTTCCCTGAAGGTGTAGAATTAGTAGACACTACTGCGCTTTTATTACATGTGCTGCCTGCAATGCTTAAACTACCTCCTGACCTAACATTAATCACTGAGCGGTTTCACTGCACTCTGGGTCCCAGGCCAACATCAGACTAGCGACCAAGGCCCATCATTGCTTGCTTCTTGAACTATTCCCATACAGAATTAATACTGAAACAAGCCAGAGAAATGGGGAAACTTCAGTGGCAAGTGTTTAATATTTCCATCTACAGAGACTTTTCAAAAGATTTAGCCATCAGAAGGAAGGCCTACAATCCACTTAAACAAATCCTCCACCAAAGAAGCATTAAATTTGCTTTATGTTACCCTGTGACACTACGCCTTTTCTCAGGCTCTTCCTTCAAGGATTTTGAAACCCCTAATGCCTTAGCCAACTATCTGGACGTCTATCTCTGTAATTTTACCCTGGGAGGTTCAGCAGCAATTGGCAACCCGAACACAGCTTTGGTATCCACATGGAGGGTGGATGACGAGGTACAGGAACATGGGGAAAGTGTTGCAGAACTCGCAGCCCCAAGCAGCAACACCGCAACTGATTTGACCCCAAGGCAATCAACACAGCTGCAAGAGAAGCGTCTGTCAGGGCATTATTCTTCAAGACTGTCATGCTGTTCTAGCGAGGTTTCACCCCAAACACCCCAAGTTGCAGCCTCTCACATTCAAATCAACCCCTCTATTCCTTTAAGCAATAAGTTTGCTCTCTTGGAGGATGAAATGTACTCCTCGCAGGAGGATCTTTCCCAGCAAATTTCAGATGAACATCCCTCTAATTTGGGCCCTGTGCCTCAGGGATGTATTTCTGCCGATACTTCATGGGCAGAAGTTGTTGCAAGTTCCCCCCTCAAATCTTTAAAGCTGCCCAAAAAGAAACGTAAGGCAAAGACCAAACACAAGAACATCAATAGTCACAATCCTGCTAATAAATCTAAGGTGTCATGAGCTTATATGGTCAGTAATATGGTCACAGTTGCTATATCTTGGTAGGTTTTGCTTCCAGGATACTTAAAGGGAGTGCCAGTACACTTTTTCTGCCTAGCCGCCTGCTCTACAGTCTATGCTACCTGGTTGCTTCGCTCTGGCCCAGGTGCAGAAGCAGAAAAGGCTGCTGTCATAGTAGCGATCAATTTACTTTTGATGCAGTGTTTAAACGAGCAGCTTAAAGGTCTTCAAGGGAACGTTGGTATATCAGCAATGCTTTTCTAACCCATTGTTTTAGTGTTAAATTTTATACATTACCTCACTAAACAGGCTCTCTGTATCTAGCCTTTTACTCTCCAATTTAGCAGTGCATCAGGTTTATAGTCTTTTGGCTATTCAGTTGCATATCTTCAATCAGTATGCATCCTGATTATTGCCTTTCCTTTTTTCCTGTGTGAATTATTATATATTACAAGGCAGCTTACCCCTTCCCTCTCCTGATGACAGGTTAAGTATTATTGGCAACTACATTTAATCTATCTCCTTCCCTACGCTCCATTATTCTTACTACTTCCTGTTAACAATATGGAACTATCATTAGCACTTAAAGGTGGGCTATGTTTGGTGTACTGTTGGATTAATAGATCTCGTTTCATATGCTCCTTACTTTACTTTTCGAAGCCTACAGATATTATAGAAATCCACTGCTGTGTGGTCCCTCCTGTTTTGGGGCTCACTGGGCCTAGTCTTCTAGACCTAGTCACCCAATATAACACCTATTTAGGTGATTTTCGAGTAATCGGAGCTGATCTTTACTATGACTCTTTCTTCTGTATACAGTTATCACCGAAGCCTATACCTCTCCACATAATCCCAATTTGCATTTGGCTCAGGGCGGAAGGGCTTAAATTGATCTCCCCTTTCTTCTTTCCCCCTCAATATTGTATTTATTATGTACTTATTCTGTTGCACTGTAAAGTATTCTCAGAGTCAGTCTAATGTGGTAATGATCTATTTTTCCTTTTATATTTGTTCATTTGCATTCCACCTGGCTCCCTGAATTCCTTGCTCTATGTCTAGGCTGTACTGGCATCTCATATATGGTTCTTTAATTTACTGTTATTTCGAGTTGGTATATCTTGTACTATTACTACTAATGTTTATAAATAAGTTCTGGTGTTTAGCTTTATCCTTATACCTTGTCCTGTTGGCTTAGAATTAAGCTGAGGTTATTACAGTCTCCTGCCTTTCTTGGTATTATTCCCTTTCAGTTTAGCTTATCAGAAATACTTACTTTATTATATTACTGGGATTTGACTTAGGTTTGGGCCGATATTTATAACCAGTCCTCCCTATATTGATGCCCCAGAGTGTGGTGAGAGAGGCTCTTAGCCAGTAGGCTTCCTCATTTCTCCTCACACCCATAAAATGTTTTCTTTGTTATTTAGCTTACTAGTATTGTTGTTGTTGTTAATGACTTTTCTCCTTCCCCATCTCTGTTCTAACTTTAATAAGATATCTGTGCCACTCATGTATCATATATCTCACTTTTTTGGCTTGAATGTTCCTGCCTCTCTCTGCATATACGTAAGCTCTCTATATTGTATTCTAATCATCCTCTGCCTCGTTTATTTGTCCCCTCACACGCCAACGATTATTCCCTTTCTTTAACACTAACAGTATGAGTGACATACTTTTATATGCATGGAATGTGAAGGGACTTCATTCTCCTTGTAAGCAGAAGCAAATTATTTCACATCTCATAAAACATAAAACACAAATTGCTTTCCTTCAAGAAACAAAATTATTAGCAGAGGATGTTCATAGACTTAAAAAAGATTGGGTCAGTCAGATCTACGAATCATCCTATACTTCAAAAAAAGAGGAGTTGCTATTCTTATTCATAAGAGTCTCAAATGGTCCCTTGTAAACTCTGTTTCCAATACTGACTGCAAATGAGTGATGGTCAAACTGAATACCAACTCTGGTCCTTTTCTGCTTGTTAATGTCTATGCACCCAACTCCAATTCCCTGGAGTTTTTTCATAATTGAGCTCAACAGAGTCTATCCTTTAACACTGATAATACATCAGTTATTCTTGGAGGGGATCTTAACTTAGCTTTAGAAGCCAGCATTGACAGAAGTAGAGACAAAAGATAGTGTGCACACGGACAAAGGTGGTGCTCAAGGAACTATACCATAATGAGCAAAAACCAAAGTTCCAAGCACACACAAGCTTAATAAAAGGACGACAGAAAAGAGCTTAACAACTTACATTTTATTGTGTACAAAAATCACCACGCCTGACATGTTTCGAAGCAGATAACTCCTTTTTCAAAGGCTAATACATCAGAGCACAACACTCTTAATATATAACAAGGCACACCATGTGACATCAATATAATACAAGTGAATAAAAATACCAATTTCCAAACCAATTAAATAATTCAAATTCTACAATTTGTTGCTCACATATGATGACTGTTGCTAAGCACTTAATGAAACCAATTTTGTTTTTAATTGTATTCCACTCACATTAATTAAAGACCCTTACTTACTGCTTTATTCCAAAGTTTAAAACCTATCGTATATATATTTTCATTATAACCCATTCATAGTCATCATTTATGGTTACATATTAAAAATAATATCATTTGGAAAGAACAAAACATAGGGAGGAAAGTCAAATTATATGGGAGAGAAAGAGACATTAAAACCCAATCAATAATTATTCAAAAGCACACGCAACATGGTGAGGGGGAGGAGGAAGTAGAGTTAAAAAGCAAAAACTTATTTCTATTATCTGTAATTATTTTAGGCACCATCAAATATCTATTCAGAATCAAAAACTGTCTTTTCTATCTACCCTGTTTCAAATAAGGGCAAATATCCACATGTGTATTTAAACCTGGAGATTTATTAGCTTTTAGTTTAATGATCCAAAAGTTTTCTCGTATTAGTAAAAGATTTTCAAAATCTCCTCCCCTCGGATTTCTATTTAGTTGATCTATGCCTACATACTTAAAAGAATGTTGTCGAGAATTAGTGGCTTCTAAAATATGTAAGGCTGTAGCATATGTAAGGTCACCCTTTTCTACAGCTCTGTGTTCCCCCACTCTATCTTTAAATTTTCTTTTTGTTTTACCTACGTAATAGGCTCCACAGCAACAGACAGCTAAATATATAATACCTTTAGTATCACAAGTTATACATTAATTACGAAGGACTGTTCCACATCATTAATTAAAAAAACATTTAGCTTGTTCTACATGTCTACAAAATACACATCTCTGACATTTGTAACATCCATTTGTTTTTGTAACCATGTTGCATTCTGTTTATCAACATAGTGGCTCTGTACAAGGATATCCTTAAGTGTAGGTGCTTTTCTATAACACAAGTGAGGTGGATTTTTGCACAATTCCCTAAGTTTTGGTTCTGCAGTTAAGACGTGCCAATGACGTCTAAGTATTTTTTCGACTTCTTTTACTTGTGCTGAATATGTCATAGTATAGTTAAATTTCTGTTCTGTGGTTACAGGAATATTTTTATCTTTTAATAAACCTGCCTTTTTCTGATTTCTGCCACAATTTTAGCTTTTTCTATCTTACTTTCTTTATAACCTTGTTGGAGCAATTGTGCCGTTAGATCATCAGCTCTTTTTTACAAAAAGCTCCTCGGCAGAGCAATTCCTTTTAGTTCTTAGGAATTGTCCCAAAGGAATATTCTTAGCAACATGGGGCGGGTGGCAGCTATTTGCCAATAACACAGTATTTCCATCAGTGGGCTTCCTATAGATAGTACTTTGTAATTTTCCTGTCTCATCCACTATAATTGATAAATCCAAATATGTAATTCCCATTTTACTACTTGTATATGTAAATTTTAAATGCGGATTTGATCAATGCATACATTGTACAAATGATTCAAAAGTTGTAAGGTACTCATTCCACACTATAAATAAATCGTCAATGTAGCATTTCCAAACTACCAAATGTTTCAAAAAAGGATTAAATTGTTCATTCAAAATTGTTTTTTCTTCCCATAGACCTACATAAAGATTAGCGACCGAAGGGCACATGTAGCCCCCATCGCTGTACCTTTAATCTGTTGATATAACTCTGTATTAAATAAAAAGACATTTTGTGTCAAAACAGAAATCAGAAATCAAATTTAGTACTTCCTTAGTATCTTTTAAATATGAAGGCAAACATTTTACCAAGAGTTTCAAAAAAGAATCAACATATTCAGACAAGGGCTCAGTAATGGAACGAATCCCACTCATAATCGGTCGACCTGGAGGGTTAACTAGAGTCTTATGCACCTTAGGTAAAACATAAAAAGTCGCTTTGATGGGAAATGGTGTAATTAAGAACTCCATTGTTGTTTTACTTATAAAACCTTGTCTGAAAGCATTATGGACAGTCCCATCGATACTAAACTTAAAGTCTGCTGTGGGATCTTGACAATTAGGCGATGAAAGGTTTTATAAAAAGTTAAAACAAGATCCCACAGCAGATACTAAGGAAGTACTAAATTTTATTTCTGATTTAAGGGTAACAAAAGATACATTTTTGGTTATGATGGATATAGAGGCACTCTACACGAATGTCCCTCATGAGGGAGCACTGGATGCAGCAGCTTTCTACTTGAATAGGGCAAATGTGGCAACAGCATCTCCTACAGAATTTCTGATTAAACTATTGGAGTTTGTTTTGACACAAAATGTATTTTTATTTAATACAAAGTTATATCAATAGATTAAAGGTACAGCGATGGGGGCTACATGTGCCCTTTCAGTCGTTAACCTTTATGTAGGTCTATGGAAAGAAAAAACAATTTTGAATGAACAGTTTAATCCTCTTTTGAAACATTTGGTAGTTTGGAAACGCTACATTGACAATTTATTTATAGTGTGGAATGGGGACCTTACAACTTTTGAATCATTTGTACAATTTATGCATCGATCAAATCCGCATTTAAAATTTACATATACAAGTAGTAAAATGGGAATTACATATTTGGATTTATCAATTATAGTGGATGAGACAGGAAAATTACAAAGTACTATCTATAGGAAGCCCACTGATGGAAATACTGTGTTATTGGCAAATAGCTGTCACCCGCCCCATGTTTTTAAGAATATTCCTTTGGGACAATTCCTAAGAACTAAAAGGAATTGCTCTGCCAAGGAGCTTTTTGTAAAATGAGCTGATGATCTAACGGCACGATTGCTCCAACGAGGTTATAAAGAAAGTAAGATAGAACAAGATAAAATTGTGGCAGAAATCAGAGAAAGGGCAGATTTATTAAAAGATAAAAATATTCCTGTACCTACAGAACAGAAATTTAACTATACTATGACATATTCAGCACACGTAAAAGAAGTCAAAAAAATACTTAGATGTCATTGGCACATCTTAACAGCAGAACCAAAACTTAGGGAATTGTGCAAAAATCCACCTCACTTGTGTTATAGAAAAGCACCTACACTTAAGGATATCCTTGTACAGAGCCACTATGTTGATAATCAGAATGCAACATGGTTACAAAAACCAAATGGATATTACAAATGTCAGAGATGTGTATTTTGTAGACATGTAGAACAAACTAAATGTTTTTTTAATTAATGATGTGGAACGGTCCTTCGTAATTAAACAATGTATAACTTGTGATACTAAAGGTACTGTATATTTAGCTGTCTGTTGCTGCGGAGCCTATTATGTAGGTAAAACAAAAAGAAAATTTAAAGATAGAGTGGGGGAACACGTTAGAGCTGTAGAAAAGGGTGACCTTACATATGCTACAGCCTTACGTATTTTAGAAGCCACTAATTCTCAACAACATTCTTTTAAGAGTGTAGGCATAGATCAACTAAATAGAAATCCGAGGAGAGGAGATTTTAAAAATCTTTTACTACTTCGAGAAAACTTTTGGATCATTAAACTAAAAGCTAATAAATCTCCAGGTTTAAATACACATGTGGATATTTGCCCTTATTTGAAACAGGGCAGATAGAAAAGACATTTTTTGATTCTGAATAGATATTTAATGGTGCCTAAAATAATTACAGATAATAGAAATAAGTTTTTGCTTTTTAACTCTACTTCCTCCTCCCCCTCACCATGTTACGTGTGCTTTTGAATAATTATTGATTGGGTTTTAATGTCTCTTTCTCTCCCATATAATTTGACTTTCCTCCTATGTTTTGTTCTTTCCAAATGATATTATTTTTAATATGTAACCATAAATGATGACTATGAATGGGTTATAATGAAAATATATATACGATAGGTTTTAAACTTTGGAATAAAGCAGTAAGTAAGGGTCTTTAATTAATGTGAGTGGAATACAATTAAAACAAAATTGGTTTCATTAAGTGCTTAGCAACAGTCATCATATGTGAGCAACAAATTGTAGAATTTGAATTATTTAATTGGTTTGTAAATTGGTATTTTTATTCACTTGTATTATATTGATGTCACATGGTGTGCCTTGTTATATATTAAGAGTGTTGTGCTCTGATGTATTAGCCTTTGAAAAAGGAGCTATCTGCTCCGAAACATGTCAGGCGTGGTGATTTTTGTATGCAATAAAATGTAAGTTTTTAAGCTCTTTTCTGTCCAGCATCCTTTTATTAGGCTTGTGTGTGCTTGGAACTTTGGTTCTTGTTCATTGACAGAAGTAGCCCCACTACAGAGGCCCACCCTGGAAGTATTAAATCCCTCTCATTACTAATGCAAGATGTTGGATTAGCTGATGTATGGCGCCTCCTTCACCCCTGCGATCGAGAATTTACTTTTTACTCCTCTCTACATAAGACATATGGTAGAATTGACTACTGGTTAGCCTCTTCTGTTATAATGGAAAAAACTATTGATTCATCCATCTGTCCCATCATAATCTCGGACCATTTCCCTGTCAAATTGCAACTTTTGTGGGGCCAATTAGCACTTAAATCTTCTTACTGGCAGCTGGACCTTCTCCTTCTCAAGGATCCCAATTTCTTACCCATGATCAAAGCACAAATTCAGGACTTCCTCTTTCACAATACCCCAACCAAATCTTCTATGTCCTCTGTATGGGAAGCTCTTAAAGCTACGACTCAAGTGAAAATTATCAGTTATGCTGCACATAGGAAAAGAGTAAGGGAACAACAGCTGGCTGACTTGGAAAAATCTCTTAAGGCTAAAGAGAATTTATACTTTTCTTCTAATAAGCACTGTCTTCATTCTCAACTTCATCTTGAAATTCTTCAACTTAGAGTTAAAATTAACGAATTAATTTCTCGTAAAACCGAACTGGCCTTGTTTAAACTTAAAAATAAGTTTTGGGAACACGGCAATAAAAATGGAAACTCCTCTCTTACCAGCTCAAAGCACAACACATGGAACAACATATCCTAAGCCTAAAAGATGAACAGGGTATGATTCACTCCGACAACCCTTCTATAGACCGTATCATGAAAACCTTTTATCAAAAACTATACTCTAACACAAATCCTCCATCTACTTTACAAATTCAACAGTTCCTTAAATTGTTACATCTTCCTCATCTTTCTACTCTTGAAACAAATTCTTTAGATGAACCCTTCTCGCTTCAGGAAATCCAGAAAGCTTTGTCTTCCTTGAAATTCGGCAAATCCCCTGGGGGTGACCGGATTCCTGTTGATTTCTATAAAATGTTTTCCGACACCTTATGTCCCTTCTTCTTAATGTTTATCAAGAAGCTTCCAATACTGGCATGCTTCCCCATCTTACGAAGCAATCATAACCCTAATCCTAAGGAAGAAAAGACCCTACTCACCCTGCAAGTTACAGGCCCATCTCTTTATTAAACACAGATGGGAAGATATTTGCTAAACTACTAACTTCTCAACTTGAATCCTTGATTCCCAAGCTAACTCATTGTTCGCAAGCTGGTTTTATTAAACATAGATCTGGTTCTGATCACCTACGTTCCTTATTTAATTTAATTCACTTCACAAAGCCAAATCCTTCAAGACGCCAGCAGCAGCCATAGCTATTGATTTCGAGAAGGCCTTTGATTCCTTAAACTGGGACTACCTTCATCAAGTTTTATCTTATTTCAGTCTTTCTCAGACCTTTTGCTCCTGGATCAAGCTATTATATAACTCCCCTGTTGGTAAAGTACTTACCAATTCCACCCTTTCTTCTTACTTTCATCTAGCAAGGGGAACTAGACAAGGCTGTCCCCTGTCACCTTCCCTGTTTATTTTAGCCATGGAACCCCTGACTGCTTGTTTACGTCAATCTTCTGGCATTATGGGCATACCTGTAAGCAATTCAAGATATGTTTCTCTCTCCTATGTGGATGACCTCTTAACCTTACTCGAAAACCTGAATGAGGCTGGGCCCCTGTTGGTTGATTTGCTTAATAATTTTACTAAAATTTCTGGCCTTGCTTTGAATTATGGCAAATCACAAACTATGCCCCTTAATGACCACTGTAAAGCCTTTATGAACACACCTCTGGGATTCCACTGGTCACCACAGGGTATAACATATCTAGGAATCAAAATTACTAGTAACTTAGGGAAGATATGGGACATTAACTTTAACCCCTTATTTGACAACATCAAAACAATTCTGGACAGATGGAAACTTCTTAATCTCTCTTTCATGGGGAAAATTGCAGCCATTAAGATGTTCATTTCTCCCAAGATTCTTTACCTCTTTGCCAATATTCCTTTAGTCATACCATCCTCCTTTTTTGCTAAAATTGATAAATTAATAGGTAACTTTATCTGGGTTGGGAAACCACCAAGATTTAACTGCAACTAACTTCGATCACATTGGAAAAAAGGGGGTTTCGGAGTCCCTGGTTCAAAGGCTACCTCTGGGCTTTCGAATGGCCCAAACCATTAAATGGTTTCAGAAACCCTCCTCACTCACCACTATGGGTTGCAATGGAATCGATTGTGCCTGGAAGGAGTTCTACTTCTTCATTTTTAATCCCATTTCTCTAAACTAAATCTCACCTGACTATATCATCCTCTGTTCTTTATTGAAACTAACCCACAAATTTCTGAAATCCAATCCAACACCCTGGTTTTATGCCCCCTAATGGGGCAATCCACTGCTCACTCTAGAAGATCACCCAATTTTCTGTTGTACATGGAGGAACAAAGGCATTTTCTTTCTCGGAGATATCTTGGACCAGAATTCACTCACTCTTAGATCATTCTCAGACTTGTAGGTCACATGGAAACTTCCTAAACAGGGCTTCTGGAAGTTTTTACAAATTCAGGCAGCTTATAACTCTCTCTCTAGTTTAGTGTATAGGCATACTCTTCTAAACCCATACATCTCACACTGGACTAATTTGTCAGTAAAATTAAATAGCTCCATTTACAAAGACATTATTGATAATCTACCTGATCAGTCTATACAGGCCAAAAATAAATGGAGTACTCTTCTTAACTACAATATTTCAGAAGCACAATGGAGTAATTGTTGCTGTATTGCACATAATACCTTTAACGATGCCTGTAGTTCTTTAATACAAACTAAAATTCTACATCTTTGGTATAGAACCCCCTCTGTGCTTCATCGAATGGGCCTATTAAATAATAATAATTGCTGGCACTGTAATTTGGCCAACGGGGATCTACTTCATATCTTGTGGTCCTGCGCTCCCATTAATAAGCTCTGGCATAAAGTCTGTTTACTTGCCTCCAGAGTAACAGGACAAAAACCTACCTTTTGACCCCAAGCTATTCCTTCTAGGCATCCTTATCCCCAATAGCTCTGTCCACTCACATGCACATTTTAGATAGCTAAACATACTTTCTCTTCTGGTCAAACGCCTGATTCTTATGAAATGGAAATCAATTCTGGTGCCTTCTCTTTCAGATGCTCTTCAAAGCCTCTCTCAGTATACCTCCCTAGACTGATTATCTCATGTTACTCATAACCGACTCACTGTATATGACAGATGTTGGCAGGATTACTTCAAGTACATTGAACCTAGTTATTCTAGACCCTAAATACATGGTTGCTATTTCTGATCCTATAATACCCTATCGATTGTAACCCTTCTGCTCTCCACTTACATCCTGTCTAGGTTTGTGTTTTATTATCAATACATGTATATAAGGCTTCTCCAATATGTTTACCCTAAATACTGTGTTTTGTTAAGTGATATTTTATACCTTATGTGGAGGATAGTCTTTTATTGTATTAGATGTGTGCTTTCTTATATACTCGAATTTTAATAAAAAGATAAAGTGAAAAAAAAAGAGGGGGTGGGACTGGATCAAAGGGAGGGTCCAAACGGAGGGTGGACATGTGTGTGTGTGTGTGTGTGTGTGTGTGTGTGTAGGAAGCAGGAGAAAATGCAGGGGGGGCAGATACTGTCTAAATGGTTGAAGTGCTGCACACTCCAGCAGACTAGAGCAGACTAGATAGATCATAAGGCCTGTATCTGCTGGCAAGTTTGCATGTTCATATGTATGTTCATATATTTGATTGGTTCAGAAAGATCACGGGACTAATTCAACCACTATAAAACTAGCCCCACCACAGGTGGGCGGGAGGGAAGTAGTAGGCGGTGCCCGCTGCAGGAGCTGAGTACCTGAGCAGCAGCATACTTTGGTAGGGTAGGCTCGGGATGGTGCTCGCATGACCTGTCTTCGGAGGGATCTGAAATGCAAGGCAGACAGGCTGTGGAGGGAAGAAATAGGCTGGTGAGTGAAACTGAGCTTGATGGGAGGGAGTGCAGGCAGGGAGAGGGAAGCTAAGAAATGGGAAGGTGAGAGAGAGAGAGATCCTGGAGGAGGTATACTGCAACATGAAATGTCCACTGTAACTGAAGTTCAAGCAGCACAAAACATGAATTTACACAATACAAGCAGCGTGAATGAATGAATGAAATAAATAAGCGCAGTAGTGTAACATTCCTAGTCAACAGCAGAACCAGAATATCTGTAGTACAAACAGCATGAAAACATGAAATAAAGTGCAGTAATGCTATGGGTAACTGTGACAAACTATCTCTCTCTCTCTCTCTCTCTCTCTCTCTCTCTCTCTCTCTCTGGGCTTTATCAGCTTTCAGAAAGGTGTCTGGCTCTGTTTTTCACTGCCACCAGCTGGTTCCACCAGCAAAATTACCTTTTCCCCTTGCATAGAGCTAGGAGGTCAAACATGCAGTTGCACAGGTTAAAGTCTAGTAGTGTCTCTCAGATGGCGGATGTTAACAAAGTTTTGCCCCAGCCAGTGCAAATCATGAATGAATTACCTTAGTAATTTAAATCATAGCCACGACTGTTGTGTAGATAAATAACTTTTTACTTAAAGAAGGTCAAAAGCTGCATTACAGGATATATATATATATGTAACCCCTAGGTGGCGCTACCCCAAGGACTACTACCCCTGCCTGCTGGGCAACCAGTAGGTTGAGGGGCCTGAGTTCTGAAAAGGGTGCCTCCACCCAGAGGTCAGGGTTATTAGTGGTCGCACTAGCTTGGGCACGGCCCTCTGGGACACTGTAACCCCCCTCGGTTCCTGCAAGTGGCCCACACAGAATACAACAATGACCTTCACAGTACTCCTGATATGCTTTACCAGTATCCAAACCTTTGGCACTTACAACCAGGATTGGTTTCTCCAGCTCGACCCTGGGGACCCCCTGCAAAACAAGGTTAAACAGAGCAAATGGCAGCAACACAATACTTCAGGCATAAACAGGATCTACAGACTGTTTAAAAGGCAGAAAAAGTAGATCTGATTTATTCAGGGGATTTGAACAAGGATAGGGGCAATCAGGTTATTTTATTTATTTATTAAACTCTAGGATTACAAGTACCTTTGAGCAGGGACTGCTCATTTACAAAGGTTCCACGTCAGAGGATGGGGGGTGACATAACACAAAGGTGAACAATGGTTACAAACTTAACATGTCGATTACTAAGGCCTAAATAGTACAGTCAATATGTTGAAGTAGAACGACATAAGCTAGCTTTTAACAGAATTCATGGTAAAACAGTATCTTTGTAGGAGGAAGTCAGGAAGAAGCCGGCAGGTAGGTGCCGTTGTCAGACAAGGACGGACAGAGCGAGGGGGACAGGGGCCAGGGGCCACAGATAGGAGTGTGTCCTTAGGGAGGGATGGGTGGGTGAGCAGGGGAAAAAGGGAGGGGGAGGCTGGTGCCATGAAAGCAAGGCAGGTTACAGCTACTGTTAGGGTAGGGGGTGTTAATTAGCTTACTTTCTCTAACAATCACACAGTTATGCAAGCAGTCAGAGTCCCTAGCACAGTCACACTTCTGGGTACCCAGGTGAATGGGGGGGTGGGCTAGCCAGGACCGTTGCCTCGGTTAGGCCAGTGTTGTAGCTGGTAGGGGCCCTGTGATGAAAAAAACACACCTTGCACAACACAATATTTGTAATCCGGAGCCAGATAGCTCAGTTCATGAAAGAGAAAAACAACACAGTAATCAGATGACACACTCAGATTAAAAGATAGTTGCAGGGAGCTACCCTGACTGTTACTCACGATACCCAGGACTGGACACAGGATGGACGATGGTTGAGACAGCAGATGAATTCTCTGGATTGCCAGAAGAAGCAGGGCCCACACGATTCACTACAACGTCGTTCCCGTTCAGGCATGGAGCAGGGGGCTGATCCCCTGGCAGGTCTCTCATTGATGATTCTTCTCTTTGCAGCAGGGTAGGATGACAGGGCCCTCGTGGCAAGGCCCAACTGCATGTGGATAGCAGCGGATTCAGTCCGTTCGAGCTGGGTACAGTTTCCAGCCCTCAGCACTTAGTTACACAAGGTGGAAAACCAGATTGTGACACCCCCCCCTCCAGTTCACAGCACATTATGGGGAAATTTACAGCACCAGACACAGCACTCCCTGGTCACAATCGCTTCACTCTCTACACCCCACCAGAATATCTAAGTGGGAGAGGATTTCAGGCAGGCTGATCGCATTCAGCACAATCTTCGGTCCTCCTCAGATAAAGCCTGATCACCCTTCAGCCACTCACTGGGTTCTCCAGACTCGGATTTAGGCCGATAAATACTCTCCCTCTCTCTCTTCTCTCTCACAATGAGCTGACTTGCAGGCCGCTATTTAGGCCTTCACACAGTTTTCCCGCTCGAAACTACACAACGCTTGCTCGGCTATCACAAGCTGTTTCTCTCTCGACTCCCAGCTTAGATCTGGTCCGCCAGCAGACAGCTCGTGGTATTTCCCCCAGATCCAAACAGTTTGGTTGGCCAGCACAACTGTCAATCATACAAGAGCTCCCCTTTTAGTAGTAAAAGGCGCCAACAGTCCAGAACTACAAATCTCATGGGTTTGGATCCATGCAGCCCCTATGAGCAAGCTCCATTTTAGAGTCCCCTGTTACTGACTGGTCCAATTCGGCAGTTCGGGACCAAAATGGAAGAGATAATCAGAACAGTCTTGGCTGCAAAGAAGGCAGGTTAGAACAAGCTACATTATCATTATTTCACTAAAACATTTCCAGCAAATAGTTACATCCTTCAGCAGAACTCCCTCTGCGCAACTAGCAATGTCAGAAATGGAGCAATTAGCAGGCAGCCCAGGCGGGACCCGAGCATGGAAACACTCAGTCCCCCTCTCGGATTAATTATTACTGCAAACAGGCAGCCCTTACAGCGACAGAACACGGAGGCCATGCAGGCATTCACTGGTAATACACTTAAACAGCTATGACTACGGCGTCGAACACCAGCCAGGCAACGAGCAAATGGGCAAGCTCGTGGAAGACTTTTTAGGAACCCCAATTGATAGGGGGGTTACACCCTTCCTTACCTGGAAAAACTTGGCATCTGCGTCAAGTGGGTACCATCACAGTAATTGAAATTGCAACTCCTAACATACATCTATACCATTGGCAGGCTAGGCCTGTAGCTTCTAAGACATCAGTCAACATATTCAACCGTTACTATACACATTCTCTGCATTTCACGGTACATCATCTATCCTGAATTACATCATGCATATGTCACACAGATAATTTTACACATACTGCTGTATGGAATCAGGTTATTACTTCCTGCACATTGAACAAGGAGAGAGGGGGCCCTTCCCTATCAGCTAACTAAGGGCTAGACGGGGCAGGGGCACCATACCTAGAGGGCAGGACAATCAACCTGGAATTTGCACCTAGGCTCAGTTTGGGCAGTGAACTCGAGACACATGAACCCCCTTGTGGATCACATTGAAAGGCAAATCTACTGGCCTCCCAGGGGAATCATAACTGAAGCGTACTATTGGTTTGATGGCACGGCCAGTCTTCCTGGGGGGAACAACAACAGTTTCTGCACTTTCAGTTTCAGTCTCTGTGCGTTCATTACTGGTGAGGGGGACCTCTGCCTGGGTAGAAAAGTTTGAACTCGGAGCACTGTCAGCCCCTGGCTCTGTGAATTCTGGTGCTACAGCACGTTGCTCACTTGGAAGGCACTCTGGCACTGGAAGGGAATCATCATCACACTCAAGTTATTCTTCAGGTTCTGGCATGTCACCAGTCTGACTCAGATCATCTGCCTCTTCCTCAGGCAAATCATACAGTTCCACCATACAGAGTGACTCAATATCATCAGACATGACACTTCGTACTTCACTCTCAGGGAGCATTGGCTCCAGGGACAAAGTTGGGGGGTTAGGCAATCCAGAAGGCCCAGCTTCATTCCCACAATTGATCATGGGGTTACCTCGGAACAGCTGACTCAGTTCATAAGAGGGGTAATAAGCATAGTCGCACTCACTCTCATCAGAAGTGGACTGGCAGTCATCATTGTTCTGGGCTTGCTGTGGTGGAAACCTGCAGTCTGTGACCACTGGGGTAGGTTGACTCTGTCTTTGTTTGGCAGCAGCCCGAGTCACCGGTCCAGAGGGAACAATCTCAGGGGGTTCAGCCTCAATCATGACTTGACCAACAGGCAGTAAATGGTTACGGTGCATGGTCTTGACAGCTTTCAAATCATTTTCAGGCCGCACTTTGTACACAGGTAAGTCATCCAACTTGCCTACTACTATATGAGGGAGATGGTGCCATCAGTCAGCAATTTTACGTTTACCATGCAGTCCCAAATTTCGCAACAACACTCGGTCTCCAGTTCGAAGCTCTTGGGCCCTTACTTTTTTATCATATCTTTCTTTATTGGCTAAGTTTCTCTTTGCAACCATTGTCTGGGCTAGTTGATATGCCTGATTCAATTGGGCCTTCAGTTTTTGTACATATTGTAGATCATTTTCAGCTCGAACCCCGTCGGGAGAGACCCTGAAACAAACATCAACTGACAGCTGAGCCACTCTCCCAAACATAAGGCAGTAGGGAGAGAACCCGGTAGCATAATTTCTTGTACAATTATAGGCGTGTACCAAGGTGCTAATCTGCTGGCTCCATTTATGCTTGTCTTTTGGGTGAAGAGTGCCCAGCATGTCCAGCAGGGTGCGATTAAAGCGTTCTGGTTGTGGTTCCCCTGCTGATGATAAGGGTGAGTTCTTGACTTCTGCACCCCCATAGGAAACATTTCTTTGATTAAGCGACTCTCAAAGTCTCTACCTTGATCAGAATGAATTCTCTGGGGGGCCCCGTAGTGGACGAAGAAATGTTCCACTAGCACCTTGGCTATGGCAGACGCCTTCTGATCTTTGGTGGGGAAGGCTTGGGCATACCTTGTAAAATGGTCCGTAACCACCAACACATTACCAGTATTTCACTGATCAGGCTCCAAACTCAAAAAGTCTATGCAAACTAATTCCATTGGTGTGCTGGTGGTAATGTTCACAAGGGGGGCAGCCCTCTGGGGCAGGGCCTTTCTCTGCAGACAGCGACTACAAGTCCTTACATGATGCTCAACATCGGCCCTCATCTTAGGCCAGTAGAATCGAGATCGTACTAGGTCAAGGGTTCAGTTGATACCGAGGTGGCCTACATGATTGTGGAGGGACCTCAGCACCAAGTCTCTGAAAGCTGTGGGCAAGACCAGTTGTTGCTTGTCTACTTGGCCTCCCCTATCTACTGTCTCTCTATACAGCAACTGATTAATCAGCTTCAATTTAGGGCCTTCTTTAAATAGTAAAGCAGTTCGCAAATCAGAGCAGCACAGTTTGGACACATCTTCCCCTGCACGGAGGGCTCCAAGGGCTGACCGAATCATAGGATCTTGGGATTGAGCCCACTGAATGCTGTCATTATCATAATAAGGTTGTGCACTAATATCTAGAGTGGAGAAGTGACAGTACGCAGCTGGTATGCAGGTATCAGAGGGGCTCAAGCAGTCTACTAAGCAGTTCACTGTGTCCGTAGACATTTGTTCATCTTTATCAAACTTTTGACACAGTGCTCGAATGTCAGGTTCGGTCAGCCTGACCTAATCACCTTTGGAAGTGGGCCTCCAGGATAGGGCATCAGCATCTATGTGATTCAGGCCTGATCTGTATTCAACAGCATAATCATAGGTAGACAACGCAGAAAGCCACCGATGCCCAGTAGTGTCTAACTTAGCTGAAGTCTGCACATAGGTCAAGGGATTATTGTCAGTCTTTACCAGTATCTTTGCCCCATACAAGTATTCATGGAATTGGTCAACGATGGCCCACTTTAATGCCAGGAACTCCAGTTTATGCACAGGGTAGTTTTTCTCTGATGGGGTCAGACTTCTACTAGCAAAGGCCACTGGTCTCAAACCATTCTCATGTTCTTGATACAGCACAGCCCCCAAACTTTGTAAATTAGCATGCGTATGCAACACATAGGGTCTAGTAGGGTCAGCATAGGGGAGGATGGGAGCATGGGTGAGCTGATATATTATTTCATGGAAAGCAGCTTCACAGTTCGGTATCCAGCGGGACCTAAAAAGTTCACCGGGGCAGAAGTATACTCTTTCTGTTCCAGAGAAGGCCCCTTTCTTGTATTTATGGTTCGTGCGAGGGTAACCCTGGGTAAGATTCAGGAGTGGGCGAATCACCCTGGAATAGTCCTTTATGAACCGCCGGTAGTAGCCACAGAATCCTAGGAAGTGCTATAATTCTTTCAGATTGTGGAACTGAGGCCAGGTGGTCAAGGCCTCAACTTTACTAGGATCAGGATCTATCCCCTCTGTGGATACTATATGCCCCACATACTTCACAGATGTCTGAAAAAATGGCATTTGTCGATGGACAACTTAAGGCCGAAATCCTCCAGTCAGTCTAACACTTTAAATAGTCGGCTCTCATGCTCCTCCAATGAACTTCCGAACACAATGACATAGTCCAAGCACACCAGGCATGCCAACAAATTCATATCACCCACTGCACGTTCCATCAATTGCTGAAAAGAGGCCGGAGCACCCAATATCCCCTGGGGTATCCTCATAAACTCATAGAACCCTAGTGGACAAATGAAGGCTGTTTTCTTATGGTCTTCTGGGGCCATGGGGATCTGGTAGTACCCACTGCGAAGATCCAACACCGAGAACCATTTGCTCCCATTCAGACAGTCCAAAGCATCTTGCCTACGGGGCATGGAGTATTGATCTGGGATGGTCCACTGGTTACAGGTTCAATAATCCACGCACATTCTTACTGTTCCATTCTTTTTTCGCACCACCACAATAGGCGAAGCATAGGGGCTTCTGGATTCTTGCATCACACCAGCCGCAAGCATCTCCTGCAGGTGTCTTCTCACATCATCTATATCTGCGGGAGCTAGGCACCGAGACCTCTTGTGAAATGGCCGTTCATCTTGCATGCGTATGTGATGCTCCATTCCCTGGACACGTCCCACTCCTTCAATGAAAACATTTGGTCTTTCTGGGCAAGTCTCTTGCTGATTCTAGCCTTCCATTCAGCTGGCAATGGGGAGTCACCAAAGTCAAAAAAATAAGGGGTCACTCTATCAGTCGCTCCAGAGTGCTTGTTACTGGGTAACACTGCAGTGTCTGCGCAGTGTATGGTAGCTAATTTGCAGCCTCTGTTCACCCGAATCTCCCGATCTGACACATTGTGGACCTGGACCATCACTCGTCATGCATAGGCATGAGCACAAGCGGCAAGATGCTGGGCCTGACCAACAATCCTTCTGGCAATTTTCCATTGCCTGGCGCATCCAGCATTAATATCCTATTCTTGACACCTTTCCATAAGCGGACCTCCCCTTGTAGAGTACACTGGGCATTGGGGGCTAGCACCAGTGACTCGGGATCCTTCTTCCATACAACCCCGACTGGCTCATCCTGATCCACCTCCTCAGCATTCTGCTGCTACTCATAGGCCTTCTTAATCAACGCAGGAATTCTCAGGGCCCTACCAGTCTGGTGCCCCTGTTTCTCATTGCATAATTGTGCCAGTCTCCCAAACATATGAGCGTTGGTCCCAATTAGTAGGGGAACCCCATCGTACAGTCCAGTAGTGGGATACACCAAGGCCAAGGTCTCTACTTGTTCTGCCACTCCAGCAACCGAAGTAGGGAAAGTCAGCTAGATCTGGATATGCCCAGTTTATGGATATGACTTTTCACTCAACCCCCAGACATGCAAACCTTCCAAGGGTTGTAAGGGTACATCAGGCAAGTGCTTCCGATACCAATCTTGAAACATTATAGTCATTTGAGAGCCACTATCAAGCACAGCCCTGGTGGACACTCCATCCACCTTTACTGTTGTCTCAATGGAGGGACCCACGACCTCGGACCATTCAGATGGCACAGATGCTGGTGTCGATCTGGCGGTGGCCTTTGAAGAGTAACTTTTTCGAACAGCCCCACCTGGTGGCCGGTTGTTATTTTGTCGAATCACAGCTAATAACCTGGTAGTAACTCTCTTCAAATTCTCCGGCGAATGGCAGAAGAAATGGGTGTGTCCATCCTCAGTGCAATGATAGCAAAAAGTAGGTTCTCTAAGGTCTCGGGGGTACACGGGCCATCTCCTGGTTTGTGTGCCACAGGGGCATTGGGCAGCTCATCTTTGGCTCGGGCTTTGGGTCCTTGATCCTCTGAACTTCCACTAGGATTGGGGGTTTGTGGGGTTTGCAGCAAGTTCCCCACCAGAGCTCTCAACTCTCATACTTCTTCCAATAGGTTACCCTCAGTCCGGGTTTCTGGAGAAACAACATGCACCCCCACACCACTTTTAGTCTCCGTGGGTGCCTGATACAGGTCAGATTCTCTGGTCGCCTCTGTCAATTCTTTGATCAGCTATCTCAGCTGCTGCACCTCATCCGAGTCACTCCTCTCCGGGGTCGGGCAGGTACCAACAATCCCTGCATAGGGCTCCCAGACCTCTTCATCGGTCTTGGTTTCACAAATTTCTTTCATAAGATGACAGTACTTGGGAGGATTAGCCTTCCTGTTTTGTAACTTGAGTTTCAATATCATCACACTGGAGTACCTGGCTGACTTTAGAATATGGTCCAATCTGATTCGGTTCAGTTCCTTTGCGGGCACACCTCCTTTCCTGTGGGCCCTCTGCAGAGCCCTCTCAGTTCTTGTAACAAATGCGGACAACTTCTCATTTTTCCACTGCTTAACAGACTCGAACTTCCACAACAAGTCATCCCCTGATTCAGTGCTGCCAAAGACTCCTTCCAGTGCAGAGAGGTATTCAGCCGCCGTAGCCTCTGAGCTAGTAGCTCACAAGAAGTGGATGGCATCCAGTGCAGGGCCCCTTAAGCTCTCCATAAGTCTCTTTCTCTTTTCCCCCTCTGAGCACTGCCATTCCTGTACCAAGGGAGTAGCACAGTCCATCCACGTTTCCAAGTCATCCTCCCCCGTAGGCACTGGGACTGTGCCTGAGAAAAGTCTGAGCTTACGGTATGAGTCCAACTGCACCAAGGGAATTACTATGGGGAAGGGGGCTACAGGGGAACTCTTGGGAGAAACAGGGGCATGTGCTCCTTGGAAAGGTCTAGCACTTTACTAGCTCTTGAGCAGTTCATCCTTCAGATGCTAATAGCTTAAGCAATTTGTCCTTAAACCCTTCTATACTGGGGGACCCACCCGGGGTAGCCGGATCACTATGTAGGTGAATGACCCTCCACCCCTTCTGGGTCCCTTCTGGCGGAATAACAGGGTGTAGCTTCTCTGGATCTATGGGAGAACTGCAGGAGAGTAAAACTATCATAGTCTGCTCAAACAAATCTAAATCCCTCCCCTTCACTTCAACTTTTCCCAAACCTTTGACATGTTCCACAGCTGCTACGATATCAGCATTAGCAGTCCCTAACGGGACATCCAGTAACAGGAGGGCCTGTTGGGGGTCTAACCCCTCAGCCTCACTCCACCCCATCATTTGGTGCACCAACAGCTTATGAGGGGCAATTTTGAGTTTGGGCATAGCAAGATTCTCCATTCTCTCACCAAAGTGGAAAATATTGGGGTAATTCCCTCCCTTAGCCACTAGAGGACAAGAATACCAGCAGTGCCTCCAAGATGTAACCCCTAGGTGGTGCTACCCCAAGGACTACTACCCCTGCCTGCTGGGCAACCAGTAGGTTGAGAGGCCTGAGTTCTGAAATGGGTGCCTCCACCCAGAGGTCAGGGTTATTAGTTGTCGCACTAGTTTGGGCTCAGCCCTCTGGGACACTGTAACCTCCCTCAGTTCCTGCAAGTGGCCCAAACAGAATACAACAATGATCTTCACAGTACCCCTGATATGCTTTACCAGTATCCAAACCTTTGGCACTTACCACTAGGATTGTTTTCTCCAGCTCGACCCTGGGGACCCCCTGTAAAACAAGGTTAAACAGAGCAAATGGCAGCAACACAATACTTCAGGCATAAACAGGATCCACAGACTGTTTTAAAGGCAGAAAAAGTAGATCTGATTTATTCAGGGGTTTTTGAACAAGGATAGGGGCAATCAGATTAATTAGCTTACTTTCCCTACCAATCACACAGTTATGCAAGCAGTCAGAGTCCCTAGCACAGTCACACTTCTGGGTACCCAGGTGAATGGGGGGTGGGCTAGCCAGGGTCGTTGCCTGGGGTAGGCCGGTGTTGCAGCTGGTAAGGACCCTGTGATGAAAAAACACACCTTGCACAACACAATATTTGTAATCCAGAGCCAGATAGCTCAGTTCTTGAAAGAGAAAAACAACACAGTAATCAGATGACACACTCAGATTAAAAGATAGTTGCAGGGAGCTACCCTGATAGTTACCCATGATACCCAGGACTGGACACAGGATGGACGATGGTTGAGACAGCAGATGAATTCTCTGGATTGCCAGAAGAAGCAGGGCCCGCACAATTCGCTACATCATCATTCCCGTTCAGGCATGGAGCAGGGGGCTGATCCCCTGGCAGGTCTCTCATCGATGGTACTTCTCTGCGCAGCAGGGTAGCATGACAGGGCCCTTGTGGCAAGGCCCAACTGCATGTGGATAGCAGCGGATTCAGTCCGTTCAAGCTGGGTACAACTTTCAGCCCTCAGCACTCAGTTACACAAGGGGAAAACCAGATCATGACCCCCTCCAGTTCACAGCACTTTTATATGTACGGGGAAACTTACAGCACCAGAAACAGCACTCCCTGGTCACAATCGCTTCACTCTCTACACCCCACCAGAACATCTAGGTGGGAGAGGATTTCAGGCGGGCCGATTACATTCAGTACAATCTTTGGTTCTCCTCAGATAAAGCCTGATCACCCTTCAGCCACTCACTGGGTTCTCCAGACTCAGATTTAGGCTGATAAATACTCTCCCTCTCTCTCTCTTCTCTCTCTCAACGAGCTGACTTGCAGGTCGCTATTTAGGCCTTCGCACAGTTCTCCCACTCGAAGCTACGCAACACTTGCTTGGCTGTCACGAGCTGTTTCCTCTTGACTCCCAGCTTAGATCTGGCTCGCCAGCAGACAGCTCGTGGTATTTCCCCCAGATCCAAACAGTTCGGTTGGCCGGCACAACTGTCAATCACACAAGAGCTCCCCTTTTAGTAGCAAAAGGCACCAACAGTCCAGAACTACAAATCCCATGGGTTTGGGTCCATGCAGCATCTATGAGGAAGCTCCATTTTAGAGTCCCCTGTTACTGATTGGTCCAATTTGGCAGTTTGAGACCAAAATGGAGGAGATAATCAGAACAGTCTTGGCTGCAAAGAAGGCAGGTTTGAACAAGCTACATTATCATTATTTCACCAAAACATTTCCAGCAAATAGTTACATCCTTCAGCAGAACTCCCTCCGTGCTACTAGTGATGGCAGAAATGGAGCAATTGGCAGGCAGCCTGGGCAGTAGCTGAGCATGGAAACACTCAGTCCCCCTCCTGGATTAATTATTACTGCAAACAGGCAGCCCTTAAAGTGACTGTACACGGAGGCCACGCAGGCACTCACTGGTAATACATTTAAACGGCTATGGTGCTGAACACCAGCAAGCAATTAGGAAACTCATGGAAGACTTTTTGGGAACCCCCATTGATAGGGGGGTTACATGTATATAGGGGCACAGTTGCGCCCCTATAGTTAGGGTTGAGTAGGCACTTTAATGTTAAACTCCAATTTTTACGTGTTAACTTTACAACCCTTCAACAGATTTGCACAAAAACTGGAATGCATGGTCTCTTATTGTAGATGTCTTGATTTACCAAGTTGTATTTTGGTTGGTCTTACGGTTTGTGCGCAGCGAAGCAATGAAAAATGCATTTTTCGCCACTTTTGACATGTTTTTTGCCCATCGCCCTGCGACCACACCGTTTGGTGTTTTAGTCTGAAATTTGGAATGTACAAAGAGTTTGAGTCAAAAAACAATCCAGCATTGGTCTGGTTAAAAAATATTAATCTGTTCCAAAGTTATTTTATTTTTAATTTTTGGGTTCTGAGCATGCTCAGTTCACTCCAAGATTTTTATGTATGTTTTTTCAAAAGAGAATTGGGCTCACGGGGATTTAAAAAATCCTTGTCCAGCCCAGTGGCACTGATGGTTGAGGTGCTGGACACCACACCTTGCATCATGCCAGCAACCCGGGTCCGGGAGCAGACTCAGGCCGTCGGGGGTCAGCAGGGGAGAGGGAGGATTGAGTGTCCCACAATTGCTCTCCTTCCTCTGGGGTGGCAAAGGGATCACATCACTCTGCAGCGGCAACTGGTGGAGGCCAAAGGCACTGCTGGAAGTGTGTACAGTTGGGAGCTGGATCGTGGCAGGCGTCGGCACATAAGTGCTCAGACACCGTTGCTCGACCGGCTCCAAGGGAGGAAAAATGGCAAAAAATTGAGGGGCGGTCATGGCAGCTGATGGGTGTGTGCTGCACCCCCGGACACGAGAGGTGCGCCCCCCAAGTGTCAGGATCCAGGTCCCCCAAGGGGGGGACTCTACGTGCTGACCTGTGTGGAGGAGAGCATGTTGCTGGCCAGACCAGGTTCGGGGGTGTGGGTGCCGGCAGCCAGACAACTCACCACCCAAGCTTTGTGGAAATTAGGTTAGAGCACGGGGTGGCATTATTTGTTCAGAACTATTTAGCACTACAGTTCTGGACCTCATCCTCACTCTGGCATAATAGGATACAAAACTGGAAACAAGGTACAACATTAGGAAAACCCCAGAAAATAAAGATTAAGAAAAAAATGTGCAGTTTAAGTTACAAGGTAGTATTTCCAGAAGCTGTTTTGGTGTCAGGGATTACCTGGAAAGCTTTAAGGGCTCCTTTTTATTTTGCTGCTAAGGACAAGTCTGGCCTCTTCTTCTCAGACAGGATCCTCACAAGTCTCTGCCCTAATCCTATAGTGCCGGCCAGCCCAATCTTTACTCTTCATATAGGACAGAGGACTTGTAGGAGGAGCCTGTAGCTGAGATAGTGCCAAGAGTACATTGTCTTTCTAAAACCCCTTGAGTAAAATATATTTTGTCAACATGTACTGTTTGCTTTTGCTTCAAGAATTGAAATGATGTTTTGGAGAATTATTTTAAAGTCTGAATTCCCAGATGGGATTCACCCAAGAATTCTAAAAGAACTAAGGGTAGAATTAGTGACACCACTGACCTCCTTTTTTAACAAATCATGGGAGAATGGTGTAGTACCGGAGGACTGGAGGAGGGCAGACGTGATTCCCCTTCACAAAAGTGGGAGCAAGACAGAGGCAGGAAACTACAGACCTGTTAGTTTGACCTCAGTGGTAGGGAAAATGATGGAATCACTTCTAAAGGAAAGAATTGTTGAGTTCCTAGAGGCCAGTGGGGCACAGGACCCAAGGAAGCATGGATTCACAGCAGGAAGGTCATGTCAGATGAATCTAATAGATTTCTTTGACTGGGTGACCAATGTAGTAGAACCAGGGAGGGGCAGTGGACATGGCCTACCCTAGATTTAACAAGGCATTGACACAGTCCACACAAGAGATTAATATACAAGTTAGCCAGCCTTGGAGTGGGTCACAAGGTGGTAGCCTGGGTTAAAATTGGCTGGAAAACAGGATAAGAGGGTAATAGTAAACGAAGTTTACTCTAATAGTAAGCTACGAGGGGTACCACAAGGTTCAGTATTGGGACCGGTCCTCTTTAATGTCTTTATAAGTGACATTGCAGAGGGACTGGAAGGAAAAGTATGTCTCTTTGCAGATGACACAAAGATCTGCAAAAGGATGCAAAGGGACTTGGCAAGGTTGGAGGAATGGTCAAATATATGGCAGCTTAGATTCAATGCAAAGAAGTGCAAAGTAATGCACCTGGGAAACAAAAATCCAGGGGAAGAGTACACAATGGGGGTGAGATAATAACAACTGCAGAAATGGAAAGGGACCCGGGGGTATTCATATCAGATGACCTTAAAGTGGGTAAACAATGTGAGAAGGCAGTAAGAAGAGCTGGTGGGATATTGGATACTGGGATGCATGGGGAGCGGCATCACCAGTAGAAAACAGGAAGTTGTTATCGTTTTGTACAGACAGTTGGTGAGACCCCATCTGGAGTTCTGCATCCAGTGATGGAGACCCCATCTCTGCAAGGACATAGACAGGAATGAGGCTGTCCAGAGGAGGGCAACTAAAATGGTGCAGGGTCTGCACCAAAAGACATACGAAGAGAGATTAAAGAAGCTTAATATGTATACACTCGAGGAGAGGAGGGAGAGGGGGACATGATATAAACTTTCAAGTACATCAAGGGATTCAACAGAGTCCAAGATGGTAGCATCTTTCAGAAAAAGAGATGTGCAAGAACAAGGGGGCACAATTTGAAGATAGAGGAGGGACGGCTCAAAGGTAATGTGAGGAAGTATTTTTTCACAGAGAGGGCTGTGGATACATGGAACAGCCTTCCTGAAGAGATAATGGACTCAAAAACAGTGGAGGATTTCAAGAATGTATGGGACAGACATAAGGCAATTCTAGTGGGGGTAGGAGGAAGTAGGCTGTTAGTTAACTAGGATCTGCAGCCTGTGCATTAGGTAGGGAAATGGGCAGACTAGGTGGGCCAAGCGGTCCTTATCTGCAGTCAAATTCTATGTTTCTATGTCTATTATACATTTTTGTGTTTCATCCTCAAAGTGGGTGGAGTTTAGTCCCATCACCTGACTGTTTTTTTAATATAAAAGAAGCCTCAAGCTGTATGTTAGTCAGTGAACTGTAGGGCTCAGCAGGGAGCTGTCCCAATGAAGACCCTAGTTACCTCTATTGGTTGATAGTTTTGTTGATGAAAGTTGATTTATTTTGCATTTATCCTCTTGTTTATTTCTTTGTCAAAACAGTTTGTGCTTTCTGTTACTTTGATAAGTTTGCTGAATAAAAGCTATTTTTTGTTCTGTACCTTGGTGTCTGCATTTGAGTCCCACAAACGTCTTGCACTAAGCCACAGAAACAAGATTGGAAACCATAGATTACACCTGCAGTGCAATTTTTTCCTAGATTGTATGGTTACTGAGATGTTGGCAAATTAGTGTTACAAGGGTGCATTTGCAGCGCTTTTCAACATCCAAATCTTGTTAACGATGTGAGATATGGATTAAGTTGATTTATTTCACGTGGAGGTCTCACTGTTATGATTATAACGACACTTGAATTTTTTTCATAGCTGCTACAGTTGCTGAGATATTGGCAGATTAGTGTTACAAGGGTTCCTTGCCCTATTAGGCTGCTGCATGGCTCTGTAGCTATGTGTAAGTGGGAGCACAGGGCCCAGAGGGCCCTGTGCTCTCACAGACGCATATTGTTATGCTCAAATGGGCAGCTTGCTGGGAGCACAGGGCCCATCAACACAACTATTTACTAGTTATATTACACTTTTCCAAAAAATAAAAAAATTAATTGCAGAAAACTTTATTTAAAGCATCAGTTAGGATTAAAGTGACAAAAGTGGAGAAATTATATGTTAGGGTTGAGCCCCTAACCCCCACACCACACCACCACCCCATCCTCCACAGACCAACAGACACCTGGGTGTGCCATGGGGTCATGAGGTCTAACTCTCACCCCATTCTGCTTCACTGTAGCATGTCAACCTGTTTACACATAGAATGGGGTGAGAGTTGGGCCTGGCAACCCCATGGCACACTCGGGCATCTGACCCTTCCCCTACCACCCCCTCAACACACATCACCCCCCCACACACACACATAGCGACACACAGGTTCTCGCACCTGTTTACGTACAAGAAATAATGTCAGTGGTGCAACACCACTTGTCTTTCTGCCTTACATGTACTGCCTCTGTCCCTCTGCCTCACACATTGCTACTGGTTTCACGGTAGATACTATTTATCTAGCTTAATTTGCTAAGATTTTAAAAGGAGAGACAGGAAACATGGTTTTTATGCTGAGAAATCTATATATTTTTTAATGAAAAGCTTTACGAATTTTACATAAAATAAAATCTTTTACAAAAAATTATAAATTTTTTCGTACATAAAAATATAAATATGCGGAAAACAAAAAGGCGAAAAATATGTTATGTTCACACAGGGAGCAGGGTAGGGTGATAAGAAAAAACATAAAAATAAAATGGGAATGGTTTAACTGAAATCAAAAGTCTCTGTTAACATTTATTATACCACGGACCTTGGACACTGACCAATGAAAACGGCAGGCTGGCACCTTACCACCGTTGTAAATCCTCTGATAATCACCGCAAAAGGTGCCAGCCAGCCGCATCTGCACACAATTCTGTACCCCTGCACCCACCTCACTTCACTTGACTCCCGCTTCCTCTCCAGCTCCACTCGGTCCCAATCTGACTCATGGCTCCTAGCCCAATCACTGTGTCTCTCTTCCTCAGTAATTGTTAAATAATGAATACAAAAATGGCACTTGAAACAAATGCTTGAACACCACCGTAATTACATTTGTCCCTCCACAGTTCTACCGGAAGATGACAAACTTGAACTCGGAAACAAACTGACACGCGGTCTTCTGTTCGCGCTTAGTACACATACTCTGTTGGCTAACAGTTAATACCAGCTCTCAGAAAAACGATGTCTGAGTTAGAAAAAAAAAAACAGTAACTACCTCTGTGTCTCACATTTCGCTCATTGTCCCTCATAACTTATTCAAAGCTGTCACTAAGCACTTGCTGCTCACTGAAACCCACACGCTGTGATCGTCCAGCTTCTCTCCTAACGGAACACCGCAGCTTTGTCTTCTCTCCCTTTCTGCGATGCTACCGGCAACCACATCAGTCGTAAGTAGTTCTAGAATCCCCATATAATTTTTTTTAATACTCTTAGCCTGCTTATAACATGTTTCACAATAAACGATGTATCGGGGCAAGCATCTACTTAATATTCAACCTACCAACAGGGAACTATTTTTGGGGCTAACAATAATTTCATAAAATATCATTTAAACTAGCATAAGACACTATTTTCTTTACATTTTTTACTCAGTTACTAAAAATACACATTGTATAATCACAATAAGCCACTCGGGGGATGTGGGTTATCGGGGGATTTACCACAGCTGGTGAGGATTTACCCACTCGGTTGCGCCTCGTGGGCAAACCACTCCAGCTGTGGTAAATCCCCCGATAACCCACACCCCCTCATGGCTTATTGCTTAATTATACAATGGCAAGAAAATTTCCTGGACTCTGATTGGTCAGTGTGTGCCTGAGACAGTGATGATATTACACAATAACATCACAGTGTTGATTTTATGGAGCATGCTCCTTTTTTTTTCAGAAACAAAGATATACTGCCTCACTAAAAATCTACTAAAAACATTTTTATTTTTATTTTTGTTTTCTATAACATCAAGCCATTGTATAATTGCAATAAGGCACTCCAAGGTGTGTGTTATCGTGTAATAACGTCACTCCTGGGGTGGTGGAAGCACTCGGCTTTGCCTCGTGCTTCAACCCACCCCAGGAGTGACGTTATTACACGATAACACACACCTTGTCGTGCCTTATTGCTTAAGTATTGTAACACACCTAAAAAAACAGTACTTATTTTGACCGATTTATAAAAAATATAAAACTTCTTTTTTCATAAAAATTAATATATACAATGATGCTATATACAAAAAGATAAATATAATATTGAAGGTGACTGCAAAGAAGCTGCATAGCCTGCTCCCATCTCTACACAGTTTTCAATACTGCTGTGGGAGTCCAGGGCGGCAATCATAACTGTTTTTCATGCAATGCTTAAATTTTAAGCAAGTGCCAAAAGCTACGGCTGAACACAGCACTGTGAGTGGGTTCAGATTCAGCGGCTGCAAGTGCTTATGGGTATGACACCCATTTAGTGATATATCAAACACCACTGCTGTTATTGTTGCAGTGGTGCTGGTAGTTTATCATATTTATTTTGTTGGTTTCTTGGGGGTCTTGATACCCGAAATATTACTTACAGCAACATGTGGATAGGCTGTTGCTGTAAGTAATATTTTGGATATCAGTACCCCCCATAGAAGAGTGAAATAAATATTATAAACAACCGGGACCACTGCTACAATAAGAGCAGTGGTGCTTGACATGTTACTAAATGGGCATAATACCCACTAGTACTTGTGCTCATTCGATCTGAACTTGCTTGCAGTTCTGTGTTCAGTCGTAAGTTTTGGCACTTGATTAAAATTTAAACATGACATGAGAAATAGTGAGGACTGCAGTCCAGGACTCCTGCAGCAGTATTGAAAGGTATGTAGGGATTGGAGTGGGCTCTGTGACTTCTTTGCAGGCCACCTTTAAATATGTGTTGATTTCACATGGCGGGGAGACAAGAAAAACATTTGAAAAAAAAAATGGTAATAGCTTAAATACAAAGAAAAATCAACAAATTAAGTCTACTGTTTACGACAGTGATGGGCTAGACCTCATTCTGTGATGAGTGTGCCTTGGGGGTAGTGAAGGAAGTGAAAGAGTCCACAAGGGGAGTTTCTTGGATCAGGAGTTGGTGCCCCTCCTCCTCTGGTGTTGTGCTGGGAGGGGCACTTCCCGGAGGTTCCTGGTGCTGCTGAGGCTGGTGGGGGGCCGGGTCCATTTCCTGATGATGCTGCAGGTCATGGCAGATTAGGAGATGGATTCCTTCCATGGCCTCCGATTGGTTCTCGGCCAGCTGCACCGTAAGGCCAAGTGTGGTCTCTTGGGCAGCAACATTGGCCTCTTCCTGCTCACACAGACGATTTATAGCATGAACGAGGCCTCTGTTGCTGTCCTCGAGACCACAGACAGCAACTATAGCTGTGTGTCCAATGCAGCCCTGTCATTGCAGCAAATCAATTATTTGGTTTTGGTTTTCTAACATTTTCTCTTGATTTGCTGCAGTGACCTGTCCTCACCGGACTGCAGCTTGGTTGCCATCCTCAATGGCCTCAAGCAGCCAACCGAGACTGTGCTATGTGTTTTTTAACTGCTCTAGACAGTCTGTAAGAGAAAAAAAAAAAAGACAACGTAAATTAAATGTTATATAGTGTTGTGTAGTTTTAGTGATTTTGGCCTTTTAACGTCTGCATTTATTTGCTGTTTACTACTTTTACTGTTGAGCAGCGATAAGCTATGTTGCTTATGAAGAGCAGTGTAGTGCTGTTGGTATGGTAAACATGTTTTGAAATACAATGCATGGATAAGAAACATTATACAAAAGATCTGTGGCCTTCAGATGTATGGACATAGATTGTTTTTTAATGGTGCATGATACAGCTTTTATTGATACCTGTGTTGCATACTATAACAGCAGCACACTTTTGAGAATATAGCAGGAGCCTGCTGTTCCACGTTGCTTACTCTGACATAGCAATAATATGATGAAAATGGGTTGGCGAGAAGAATATTTGTTTTGTTTCGAAAATTGGAGAGATATAGTTGCTCAATTTGTCATAGAAAAGCAATGCCTCCCATACTGCACCATATGTTATGTATGGGGATAGGTTACACAGATACAGCATTGAATGATTTAACAGTATTTCTTGTGGTGTGTAACAATTGCTAGGTAGGTTGTTGAGATTAATAATTACTTTTTGGGGTTCCTTCTTTAAGTGTTAAGAGTGTTGACACTTTTGAAAGTCCATGCTTCCTATTTCCTGTTGTTTTGAATGCGAGGTTTGCAAGGTATATGGAAAAACATATAGCTCTGCCTGGCAGTAAGCATGAACACATATATTTGTCTATCTTTACACTCAAGCTCTATGGTGCATGTGATTATGTTGGGTTATAGATTGGAAAAGAGGATAGAGTAGAAGGTATGAAGACAGCCATGCATACAATCAATGAATTCTACTATTTAGCCCAGTATCAAAGCAGCTAAAAGTGCTATGACATAGCAATCCAACATATTTACTGTGTGAGAGACATATTGCTTACTGTTCTTCTTTTTTTTTGACAGACTGTGGTGTTATGGAAAGAAAGAAGAAAAAAAACTGTTATATGAATATATCGTTGGAAGACCTCCAACCTCTTCCCTTTACTGGGCACATACCTACTTGTATGATAAGAATGATAGTATTAACAGTTCAATTGTGGATACTTAATTCATAACAGTTAAATACACACATACATATTGTGTGATGCATCTCTGATCTTGCACAATTACAATTTCATGTGGTAATATTTTCATGTGTACCTTTTTGTTCAAAAATGTGTTAGTGCCCCATCCCTTGCATAGTGTCACAACAATGTTATAGTGTATGGTGGAATGCTGTTGAGCATGAAAATCTATGCTCAGTACAGTGATGTTATGCTTGACTCAGTGCGTTATGGTCTTGTTGTGCTGCACTGAGTACATCACCGGTGCAGCACAACAAGACTGAATGCTTTCGTGCATGTGCGAAGTGTAAGCTGCAGTGGAGAGGAAGCCAGTAGCACTAGAACAAGTCATTACACTGAAGCCAAGTAAGGCTTGTTTTAAAAAATCTGTCAGTTTATTTCTGGGTCCATTCGCTGTTTTTTTATTGAATAGATTCCCCATCCACTATAAAAGATTGTCTATGGGGAGTCATTCACAAACAAGGATCTTCTCTGATGTCGAGGTCTCACTGGCAATGGACAACCTCTCAAGCTTCACCCTTGAGGTCTAACGTTGCCAAGGAGACCTCTCGATCGAGAATATCCTTGTTGTGAATGACTCCCCAAAGACAATCCTCTATGTGGTACAATAACTCTCTTTGAACTCTGTACAGTTGTTGAGCACAGTAAAAAACAATCACTTGCACCCCTTCAAATGATGGTTCATTTTGAAAAGGAGTATATCTGTCCCTTTGTAACATCACCTTGTTACCATCTGATAATGGGGTACTCTTCATACTTACCATTCAACAGTGTGTCAGTACAATAAACTGTGAGAATAGCTTTTCTACCTTACAAGCTTTAAAAGATTTTATTGAACTATGCTGGAATGATTATGTGAGTGCAATAATACAGTCACAGGGTTGGCGCCATTGAGTATACCGGGCATCACAGAAGGTGTGACACCGTGTGCTTGTGCTGAGGCCTGTCACCACACTACTGCATGATCCAGCATACAGTAGCTTGATATTGTGCTCCCTGGATGGTATTATGAACAATTTGATGATATACTTCTTACCTTCCAGCACAGTTATGTTTCTGGGACACAAAGCGCAGTGATCTGTTGAAATAAAAGATAGAGGTTTAATGCAACACTTTGTTAAATACATAATGCTGTGTATTTTATTGAAGAGATTTAGACACTCATGCAAACTTAATGATTATTAAATGCAATAGTGTGGTTGGTGATACTGTTACAGGAATTGCCCAGAATACCTCAGAATCATGTTTGGACACCACAGAAAACAGTGTGGAAACAATTCAAGATGTCAGTGAAACATCGCTTTACACAGTAAAAAACAGTTTGGAGACATCAAAAGAACTGAGCGCAGGTACAGATTTCAGTATGCAAGAAACAGTGAGTAGTAGATTTGAGCTAAACTACAAAGAACCTCTGTGCGTAAGCACTGAGGCAATGGTTACCCAAAAGGGTACTGGCCCTGAAGACAAGTTTCAAAGAGATACAAAATCACACATACTCCCAGAATGCAAAGAATCATGGGCTGTATATGTAAATCACCACAGAATATTATTATAAGTTGAACCAGCATAATATTCTGTGGTTATTTACATATACAGCCCATGATGCTTTGCATTGTGGGAGTATGTGTGATTTTGTAGATTTGAGTACTACACACCTTTGCAACTCAATGGAATTGAAATTTTAAAAAATAGAGAACTATTTTCCTCAGCAGAACAATATTTCAAGAAATAAATAAACTTGTTCAAATTTAAAACAGTGTGTAAACTGAGTATTTTATGAAAACACTTGAAAGCCATCTCATAAGCTCAATAAGTCACTCTGGGGTTGTGCGTTATACTGTTATAACACATGGCTAGGGGGCTCAATGTACTTGGTATGTGACTTTGTGCTTCAGAATGCCCCATGGCCATGCATGTAAACTGTCACACATCCTGTTGTCTTTTACGGCTTACTTCTTGAGTATGTTATTTGAATGTCACAATAAAATGGCACGCTCACACACAGTACTGTTACAGCAACATGGAATGCTCACAACAATTAATTATCTATTAAGCTGTTCAGCTATGTAAAGCATTTAAATTTGTCATTATGCAATCTTGGTAGGTCATACAACATCAAGAGAAATGGTCTTTGGCTAACAATTTTGGTTGAAACATTCTTGATGTTGCCATGACATATGGAAATGTTTTGAACTGTGATCTTGAGGTTTCCAGTGATGTCATGGTAATGTTTTGAAGTTTCAACAGTGTGGTTATTAGCCAAAGTGCATACATTATACTCTGCATGGAGCATTTTCAGTGTTGCTATGGATGAAAATATATTCCTTTTTAAAAAATTGTTATACTACACTATCTATGCTTACAACTTTGAAATTGTGTGGTACTTTGTAGCTGGTGTAATATAACTTTTACCATTTGTTTCAGCTCTGTGATTATTAACCAATGCGTAAGACACAGAGATATGGTCCAGGAGGCAAGCATTGTCAAAAGCATTACAAATTTGAAGACAGGGGGGTGCTGATGAGCAGCCAGCAGTGAGGACGCGGGTTCCTGCAGCTCCCTCGCCTGCTATAAATAAATATCTTAATTTAGCAGCTTCTATGGTCAGAAGTAGATAAAAAGAGCAGAAATTGAGAGGGGAAAGCAGAATGGAGGAATATCTGCTCCCAAATGCAGGGAGAAATCAGCGGTCCGCAACAAAAAGCCAGGGGAAAAGAGCAACTGCAAAGTTCTCGGAGGTAATGGGCCCAATCTCACTCTCGGCGACTGAGATGGCGGTTTTAGGCTGTGAGGTATCAGAACAAGTGATGGAGGCCTCGCTGGAGGGGAAGTGGAACAAGCTGGAGCAAAAAACTGATAGCTGACTGCAGAATTTAATGGAGCAATTGACAGCGCAGGTGGGTAGAGTTACGGAGGTGGAGGAGCGGGTTTCAAAGTTGGAAGATGATATGGACCCGATGGCCGCCCGTGTGGCTAAGTTAGAGAAGGAGCTTGCAGAACTAGTGGAGCAGCACGACTATCAAGAAAACTATGCAAGATGTTTAAATCTCCGGCTCTGGGGGCTCTCCGAGGGGAAGGAGGGTCCTGATATATTGTCCTTTTGTTTGGAGAAGTTACCGAATATGTTGGGCATGAAGTTGAAGAAAGAGAGGTTGAAGCTGGAGCATGCTCATAGAGCTGTTACAGCACGGCCCCTGGCGGGGCAGCTCCCAAGGCAGATCATATTTTGGTTCCATATCTATCAGGATTGGGAGGAGATGCTGTGGGCCTACCGGAACATGAAAGGACTGAGGTATGAGGGAGAGAGGCTTTACCTGGTGCAGGACTACTCGAACAGAATACTAAAGAAGCGTAGGGCCTTTAACCCCGTGCTGACACAACTCAGGGAGCTGAAAGTGGACTGTTTTATGTTATTCCCTGCGATCCTGAAAATTAAATATGAAGGGGCTACATTCACGTTCTGGGAACTGGAGAGGGTGGCTGCCTTTGTGGAGGATCTAAAGAAAAAGGCGGGATGAGAGCCGCTGATTGGGAGAAGCTGTGAGGAGCATAGTTGTGTTGGCTGTGATTGATACGAAGCTGTTAAATGACTTAAAGTTGTTGGATGGTTTAAAGCCGTTGCTTCTTTGTTTCGGAGGGCTCGAAGTTGAACTTTCTATATTTTTTTCTTCTTCCTCCTATGGATGTGTCCCCCTTCCTGGTGCCTGGCTGGAGCGACTATGGATCCCACGCAGAGTGAAGTGTGGAGGTATGAGAGGAGCCGGGGAAAAGTAAAAAGGGAGCAAGGAAAAGAGGCTCAAAGAGGAAAGCACTCTGGCAGGCAGATGGTTAACCAGCTGGATGGACTGTTAGAAGGTGCATTGCTGTAGAAGTCGAATTGTGCCCTAATGGAGGACTTGCCGAGGTGGAATTCTGCCACGCGAGAAGGGCCAGGCCTTATCCTGGAAGGCAGGACGTTGTTGAAGTCGGGTAAGTGGTGGCGTGAGGGGTGTGCCGATGCTGCGTGGGTTTTTAGGGCAGTGCCGGCGACCCTCAGGCCTCTACAGTTTTCTTTGGAACCTGTCATGTGGACTAAAAAGAGGGAAGGCTTCACGGCCTGCTGAGGGGGGGGGCCTAGCAGGCCAAGGGGATCACGTAGGCGGCACCAGGAGGGAACAGTTGTGATTCCTGTTTAAGGACATTAAAAACTAAAAAAACTGTTATTATGGTTGGACTGTTGACTTTATGCTAAGTTGTGGGGAACTTATGAAAGAAGATTACACGGATGCTGTGTGAAGTTAAATAAGCAGGGGGTGGTGGGGAACGGAACGTCTACATTTGTAGGAAGTTGGTCCATTCTAGGAATTGAATGGCAATGAGGCAGCTAATGTTTAGAGGGGGTATATTTAGAAATGGGAATTTTGTTTTGATTTGGAAGAGAGGGTGGAGGGAAGGGGGTTATATTGGGTTTGGGGTATGTTATAGGTATGTCTGTATGGTTTAATACAAGATGGTGAATGTCTCTCATTTTTATTAATCGTGAAGAGTGTGATGCTAGTATATGACTCTGTAAATTATTGTAGGCCTGGGATGTGGGAAACTCGGATCAACATAAAGGTAATAGAAGGGATGAAGGGAAAGACACTATGGTCCTATGGCTAAGCATAAAACATTAGGAATTGTCTCATGGAATGTGAAGGGGATCTTGCCGCCAATCAAGCGCACTGGTATTTTGATGGCCTTGCGTCGTCAGGGTGCTCAAGTGGCCCTCCTACGGGAAACACACTTAACTAGCTGGGAGCATTGCAAGCTGGAGAGAGGATGGGTGGGCAAGTGCTTTGCATCCCCTTATAACTCACATAAAAGAGGAGTAGCAGCGCTGATAGGTAGAACAGCCCCTTTCATCAGCATGAGAGTAGTTGCAGATAAGTGGGAGGGGAGATATATTTTTGTGGAAGGGGTGCTATCTGGTGAGAAGATCACTTTTGGTAGTATTTATGCCCCCTCTGTTTTTGACCCAGCCTTTTATCAAGAAATTCTGGGTGTGCTGATGAGGGAACAATTTAATGGTCTAATCATGGGAGGGGATTTTAATGCAGTTATGCAAGGGGAGTTAGACCACTCAGAGGGGAAGAGTAGATACGGAGGCAGGTTGAAGAGGTGGCAGGAGAGGGTGCTTGACCTGGATATGATAGACTGTTGGAGAGCTAGACATCCAGCGGAGAAGGGATTTACCTTCTACTCGAACCCGCACAAAACCTGTACCAGGACAGATTACATATATGTACCCCGACCTTGGTTGAGTAGGGTGCAAAAAATTGAACACAGTCCCATTCTCCTATCGGACCATGCTATGGTCCAGATGATGTTGGAAATAAAGGAAGAGAGTGTGGGTCCCCTGCCCTGGAAATTTCCGAGGTGCAATTTCTTAGGGGAGTTAAAATTCCTAAAATAACTGAACAACAACAAAAGCAGATGGATGGGGAAATTACACATCTGGAAATTAGGCAAGCAATACAGTGCCTGAAGCAGGGAAAAGCCTGTGAACCGGATGGATTTCCCATAAAGTTTTACAAAACGCTGCTGAAGTATGTAGTGGAACCTCTACAGCAGGTTTTCTCTGAGGTTGAAGGGGGGGAGGTGATCTTCCAATTTCATTTAGGGAAGCGGTCATCTGTTTGGTCCCCAAACCAGGGAAGGATGAGCAGGAGTGGTCGTCATATCGACCAATTTCCCTATTGAATTGCGATGCCAAGATCCTGGCCAAGGTTTTGGCCAAGAGACTGGACCAATGTCTACCAGGGTTGGTGCACCCAGACCAGACAGGTTTTGTCTCTGGTAGATGCTCATATCATAATATGAGAAAACTCCTCAATGTAATATGGAGAGCTTCCCACGGTCAAAAAAATATAGCGGTTCTAACAATGGATGCCGAGAAGGCGTTTGACCGTATAGAGTGGGAATATCTATTTGGGGTCCTTCAGATGTATGGGATGGAAGAAGGATTTATAGGATGGGTCGAAAGCTTGTACAAAGCCCCGGAGGTGAGAGTATTGGTGAATGGAGGCTTAACTGGGAAATTTACCCTCCATGGGGCACTCGGCAGGGTTGTCCCCTTTCACCGCTCCTGTTTGCATTGGCTATAGAGCCTCTAGCGATTGCCATTAGAAGCTTAATGGAAATTGGGAGGGGTTAGGAGGTCGGGGAAAGAAAGTACAGTTACGTAAGAACTTACCGTAACAGTAGATCTTCGAGAGAGGCTCTTGCAGTAGGTAATTACATATAGGACTGACACCGGCAGGTGGCAGGACCCCACAAAAATTCCTAGCTAGCAGTCCCTGGCGAGGACCGCCCCCATGTCAGGTGACTGGCGCCAGGCGACGCCGCCGGTATAAAGGGTTGTCCCGACGCTCAGTTTCTTCCAGTTCTTTTCTCGCCACAGGCCAAAAGAGGCCGGACGAGAGAGGACGGATATTTCCTTCAATGGAAAAGGAGCTGAAAAAGCCTAGGGGGATGGAGGGCGGGAAGGTATTACCTACTGCAAGAGCCTCTCTTGAAGCTCTACTGTTACGGTAAGTTCTTACGTAACTGTACTATCTTACTTCAAGAGGGCTCTTGCAGTAGGTAAATACATATAGGACTGACTCCCAAGCAGTCTGGAACAAAGAAAGGCACCGGGAGGAGGAAAGTACTCCAAGAAGTAGCTCTAGCCGTGCAAGCCTCAAGACAGGAGGCCTTACAAAACAGCTAGCCCAAAGCCTGCTCTACGGCGAGAGGCAATATCCAAACTGTAATGTTTCGTAAAGGTATGGACGGAAGTCCAGGTGGCGGCAGCGCATATGTCTGCCGCAGACACATTCTTAAAACAAGCCGCAGAGGCAGCTACTCCCCTTGTGGAGTGGCCTCTGATTGACCCGGGAGGGTCTTGTGGTATTTGTCATAACAGAAAGTGATGCAATGAGCCAACCACTTAGACAGGCATTGCTTGGAAACAGCATTGCCTTCCCTTTTGTGAGCAAAAGAGACAAACAACTGATCAGTCTTTCTGAGATCCTTCGTCCTGTTGGTGTAGTATCTCAGAATCCGGTGAACATCCATAGTATGGAATAAATATTCCTCTTGGTTAGAGTACTGCGTGAAAAAGGCAGGTAGCTCTATGGACTGATTTAAGGTAGACTCTGCTACTACTTTAGGTAGAAACTTAGGATTCATGCAAAGAGCAACTCGTTCCTTGTGAAAAATCAAGTAGGGGATTTTACACATCAGGGCCTGGAGCTCGGAGATTCTTCGAGCCGAAGTAATGGCCACCAAGAAGAGTGTCTTCCATGAAAGAAACTTCAAATCTGCAGAAGCTGCAGGTTCGAAGGGGGAAGGGTAAGTTTCTCAAGAACAAAATTCAAGTCCCAAGGGGGGGCAGAAGTACGGATGGGTGCCTCAGATGGAGGACCCCTCTAAGAAAGGTCTTAGAGACCTCCAATTGAGCGAAAGCTTTGTCTGCGAAGGAACATGATAGGCCGAGATGGCCGCCATGTGTACCTTCAAAGAGGAATGGCTGAGACCCAGGTCAAAGAGATGACGTAAATACTCCAGCAGAAGCCCCTCTGAACAGGAGAAAGGCTCCACATTCTTGGAGGTGGCCCAAAAAGTGAATCTTTTCCACTTCATGGCATAAGTGGACCTTGTGGAGGGTTTTCTGGCCTCCACTAAAATCTCCGCCACTTTGGGAGACACACCAAAACGGGATTGTGCTAGGTCTGCAGGAGCCACGCATTCAGTTGAAGGGATCTGAGGCCTGGATGGACCAGGGTCCCCTGATCCTGGGTCAACAAACCTCGAGACAGAGGAAGAGGAGGATCCTCTGAATATTGTTGTAGAAGAGAGAACCAGATTTGCCTGGGCCAGAAAGGAGCGATCAGAATCATTCTCACTCCTTCTGAAGCTAGCTTCTGCAAGACTCATGGGATAAGAGGAATTGGGGGAAAGGCATAGACGAATCTGTCTTTCCAGTCAAGAGACAGAGCGTCATTCCAGAAAGCGCCTCGCTCTGGAACAAGCGAGCAGAAGGTGGGAAGTTTTGCGTTTTGGGGGGAAGCGAACAGGTCGACCTGTGGTGTTCCCCAAAGTTGGAAGATATCGTCTAGGACCCCTTGGTCCAGTTCCCACTCGTTAGTCAGAGCAGAAGAGCGACTTAGCCTGTCTACTAGGGTGTTGTCGACTCCTGAAACGTGAATCGTCATGAGGTGAAGGTCGTGTTGTGTTGCCCAATCCCAAACCCACATTGCCTCCCTGCATAGAGTGTAGGACCGGGTTCCTCCCTGTTTGTTGATGTACCACACTACGCACATGTTGTCTGTCTGGATGGCTAGGTGGCCGGGAAGAATGTATTGGTGAAGGGCTTGGAGAGCGTATAACACTGCCCGAAGCTCGAGCACATTGATGTGAAGAGCCTGTTCTAGCCTGGACCAAGAGCCCTGGGTCTGATGAGGGCTAAGATGGACTCCCCAACCTTCACCTGAGGTGTCTGTGGTTAGAGTCTGGGAGGGGGGAGGATGGAAGAAAGGGACCCCCCCGAAACAGGTTCTCTCGAACCATCCACCATTGCAAGTCTCGCATCATCGGCGATGAGATCAGAACTGAATGATCTAGGTCATCCACTAGTTGATCCCACTGAGAGCGTAGAGTCCACTGAGAGATCCTCATGTGGAGTCGAGCGTGGGGGACCGTCAGTATGGCGGCCGCCATGAGTCCGAGAAAGCAAAGGACCAACCTCGCCGAGACCATCCTGCGGTCGGATAACAGACATATTTGGGTCTGAATGAAGGCCGCCCTCTCCGGAGGCAGGAAGGCCTTGCCCATGGTCTTATCGAGGATCACCCCAATGAACTGTAGCCTCTGGGAAGGGTCCAGATGAGACTTGGAATGGTTGATGGTAATACCCAGGCAGGCAAAAACCTGCTGGGCGAGGGAGAGAAGACGCAGAAGTTCCACCCTGGACGAGGCCGCCAGGAGCCAGTCGTCCAGGTAAGGGAACACCTGTACTCCCTTGGTATGCAGGTGGGCCTCCACCACTGCCAGGCATTTGGTAAAAACTCGGGGGGCCGAGGAAAGACCAAAGGGGAGCACCTTGAACTGGTAGTGGTCCCCCTGGAATGCAAAACGAAGGTATTTGCGGGAGGGGCGAATGAGAATGTGCAGATAGGCATCCTGCATATCCAGGGCACAAAGCCATTGACCCAGCTGGAGGAGGGGCAGAAGGCTCTGCAGGGAGAGCATCCTGAACCTTTTGTGCTCTACATAAAGATTCAGGGAACTGAGATCTAAAATCGGTCTGAGATCTCCCGTCTTCTTTGGGACCAGGAAGAAATAGGAATATTAACCCATCCCCTGAAGATGAAGGGGGACAAGCTCTATGGCTTGCTTCATCAGAAGAGCTGAGATCTGCTCCTGGACCAAAAGAAGGTGTTCCCGTGAATACGACGACTTCAGAGGAGGGTGGCAGGGTGGTTTCTGAAGAAACTCTATGGAGTGTCCTTCTGCTATAAGCTGGAGCACCCAAGAATCCGTGGTTATCCTCTCCCATCCCGGAAGGTGGAGAAACCTCCCTCCTACCGGTTCCTCTGGGGAGTCCGGAGGCAGTGGGAGAGGAAAGAAGTCAGGTGGTGTGGGGCAGCACTGCAGCTGAAGCCCCTGCTGCTTTTTTGGGTTGAGGGGGCTTAGCAGCCGCGGGGGCCCGACGTTTTGTGGCCCGCCTTCCTTGGGGTTTTGCCTTTGGCTGATTCCGTCTGTGAAAGGGACGGCACTGCTGCTGATGGGGACAGTACATAGAATCAACTTTTTTAAGAGCCGTCCCCTTCTCTAGCAAATCAGTAATGATGTCCTTGACATCACCCCCGAAAAGCACTGACCCCCGGAAAGGTGCTTCCTGGATAGCAGATTGCACCTCCGGGACCAGACCTGACACATGGAGCCAAGCATGATGCCGTAGGCTTACAGCGAAAGCAGAGCTCAGCCCAGCAGTGTCCACTGTGTCGTATGTCGCACGTAGCATGTGGCGACTGGCCGAACGAGCAGAGGGGACGAGATCCGCCAACTCCTGTTTGACTTGGGAGTTAGGCAAGGAATCCAGCTTGGCTTCCACCTGAGTAAGGATGGCCTTCTGGTAGTCCCCCATGTGGCCGATGTACTGTATTTCAGGGCCCAAATCCCCAGTGTGGAGGAAGAGTAAATCTTTCTCCCGTACTGGTCCAGAAGGTGAGATTCCTTATCGGGAGGTGACGAGCTAAGATGCTGTGGGTTCGCCGATCGGCCCTGAGCGGCGCTGATCATGACTGAATCGGCATGAGGGTGAGAATCTAGGAAATCAACACCCTCTGGAGCCTGATATAGCCGGTTTGACTTCCTGGGAAGTGGGGCTAAGGCCGACGGCTGTTTCCATATCGTGGTGACAAGGTCGGTGTGAGGCTCTATCCAGGGTGGCACTAGTGTAGGATCTGTCACGGGCAGGTCCAGATGTTCAGCGAGTTTCAGACGCTGAGGATCTGGTTCCAAAGAGTGCCACTGATGGACCTCCTGGATTTTTCTAAGCAACTCCGTAAAAGAAGGATCCTCCGGAGGAGACTTCGGAGGAGTCCTCAGCCAGGAATTCGACGGAGAGCGAGGCTCGTCGTCTCTCTCAGAGCAGCCATCAGAAGAGTCTGAGGAGTCCGAGAGTGAAGAGGAGGAAGAAGAAGAGTAAGACTCCCTTTCCCGACCCGGGGGGGGAACGGGTCCCTTGGTTAGTCCCCGGGGACGCGTGTCCTGTCCCTCTCTGGACCCAGACGGAAGAACCCTGGAGTCCAGAGGTGGTGAGGGAGTGTGCCGCCTGGGGCGTACAGGAACCTGGGATGGCACTGTTGCCCGAAGGTGGTTCTCAACCTCTTTGATGAGTTGAGCCTTGGCCTCAGCCCACCAGGAGGCCAGAGTCTCCTGCAGGTCCACCGGCGGCCGCGAGGGCGGTGGAGGAGGTGGAGGAGGCAGGGGATAAGAATATGGGCTATACCCATATGGAGTGTATCCAAAACCCGGCTGCGGGTAGCCCGTCATTGGGTATTGAGACGTCGAGTACTGTGGCGTCGGGAAGCCCGGCGTCGGGTACTGCGGTGTCAGATACAGCATTCCCGGGTACACCGGTGTCGAATAAGATGGTGGGTACCCAGAAGCCGGGGGGCTGCCTGTGCAGACAGCCTGGCTGAGAACCTCGCGGGCGGGTCTGTAGCGGAGATCCCGGAGGGAGGGCCCAAAGGGAGCAGGAACTCCCCCTGAGTTGGTAAGACCAATGTCAGGGCCGACGGTGGAGGCCCTGATGCCGGAAGTACCAACATCGGAGGGGCCGGTGTCAGAGCCGGCATCCTGGGAGCCAACGTCAGGTCCATCGCTCCAGATGGAGGAGGGACTAATGGAGGCAAAAGATCCCCAACTGCACCCGGGTATGGGGGGGGAAGTCCCTGGGGTCAGGATGGGGGGACTCTGGTTCCCCAGACGGCAGCAGAAGCTGCAGTGAACTGGGGCGATGGGCGTGGAGGAGGCCCGTCGTTGGTTCCCTCGCCGCCGCCCAGATGGGATGAGCGGCGTGGAGTGAAGTGTGAGCTCTCGGTTGGCGCCCGGAGGAGCCGACGTCCGACTACGAGCCTTCCCCAGAGGCAGATCGAGAGGAAAGGTCAGCCTGGTCCGGAGAGAAAGAAGCTGTGCGTTGCCCTGAAGGGTCAGACGTCTTACCAGCCCTCTCCAGGCGGACGTCAGAGGAGCCAACGCCCGGCTTACTGGAGTTGCCCGCAATGGTAGGCCGCAAGCCTGCGGCTGAACTAGGGGCGGAGGCCTCCAATTGCCCAGAGGTGCCCGCAAGGCCCGAGCGCGAGCCAGACGGGCAGGCCGACGCCGCCTCAGAAACCTTCGAGGCGGCCGTTGAGGAGCGATCCCCCGGAGGGGATGTTACCTGTATGCCCGCAACTCCCGATGGAGACGCAGCAGAGGAGCCTTTGTCCTGGTGCCTCTCTTTGTCTTTCTTCTTTTGATGACCTTCGGGGGAAGTGGAAGCCTGCCTTAGCTTTTTAAGCTCCTTCTCCATAGAGCTCATTTTCTGTTTAAGAATATGGGCCTCCAGAGATTGCTGCCATCTTTTTCCGGGTTACCGCGTTGAAGCTAAGGCAATGCTGGCACTTCTCGACTTGATGATCCGGGCCTAGGCAGAAGAGGCACAGGGAGTGGCCGTCCTTGTGCGGTAGTTGGGAGCCACACAAATCGCACTTGTTCTTGTGCTCGGAGGGTGTAGGGGACGTCATACACCGACGTTAGTACTGACGTTTGTCGAAAAAATAAGATTTTTCGGTAAAAAAAAAACGAAGAAGGTAGGGCTGACGAAGCACGAACTTTTCTGCGAGGCACTGCATGACCTAACAGCGGGAAAGAACTGGAAGGCGGGTGTCCAGGACCGCCCCTTTATACCGACGTCGCCTAACACCGGTCACCTGAAGTGGGGGCGGTCCCTCACCAGGGACTGCTAGCTAGAAATTTTTCCGTGGGGTCCTGCCGCCTACCGGCGTCAGTCCTATATGTAATTACCTACTGCAAGAGCCCTCTCGAAGTAAGATCATACGGTCACATTATACGCAGATGACATGCTACTGTATGTCCGAGACCCAGCTAGATCTGTTCCTCCATTGCTGGCAGTGATAGAGCAGTTTGCAGTATTCTCCGGATATAAAATAAATATTCATAAGTCTGAAATTATGCTGTGGGGAGAAACTGAAAAAGAGTGTGGAAATACAGCCTGGGGCCTTAAAAAGGCAAAAACAGAATTTACATACCTGGGGATTCGTATAGGGCATGAGTTGAGTCAGCTATATAAGTTAAATTATGGGCCAGTGGTGCAGAATGTAGAAGAGGAGTTGAGAAGGTGGAGAGACCTACCTCTATCGTGGTTAGGTGGTATAAATCTTATAAAAATGAATACCTTGCCATGGATACTGTACTTGATGCAAATGTTGCCGACGGGCCTAAACAAGAAGGACGTGAAGAGGATGGATAAGGCCTTCTCGGGCTTTTTGTGGAAGGGGAGGAGGCCCAGAGCGAGCCTTCGGAGGCTTCAAGCAGATGGAGACAGGGGTGGCATAAATCTACCTGTCTTAAGGAACTATGCTTTAGCTGTGCACTATAGACTGTTAGGGGATTGGGTGAATAGACCGCCAGAAGCAGGGTGGTTAGATTTAGAGGAAGGAGAGGGGGTGGTAAGGCTTTCGGCGTTCCTGAGAAGGGGAGGGAAAAAGGCATGTAATGGTCAGGCAGATCCAAATCCACTGGTTGTCTCAATCTTGGAGGGATGGGAATAGCTATTGAACTGGGTAGGGGTGAGATCGGGGGAAGAGGCATTGCTGCTCCCACTGAGGGGGAACCCAGGTTTTGTAGTAGGGTTAGAAGATACAGGCTTTTTACTTTGGGAGGAGAGGGGGGTTAAGTGTGTAAAAGATTTATGGAAGGGAGGGAGACTAATGTCGGGGGAAGAGTTAGGGGGACGTATGGGGTTAGGCATGTTCCGAATCTTTCAGGTGAGAAATCATGCTAAAAGAATTGAAAGGGATCGAGTAGTGGTCTCTCCCATAGAGGAGATTGAGCATCTGGTACTCAGTACTCAGAAGGGAGCAAGAGGAATAATAGGAAGGGCAGCAAAAATAGGTCGGCAGTATCCACCAGCCTATACCTGTAAAACTAGGATGTTATGGAGTAGGGATTTGAAGAGGGAGATACCTGACCAGGGATGGGATTTACTGCTACAATTGCATAAAGGGTTATTGGTGTGTAATAAATACCAGGAGTCCTACTATAAGTTCCTACACAGGCTCTACTGCCCCCCAAGTATGGTTCACAGATTCCGACCCAAGATATCACCTCTATGTGGGAGATGTAAGAAGGAGGAGGGCACTTATATACACTGCTTTTGGGAGTGCCCTCACCTTGAACAATTTTGGGATAGAGTAGCCATGGAGGTGGGAAGGATGTGGGGTAGGCAGGTGGAGAGAAACCCGCTGTTCATGTTGTTTGGGGTGGATGACTCAGAGGAAGAGGATTGGAGATCCCTCCCTAGGTGGATGCGGATCCTGGTTGTTTTGGCCAGGCACTGCATCCTAAACACATGGGTTTCAAGTGATACTCCCACTATGCAGCAATGGAAAAACCTGTACCTGCAGGCCCTTGGCCTGGAAAAGCTATATTATGTAGCAAGAAATAGAGAGGATCAGTTTTGGAAAGTGTGGGGAACATTTATGTTTTCATTATCCCCAGAAGAGAGGGAAATGTTGGGGAAAGGGCTGCAAGAATAGGAGGTAATGGCTCAGTGTTTAGAAAGGTTGAGGGAACCGTTGTTAAAAGTGAGCCAGAGTGGGGAGAAAGCAACCTGGACTCCATAAGGTACAGGGTAAACAAATGAGAGACAAAGTGTTTAGAACAAACTAACAATGTACAGAGTCAATGAATATGAACAAACTAGCAATGTACCGAGTTAATGAATATGAGATGAGTATGGTATTAAAAATAACCTAGTTTTTTTTTGGGGGAGAATGAATAAACTAATAAATTGATGTAAGAAGGAGATATTGGGGGTATAGGTACATGTTGAATCAATGTGTTATTGACGTGTATGGAGTATATGTGATTGTACCTCTGTTTTATGGTGGAAAATTCAATAAACATATTATGCAAAAAAAACATTTTTAAGACAAACATATATACTTCACCACAAGAACTTAAAACACAATACGAAACACAGTGTGTGCCCTATTAAATATAGCAGGCAGGGCTCCAGATAAGGTGTGCTTATTTTACTCACCTCATTTTAGAAAATACTCTTCAGAAATGTTTTTAATGAGTACCAGTAATCACCTAATATTTGTAAATACTCTACACGCCAAAGAATAGTACTTCATAACATAACTGGTGATTCAAAAGGAACTGTTTTTTGCCAGATTTACAGCACTTGTATGCATCCCACTTTTGTTTTACTCACTATGTTTTAAAACTGGTGAGTAATTCCTACCTGCCAACATTATTTGGAGCATTGTTGGCACCTGAAATTCTTATCTAGAAAAATACACATTTTTTTAATAAATGTACTCCTCGGTCCACTCTAGCAAGACATTTGTACACATCTGAATTTTGTTTTACTCACCTCACTGTCAAAATGAGGAGTACAGGTTCTCATCCCAAAAAATCTTTATCTAGAGCCCTGATAGCGGACTATTTTTTAACTCTTGAGGTGTGTTTGACAATAAGACCTGTTGGGTTGCTCTTTTGAGGTGTTTGGTTAAGACAGAGATCTCTTGAGTGGAAAATGTGCATGTTATGTATGGGCAATCATGTAGTATGTTAAATGTGACGGAATATGCAAGGATGATACATGGTTATGCTAGTGGTGAATGTATAGTATTGAATGTTTCCCTCGGTTTTCTTATCATTTTTCCATAATGTATACGTAGAAAGAGTGGTGGGGGCACCACATATGGAACCACTAGATCAAATAATTGAAAGAAGTTGTGGCCCTCTACTGCTTAATCCAGGATACTCACTTCATGAAAAGAAATATCTTTTATTTGTTGAATTTTTTATTGTTTATTTCTTATTTTCATGATTTCTTTTTGCCAGCAGTTCAATCTACTTTTATAATTCCGTACATGTTGTGCAAGACTCAGTATTTTCAAAAGCAGTTTCAATTTAAAGCCAGTCACAGATATGCTAGTGGTGAGCAACATCATGGAATGAGCAAAGTGCTCTCTTTATATTGCCAGAAGTATGTATTGTATGTAGCCCTGCAACCATTTTCTTTTACTATAACAGAAATGGGTGTTACATTCACTATGTGTTTGAACCTTTGACTGTGTTCTGAAAAAGAAAGTCTATGGTGTTTAGAAAAAAGAGGCAATCAATTATTTTTTGTTAACCTGTCCATTACATAGTAGTTAGACACACTGATCAATTTGAAATATTTGTTCCTAGAAATTAACAATCTGGGGGGACTGTTGTGTGCTGAGTGCAGAACAGCATGGGGTTGTTGTACCTAGTGAGTTTTTCCAGCAGTTAAGGTTACCACCTACTCGGTTTTTGACCGAATGATTCGGTTTTCTAGGTCCAGATTCGGTTCTCCTGTTTTCACCATTGCAAATTCGGTTTTTATGGTGGGTCAAGCAGCACCTGTTAGATTCCCCACTAATTGTTTCATTTTCTTCTCATCTGACTGTAGGCAAGTGTCTGACATTTCAGTATGCTTGCTTGCAGTGCATGCTAATCAGGAAGTGTCTTCAAGAGCAGGGCACTTAAAGAGCCAAATGTGTCCCTGTCTGCTCAGTTGTCACCTCTAAATTCACACCAGCAAATTGGAAGATTATTCATGGAAAGGGTAAACAATACCACCTTAATTAACACCTTCATTTTTCTGAAACCAGACAGGCACCACATTAGGGTAGCTTCCTGTCCCAGTATGGACTGTACAATTTGTTTCAGAAACTTTACCTGCTAATCCAGTTAAATTGAGAGGTAGTACTTTTTCAGTCATTTTGAATGCTCACATGCTTGTAAATCAGATTCTGTTAAATCCTTCACCATTTTACTTGCATGGTCATATTACAAACACATTCTGATGTCATGCAGACCTTTGTTTGTATACCAGTCAGTCTGAGAGGTGTAAAGTAGGGCTATTGAGACCATTAGCAGCAAATCAAACTAATCCTTTCCAGGCTGCATTGTGAGTATGGTCTTTGACTGCTGTGATAAGGAATACTTTTATACCTTTAAATGTTCACCATTTTTTCTTTTAGGGTATGTCCTACATTTTAATATTTGTTACCCCTTTTGTTGTTAAATTAATAATCTAATATTTAATTTCATTTCTAGCAATACTATGCCTCTCTCCTCAGTAGTTGTTGTCAATTTTCATACTACTTGGATATTCCAGGAAGACCAATCCAGGCCTTTCAGATGAACAGCACAGAATAATGTGGCTAATGTCATGCTAAGGTACAGAAATGAGAAAAGGAAGAGAGACAGCAGTAGCTGATGAGATGACAGGAACACAATCTAGATTTGATGGCACTGCAAATTTAGGCAGTTTATCAAAAATTTTTCAAAACATTATTTTTTTTTTACCAGAAGAGAGACACTAAGCTAAAGCTTGTTTACAGGTGCAACCTGAGAGCACAAGGGAATTAAGTGATTTGTGTAGGGTCACGAAGTATGCAAGTTTGGGCTGTAGGATTCAAACCCTGGTCTCCAGAATTGCAGCTCAGAGCTTTAAACCACTGAGCTATACTGCCTGCACGCTACATATCACATATCATGCTATCTGCTCTATGACTGACATGGAAAACAAAATAGGGTATTTAACAGCATAGAATAGTTCCTACCACTTTTAAAACTTCTCTGACATTACAAATAACTGTAGAGAAGGAGCAATGGGAGGGACAGTAGCACATCTTAAAATGGCAGATGATATTTGTAATTACATCTCGTCTACCATTACTGGTGTAGTTTATTTATTTATTGAAAGAGTTTTACCAGAAAATGCCCCTGATCCAAACTAGCCAGTTGTCAGAGGTGTCTTTGTAGTCACTCGATTTGTCAGCTAAGCTGTGTACACAGGATGGAAAGTCCCCTGAACCCCTCAACCCCACCAAATGTTAACACATACTGAAATTAAAAATATTTAAATCTAAATCAAATAAACCAAAAATAATAATCATGATGTAATTTAAAGAAGTTGTACACAATGTTGTATCAACAGCAATTCTGAATAAATCAAGTGAATCAGAGTCCAAGCGATGCCCTCATTAGTCATAAAAGGGGCAGGGTTAGGGGTGGAGTTTGGGGGTGTGGTTTAGTATTCGGTTTTCATCTCATCCAAAGGTGGCAACCCTAGTGCCCTCCAGCTGATCTTCTTCCTCTGGAAAACAGTAAATGATATTTTGTCTCAAATTGCATAATCTGTCAGACTTCTATAGTTGTTTTTAAGCTTTACATTGTACAGATGCTAATATTTTACCCCCTTGAAAACTATTGATAAACATCCACAGTGTGCTCTAGTAGTGTACTACCCCACTCACTGCCTGGTGTGTTCAAGTGGCATGTCTGATTTGGATAGTATGGTGGCACCTCTGCCATGTCCCACTCTCTGCTGAGCACAGACACACAGCTGATGTACATACCTTACCTGCACACTATCAAGAATGGACATGTAACTTACTTGTACACAATCACGTTATCAGTCTGGCAGGCAGGAACTACTGAACTATGAGAGATGCATGTAAATGTTTTACACAGGATTCAAACTAACAGACAGGGAGTAGGGTCACTAGGCTACCAGGACACACTATCGGTGATTGCGAATACTTCTCAAAGCATTGTGGGGGAGCGGGTTTTTCACTGACAACTGGTGGCTGCTGCATTATAACACACATTACAGCAGGTCACCTCTCTGTGGCTACCATTTAGACCTGTTTTGTGATGTTATAAATGTGTGCCCATATATACATAAGTTGTTCAATGTTGATCAGCGAAATGTGAAGCACTCATCACAGCATGTGGTACTCTCACTGCACATGAGACAGCTTTATCCATCCATTGTAGTCTAGTGTCACCCCCACCCCACAAACACACATTGCAACCAGCTCTTATCACTCCCACCTTTACCTCTAGTGATTGAGGAGCACCTCACCCAATCACATCCCTACATAGCTGCTGCCTGCCAAATGACAGCATACTATATCTGCTACTGCTTTGTTGTTACACACTTGTTAGTAATGGATCTGCATTGCATACTTTGATAACCATTTAGAACTTTGTAAATGAATGACTTCACACAGAACATTGTGTATGCCTATTGACGTATGTATAGCAAGCATATTGCTCCACAGTGTGAGACAATTCACTTGCACTAGATACTAAATTGTTATTTCTCAGACAGTTGTACAAACTTGTGAATCACTATTACAGTATGTTGTGCAAGTCCATTACTACCAAGTGTTTAACTGGGAGTGGTGTGACCTGGGTGTGATATGTGGGTGTACATGTCGGGGGCAGGCTGGTGTGCCACTAGACTATAATGGATGGATTAAACGGTGTTAAACGTGCAGTTACATGACCATATGCTGTGCTGCATATTTCATGCATTTCACTGATCAACACTGGACAACTTATGTACTGTATATATGGGCAAAATCTTACAACTGCATAAAACAGGTGTAAATGGTAGCCACAGAGAGGTCGGCTGCTGTTATGCATGTCACAATGCAGCAGCCACTAGTCATCAGTGATAATCCCTCCCACTCCCTCCCTCCACCACACACACAACACTTTGAAAAATGTTTGCAATCAGCCACAGTGTGTCCTGGTAGCTTACTGACTCTACTTCCTGACTGCTGGTTTGAATCTTGTGGAAAACAGCTGCATGCATCTCTGGAAGTATAGTAGTTTCTGTCTCCCTGACTGATAACATGATTGTGTAAATAAGTGACATGTCCATTCCTTATAGTGCGGTGGTACCCATATACTCCCCCCCAACCGCATTACCCAACAGGCACAGATGACACCCACCTAATACCATTTCATTCCCCATGGTAGAACAACTATTGCTGAACAGTGGACACACCTGTAGACATCAGTGGTTGTGCTAGAAATGAAAACTTACAGTATGTACTGCAACTACATTGGTGTACATTGTGGAGGAATACAGTTGATATACATAGCATTATAGTCATACGCAACTGTCTGTATGAATGCATTCATTGACAAAGTTGTGGATGACTATCAGTGTATCTGATACAATACCATTGGTACACCCAGTGTGGCAGAGTGAGTAGCAGCAGCCACTGAATGCTGTAGTTCTGTGGCAATATGTGGATACATGAGGTTAGTTTGGTGGCGAACAGTGAATGTAGAGGGGTGAGCTGGGTGCTATGTGTGGGTGTGGTGATAGGGTGGTAGAGGTCACAGAAGACAACAAGAGACAAATACAACTGTCTTTCATGTGCACTAAGAAGAATATATGTGCTGGCTGCTTGTTGCACTTTGCTGGTGAACACTATACAACTCACACATACATGTATGCAAAGTTTATACTGCACAAAAAACACTTGTGGATGGTAGCCACAAAGTGATATGCTGCGTTGTATGCCACAACACAGCTAGCAGCATTTCTGAGTGGCAGTACCACCCCCCCAAAAAAAAATCCTATCACCTAGAAAACTGCCCCACAGGTGACACTGGAACCGGAGCTGGCACCAGGCCTAGAGGAACCGGCGCTGGACGTGGCACTGACCCCAGAGGAGCTGGTCCCAGATGTAGCACTGGCTGAAGAGAAGTTGGCACCAGCGACGGTGCTGCCTGGACATCCAACCCACACCTAGAAGAGGCAAAAAGAGCAGGAGATAGTACCTGTGCTGTTTCTGTGAGGAAACAGAATGAGGGAAGTAGGCACGTGGCACCGGCAGCACAGTCACCAGGAAGAAAGAGGTTCTGTTGCCAAAGCCAAATGCTCTACCTGGCCTGAAGGTCCCAACCCCAGCTCAGAGGCACCTAGGCCTCAAGGCCCCAGTACCAGATCCGCAGGAGGGCAAAGGGGCCAGACACTGTACCCACTGCTCCATAAGAGTGGCCCAGTGGTGAAACTGCACACCGGAAACCCCACAGGAGGACAGAAAAGGGCTCTGGTGCTGAGATTCTGAGTGACTGCAGGCAGAGGCCATTGGGGATTCAGACAAAAAAGGCCTCCCAACTCATGGATGCTGAAAACCTCTTGGCAGACATACCAGAGGGTGACCTTGAGTGGTACCATTTTTTTTCACTTAAGTAGGAAGAGAGAGAACCTGAGGCAGAGCGGTGCCTGGTTCTCGACCCGGATTATGAATGGCCCTGATTCTGTTTGTGTTTTCAGGAGGACTGTCCTCCCTCCCAAACATTGGACTGCCTGTGGTCTGACCCCCTCTCTGGAGAGGGTGGCAGATGAGATACAGCCCAGGTGTCAGAGAAGCCTTCCAAAGGAGATTCAATGTCCATGGCCAACTTGTTCGATCGACAGCGCTGTTGAAGAAAAAATAAAACTTTTTTTTTCTAATACAGAAAATAATAAAATCAGCTAAAACTGAGCGAAACTAAATGCCGTTGTCACGTACACGTGAAGATGTGAAGACTAGACTCCTTTGTGAGTGAGTGTTATTGTCACTGAAGCACACTCGACAGCGGGGGGGAAAAGGAACTGAGACGGTTGGAGGGTTGATGCTGAGATAGCCTACATAGCATGATCCAGCCTTGCCATGCCGCGCATGCACAGTCCAACCTCGGCGCTGACTCTCCTGAAGATTTTTGGCTCCTGCAGGGTCCCAGCACCTCTGGCTTGAACCCAGCAGTGTGAATAAATGGTGAAGACTTAAGTCCAGGAAGATCATAGCTAACCCTACTAGTCCCTCCAAGGAGGAGGAGGAGGACCATAACGTGCTAAGTTTAAGAGTCCCATATGACCAAAATGTAATATGGGTGAAATGCAAGCCTCTAATTTCGAAAGTCTGAGGGTTAAGCCAGGTCTCAGGTGGCTAAAGAAACCTCAGTTCCTAAGAAATAATAAACCAAGGAGAGAAGCAAGTCCTAAAAAGTCAAGATCAAGAATAGAGAGCTGGCCCAGTGGCGTGGAGGGTTGAGATAACCTGCCTTACCGCCTGCCATGACCTGTGTTTGCGGTGCAAGCGGGGGTCACCAGGGGTCGGCTGGGGGGGAGGAGGAGGATTGCGTGTCCCAAGGACAGCTCTCTTCCTCTGGGAAGGGGGTGAAATCAGTGATCGGTGCTTGCCTGGCCCCTAGAGGAGGCTGGGGGCTGGCACACCGACGCTGTACATGTTGGGCAGAGGCAGGGCAGACGCCTGACGTGCCGCACGTGGGAGCATGCACGACACCGCCATTGGTGTCATTACACGCCCTACCTCTGAAGGGGGAGAAAACCAGGAAAACATCTCTGATGGCTGGATGAAAGAGGGGCTCACAGTTCCAGCTCCCCGACCAATGGGGAGCCAACTAGAACTGGATTTGGTCTTTGGTGGGGGCCTGGGGACCCCCCACTGACTCCACTGGGGGGGAAGTCCTGGGGGAAGACAGCCAGTGAGACCCAGTGGACTTCAGGGGAACAGGACTGGGGCACCCTCCAGAACGTGGGCTGTCGGAGAGAGGAGACACAGAATACAAAAAAGATCGAGAATAGAGGCCCACACTAGGACAAGGGCAGGAATTGTGATCCTGCCCTTCTCTCCAACTCTATGTGTGCAAGAGAATCCCAAAATAGGAAATTACGAGAAATAGAGGTGTAGCAGACCATAAGATAAAAGCGATGGACTGCATGGGGGAGGCTGAATTGGTGTGGAAGTAGGCTACTGCAAAAGATCACTAGCCCACAGAGAATCAAGCTCTCCTGTCAAGGCCTGTCTCTCTCGAGTGATCAAAAGAGACAATTCAACAGCAAAAACATTGATTCCTCCCTCGCTAGAGGATGCGGGAGGGGGATGAAGGCTATGACAGCCTATTTAGAAAGGGTCTGTCTTCTGTCTCTCTCTCTCCCAGAAAAGCATGCTTGTTTTTTTAAAGACAAACAAGGACAAAAAAAGGGCTCATTAACAACATGTGTGTATATATATATTTTCCACCAGGGGGTGCTAAGGAAAAAAGGGGGTGGCACAGTCACACAAACAGAGTAATTGCCTTCCCCTGAAACAAACAAGGACCAAAGGGGGGGGGGTCAGAGAAAACTAACTAATTTTTTTTTAAGAGGGGCTACCAGTGACATATAAGGGTACAAGCCCTGCAGGAGTTTGCCTCCTGATGCCTACTCCCCCCACTTTTTTTTTTAAACAGGGGGAAGGCAGAAGGGAGGAGAAACTGCCCAGAAACCTGGCCATTGCAGTGGAAGGTGGGTAGGGTGCAGTGATGAATGCTGAAAATATTCCGGAAGATCTAAATTTACATTAAGTATGCAATTTTCGTATCTTCCAAGAATCAATCTTTACCATTCACCACTGGTAGATCAGAGTACAAGGCCACCACCAGATGGTGCTGTTGGCAAACCCTGAGGGAAAATGAAAATGATGTACCTTCAGAAATTCTTGATCGTCCTGTATATCTTCCCCATTCATTACTGGTGGGGATCAAACCGAAGGCGCAAGACCCCAGAGGAAGCTTTTCTGCTTTAAGAAAAAGCTTTACTGCTCTAGAAGGAAGGACATCAGAGATGGCACTGCCCTCAAGGCCAACACACTGCCTGGCGCTCACGGGTTGGCCAGTAACCAATGTTGTCTCCTCCATTCCCTCAATTCTGCTCATCAGAGAGGAAAATTTATAAAACAAGGGCGGAGAGTGGACAAGGGAACCCAAGGGACAGTAAAAGGAAAGGATATAAACTTGAAAAAGGAATAATCTGGCAAGAGAGGATTGAGATTTTTTTTTTTAGAAGGTTGGAGCCTAACTGGGTCGGCGGAGGGCCCTCAACCTCTGGGTAGGCAGGGAGGGAGAAGAGTTAGAGAAGGAGATAAGGAAAGAAGAAAGGAAAGGAGAGAATGACAGAGAGACAGAGAAGAGGCAGGGGAAGAAGGAGACGAAGTGGGGGGAGATGGATTGTGTCCCCTACGTTTAGAATCCCTATGGATCAGGGTAACTTTAAGCCAACCGGTTTCACTCCTTGCCAAACAACGGCGTCTCCCTTTCTTTTCTTTTTTTTTTTTAGAGCCTGGAAGTGTTAGCCCAGAACCTGGGGCATCCCAAAAGGCTAGGGAAAGTGGAACCTTCACCCACAAGGAAGGTTTGACAGGAGACAAGATTTACAGGTCAAGCTACCCTCGCTGGTCCACAAGGGACAAGGTGTTTGAATGTTCCTCCTTCCCCTACCCCTTTAAGTTGGAGGCATAATGAGACTGCCTTCCAGTCAGAGATCATCTTAGCGCCCAACTGGGACCCGGGGTGAAAAGGGATAGAACCCGTAAATCACAGCACCACCGGGGAGGTGATTATCATGGAAAAAAAAACTCCTGGCGGTTCTTAAACTGAAGTCCAGGAGGACTAAGTATAAAGTACAGTTACACAAAACTTACAGTAACAGTAGATCTTCAAGAGACGCTCTTGCAGCAGGTAACACCATTAGGACTAAGCTGCCAGGACCCCATGGAAAGATTCTAGCTAGCAGTCTATAGCAAGGACCACCCCTGACATTGGCCCGCCCCTGACATCACTTATGGTATAAAAGGAGCGACCCCCAGTCCATCCTCAGTTACCCCGCCAAAGACCCCAGCACAAAAAAGAGAACAAGCATTTGTCAATGCCGAATGTTGATTGCATTGGTCCGTTGAGCTTGCTCACTGCCCCAGTGTCACTCGCTCATTCTGTTTCTCCTGGTGCTGCAGGCTGCTCTTTTGTACTGGGCTTCTGCCTGCAATGGCACATTTTTCTGCCCACAAAGAAATCTGCAGCTGTCCCGACAGAGCTCCACTGAGGTGGATCACTCCCCCTCTCTCACTCGCTCATTCTGTTCCTGCTGGCGCTGCAGGCTGCCCTTTTGTACTGGGCTCCTGCCTCAGTTGGAGGCTTTTTCTGCCCACAAAGAAATCCACAGCAGTCATGATAGAGCTCCGTTGAGCTTGTTCACTCCCCCTCTCTCACTCGCTCATTGTGTTTCTCCCAGCGCTGCAGGCTGCCCTTTTGTACTGGGCTTCTGCCTGCTTTGCCACCTTTTTCTGCCCACAAAGAAATCCGCAGCTGTCCCAACAGAGCTCCATTGAGGTCGCTCACTCCGCCTGTCTCCTCGCTCATTCTGTTTCTCCTGGTGCTGCAGGCTGCCATTTTGTAGTGGGCTCCTGCCTCTGTTGGTGCCTTTTCTACCCACAAGAAATCTGCAACAGTCCTGACAAGAGCTCCGTTGAGCTGCTCCTCCCCTCTCACATGTTTATTCCATTTCTGTCAGCGCTTGCAGGCTGCCCTTTTGTACTGGGCTCCTACCTGCGTTGCTGCCTTCTTCTGGCCACAAAGAAATCTGCAGCAGTCATGACAGAGCTCCATTGAGCTCGCTCACTCACTCCCCCTCTCTCACTTGTTCGTTCTGTTTCTCCCATTGCTGCATGCTGCCCTTTTGTACTGGGCCCCTGCGTGCATTGCTGCCTTTTTCTGCCCACAAAGCAATCCGCAGCAGTCCCAACAGAGCTCCATTGAGCTCACTCACTCCCCCTAACTCACTCACTTGTTCTATGTCTCCCACTGCTACAGGCTGCCCTTTTGTACTGGGTTCCTTCCTGCGTTAACGGCTTTTTATGCCCACAAAGACATCTGTAGCAGTCTCAACAAAGCTCCGTTGAGGTCACTCACTCCCCCCTCTCACTCGCTCATTTTGTTTCTGCTGGCGCTGCAGGCTGGCCTTTTGTAATGGGCTCCTGCCTGCATTGCCGCCTTTTCCTGCCCACAAAGAAATCCGCAGCAGTCATGATAGACCTCCATTGAGCTCACTCACTCCCCCTCTCTCACTCGCTCATTCTGTTTCTCCCGGCGCTGCAGGCTGCCCTTTTGTACTGGGCTCCTGCCTGTGTTGGCATGTTTTCCTGCCCACAAAGAAATCCGCAGCTGTCCTGACAGAGCTCCATTGAGGTCACTCACTCCCCCGTCTCACTCGCTCATTCTGTTTCTCCTAGCGCTGCAGGCTGCCCTTTTGTACTGGGCTCCTTCCTGCATTGGCACCTTTTTCTACCCACAAAGAAATCTGCAGCAGTCCCGACAGAGCTGCTTTGGCCTCACTCACTCCCCCTGCCTCAGTTGCTCTTTCCATTTCTGCCAGCGCTGCAGGCTATCCTTTTGTACTGGGCTCCTGCCTGCATTGCCGCCCTTTTCTGCCCACAAAGAAATCCGCAGCAGTCACAATAGAGCTCCATTGAGCTCACTCACTCCCCCTCTCTTAGTCACTCGTTCTGTTTCTCCCACCGCTGCAGGCTGCCCTTTTGTACTGGGCCGCTGCATGCATTGCTGCCTTTTCCCGCCAACAAAGAAATCCGCAGCAGTCCCAACAGAGCTCCATTGAGCTCACTCACTCCCCCTCCCTCACCCGCTCATTCTGTGTCTCCCGGCACTGCAGGTTGCCCTTTTGTACTGGGCCCCTGCGTGCATTGCTGCCTTTTTCTGCCCACAAAGCAATCCACAGAAGTCACAACAGAGCTCCGTTGAGCTCACTCACTCCCCCTAACTCACTCACTTGCTCTATGTCTCCCGCTGCTACAGGCTGCCCTTTTGTACTGAGTTCCTTCCTGCGTTGACGGCTTTTTATGCCCACAAAGACATCTGCAGCAGTCTCAACAAAGCTCCGTTGAGGTCGCTCACTCCCCCCTCTCTCTCGCTCATTTTGTTTCTGCTGGCGCTGCAGGCTGGCCTTTTGTAATGGGCTCCTGCCTGCATTGCCGCCTTTTCCTGCCCACAAAGAAATCCGCAGCAGTCATGATAGACCTCCATTGAGCTCACTCACTCCCCCTCTCTCACTCTCACTCATTCTGTTTCTCCCGGCGCTGCAGGCTGCCCTTTTGTACTGGGCTCCTGCCTGTGTTGGCATTTTTTCCTGCCCACAAAGAAATCCGCAGCTGTCCTGACAGAGCTCCATTGAGGTCACTCACTCCCCGTCTCACTCGCTCATTCTGTTTCTCCTAGCTGCAGAGCTGCCCTTTTTATCTGGGCTCCTTCCTGCATTGGCACCTTTTCTACCACAAAGAAATCTGCAGCAGTCCCGGCAGAGCTGCTTGGCCTCCTCACTCCCCCTGCCTCAGTTGCTCTTTCCATTTCTGCCAGCGCTGCAGGCTATCCTTTTGTACTGGGCTCCTGCCTGCATTGCCGCCCTTTTCTGCCCACAAAGAAATCCGCAGCAGTCACAATAGAGCTCCATTGAGCTCACTCACTCCCCCTCTCTTAGTCACTCGTTCTGTTTCTCCAACCGCTGCAGGCTGCCCTTTTGTACTGGGCCGCTGCATGCATTGCTGCCTTTTCCTGCCAACAAAGAAATCCGCAGCAGTCCCAACAGAGCTCCATTGAGCTCACTCACCCCCCCTCCCTCACCCGCTCATTCTGTGTCTCCCGGCACTGCAGGTTGCCCTTTTGTACTGGGCTCCTGCCTGCGTTGGCACCTTTTCCTGCCCACAAAGAAATCCGCAGCAGTTCCAAAAGAGCTCAGTTGAGCTCGGTCACTCCCCCCTCTCTCAGTCACTCAATCCTAATCTGTCACAAACACTGATTTCTGACAGTGACTGCGGTATTCTGCACTGGAAGCACAGAAACACATTTCGGCCAGGATGTGAAAGATGACAGCTGTACTGTTCATAAGGAGGTGTGAACAAATGCCAGTGTTGAAAATCTGGTGTGAAAATATTACTAATTTGCAAACTTACAAGGGTGCGTGGAAACTGCACAACACATGCTCATAACACAGTCATTGTATGGAGTTTCATCACAAAATTTTCAACATTGCATTTTAGGACCTCTGCTCATGAACATTGTCAGTGTGATTTTCTTAATGTGCCCCGAACACTGATTTCCCACAGCGACCATGGTATTGTGCGCCGGAAGAGGGAAAACATGTTTCGGCCACTATGTGAAAAATGACAGCTGCACTGTTCATAAGGAGGTGTGGAAAAATGGCAATGTTGAAAATCTGGAGTGAAAATATTGCAAAGTTGCAAAGGTACGAGCGTGAGTGGAAACTGCGCAATGCACATTTGTAACACACTCATTTTATGGACTTTTGTCACCAAATTTTCAACATAGGCATTTTAAGACCTCTGCTAATGAACAGTGTCACTGTCATTTTCATAATGTGTCCCAAACAAGGATTTCCCACAGCGACCGCGCTATTCTGCACCGGAATGGTGAAAACACATTTTGGCCAGGATGTAAAAAATGACAGCTGTACTGTTCATAAGGAGGTGCAGAAGAATGGCAATGTTGAAAATCTGGAGTGAAAATATTATTAATTCACGAAATTACCAGCATGTGTGCAAACTGCGCAATGCACGCTTGCAACACAGTCATTTTATGGAGTATTGTCACCAAATTTTCAACATAGGCATTTTAGGACCTCTGCTCATGAACAGTGTCACTGTCATTTTCTTAATCTGTCCCGAACACTGATTTTCCACAGTGACTGCGCTATTCTGTGCCGGAAGTGTGAAAACACATTTTGGCCTGGATGTGGAAAATGACAGCTGTACTGTTCACAAGTAGGTCTGAAAAAATTCCAATGTTGAAAATCTGGGGTGAAAATATTGCAAATTTGCAAAGTTATGAGCGTGCGTAGCCACTGCGCAACGCACGCTCATAAAACAGTCATTGTTTTGGATTTTTCCCACCAAATTTGCAACATAGGGTTTTTGAGAGCCCACCTCATGAACACCAGCACTGTCATTTCATTAATTGGTCCCAAAAGGGGATTCCGCTCAGTGACAGCAAAATTACCTTTCGGAGCCGAATAACGCCATGACAGTGCCAGAACACATGAGGAGGGGTCCTAAAAACCCCATGTTGAAAATTTGGTGCCAAAATTCCACAAAATGCCTGAGATATGCATCAAAGTTGAAAAAACCCTATTTATTCCATTATACAGCTTACCGGCATTTCCTCAGTTCGCGGTCGGCTTTGAAGAGTGCAGACGTGTTCCTGGTCCACCGAAGATGGTCGCGCCAGACTCTGAAGGTAAATATGGTGTGGGGGGTGGGGAGGCAGGGTGTGCAGTAGGTGGGCATGGGCTGTGAAAGGGGGGCAGGGAGACCACTGAGGGACCGTTTCCTTTTTCCACAGGGAAAAAAAAAATTGCGGGACCATTTTGGTTTTTACAGGGGCATGTGGCACACTGGGGTGGGCTCCCAGCGTGCCAACGGAGTCTTTTTTGGGGGGCAGCTATAGCCAACAGGGATTGGGCACCCCCTTGACTACAACAAAAGGGGGGTTACATTATGCCGACAGGGTTTGGGCACCCGATGACACCAACAAAAGTGGGGGGTTACGCATAATGCCCGACGGGAGTGGGCTCCTCCAGCCCAGCAACATCAGCGTTGGGGCACTGAAGCCAGCGAGGACTGGGGCCCCAATGGCAAACAAACATGGGGGAACATGCTGCTGAGGGGGATTGGGCACCCCCTCGGCGGGGGGGCTTAATATTGTTTGTGAACATGGCAGCAAGCTGCCATGTTCACAAACAGTATCACTGTAACAAGGTTCCGCCCAGCAATGATGGGTCACTTCCTCATTGCAGCAAATGGCTTACACTGCAATGACGGGGCAGCCCCTGATTGCAGCGGCTGAAATCTTACAAGGTTGTGGCACGCTGGCTGAACTAGTGTCAGCAGCAGCATGCCACGGCATTGGTGAAAGTGGGTCAAGCCTTTAAAGGCTGTGGGGGCATTGGCCACAACAGTGCTGCACCTCCACAAACTGCTTCTGGAAAGCTGCCGCAATATGTTTCTTGCGCATGCACGCAATCAACATAAAAATGGAGAACCAAGGAGGTTCCTCATAGGAAAGGTATCCATGATGGAGAAAAACAAGTACCGGGGAAGGTGGGAGGGAAAATAATACCTGCTGCAAGAGCATCTCTCGAAGATCTACTGTTACTGTAAGTTCTTACGTAACTGTACTGTCTTACTTCGAGAGGGCTCTTGCAGCAAGTAACACCATCCTAAGCAGTAAAATAGTGACTCCGGTCAGCTGGGTGGGGGTAACAAAAAGACTCCTAAAGGATCCAAAGAGGGGAGGCCCTGAAGGACTGCTAGTCCAAAGCCTGCTCGGCGTTGTAAGACAATGTCCAGACCATAGGGCTTGGCAAAGGTGTGGGCAGAGCTCCAAGTGGCGGCTGCACAAATATCAGCATCAGAAAACATCCCTTGAAAAGGCAAAAAGAGGCAGCCATGCCCCTGGTAGAGTAGCCTGTTACCAAGCCCGGTAAAGGCTTGTCATACTTGATGTAACAGAAAACAATGCAATTAACTAACCATTTGGGTAAACATTACCAAAAAAAACAGCGCCCCAGACAATGTAGGGGTGAAAGATACAAACAACTATTGAAGCACCCTGTGAACATCCAGAGTATGAAGTAACTCCTCCCCTAGGATAGAGTACTCTGGTTAGCAGACAACAGAGTGGATGAGACCTAAAGGACACCCTACCCTGTAGGGAACCAAATAAGGTCTGTACAGAACAGAGTGCCAGGTAGGTGCCAGGTAGGTAGGTAAGGCTAGGGGGGTGTTAGGGTGTATTAGTAGGGGTATCACAAGTAGTAAGAGGGAGGTAATAATCCCTCTGTACAAGACATTGGTTAGGCCCCATCTGGAGTACTGCGTGCAGTATTGGAGGCCACACCTTCACAAGGACATTAACCAAATTGAGGCAGTCCAGAGAAGGGCAACCAAAATGGTGCAGAGACTGCATCAGAAGACATATGAGGACAGATTAACGGAGCTCAATATGTATACCCTTGAGCAAAGGAGGAGAGAGGTGATATGATCGAGACATTTAAACACCTTAAGGGCATAAACAAGGTGAAAGAGTCTAACATGTTTAAATATAAGAAAAATAGCAGGACAAGAGGACACAGCATGAGATTAGAGGAGGTCGATTAAGGGGAATGTGAGAAATTCTTTTTCACAGAAAGGGTGGTAGATGCATGGAATGGCTTACCACAAGAAGTGGTGGCTATGAATACAGTGCAGGGCTTCAAACAGGCATGGGATAGGCATAAGGGAGCAATACAAATGACTATGAATAGATAGGTCACTGACAGAGCAAAGGCCGATGGCACATTTATAAGGTAGAAAAAGAAATGGGCAGACTGGATGGGCCTTGCGGTCCTTATCTACCGTCAACTTCTATGTTTCTATGTTTCTATGAGTCTTAAGATGGGGAATCCCTTTATGGGGACTAGGTCCCTCAATGGAGACTTCCAAAGTAAAATGCCCTGCATGAATATGAGGGGAAAGTCAATCTGGGCAAGAGTGTTGTCCCCTGCTGGTGCATAGTGAGCTGGGACAGCAGAGGGATGCACCTCCAAGGAGGAGTATCCCTACCAGAAGCCGATAGGGAGAGAGGATACTCCATAACAGAATTTACCGGGCAGGTGAAAGGACCCAGATATACAGTGGTGGCCCAGATGCAGAACCGCTTACAATTCATAGTACAAGTGGTCCTGAAGGAAGGTTTTCTAATGGCCACTAAGACATCCGCCACCCTGGGTGAAACCCCGAATTGAGAGACAGCTAGGTCTGCATGAGTCATGCATGTAGAGGCAGAGATAAGAGACCTGAAAGGATCAGGGTGCCCAGCTTCTGAGAGAGCAAATCCAAGCACTGGGGCAGGAAAAGTGGAGATTCCACTGTTGGTTGCTGAAGGAGTGGAAACTGAATCTGACAGGGCCCATAGGGCACCCCTAGAGTCATCTCTTTTGCCTCTGACTGCAGCATTGGGGAACCCCCTGCAGTCAGAGATAAGGAGGGGTGGTGTAGGGGAACCTCCCTATCCTGTAGAACTCGTTCGCTGGATGGAGAGGCAAGTAGATGCCAATCAGGGCATCCCCATCTGATGAAGAGATCATTGACCATTGTGGGAAGAAGTTCCACCTGTGAGCCCTGGATCAAGACTGACTTAGGCTATCCTCCAGGATAGTTGGAATGCCTGGAACATTGTCTGTTGATGAATCCAGGTGATGATCCGCGGCCCAAGACCATACTTCCATGGCATCCCTGCAGAGTGAGTCTCACCCTGCTAGTTCATGAAGAAAACCACTGACATGATATCTGTCTGGATCAACAGAGGGTCGGGTATAGAAACCACCTGAAAGGTGTATAAAAACACCCACAGAGTTGTGGAGACTGCTGGTTGTTGTTGGGACCTGGATCTCCTGTGTCTGACAGTCTCCCAAGAGGACTCCCCAGCCCTGGCCTGACACGTCCATGGTCAGAATCTGACTGGGAGACTCCTTACAAAAGTAGACTTCTTCAGAAGGGATGGTGGAATCTGGCCACCAGGCGAGGCCCTGTCTAGCAGGGTTGATACCAGGACAGGTTGTTCTAGAACATCTGGTAGTTGGGCCCTTTGGACTCTCAATTACCACTGGACCACCCCCAAATAAAGCCAAGCCAAAGAAACTGTGGTAATGGCCACTGCCACATGTCCCAGGGGTCTGAGGATTGACCTGGCTGAGACCTGTCAAAAGGAGGAGACCTGATGAGTATGCACTAGGAGACACTATGCCCTGTCTGGAGTGGGGAAGGCTGTGCCCTGAACCTTGTTTAGAATTGCCTCTATGTACCGCAGCCTGTGGCTTGGCTAAGAAAAGGAAGGCTTAAGGTGACCTGTAGGTCCTGAAACAGGGTAAAGGTGTGAGCGGGTTGTACACTATGTAATTGTTCAGGAGGCTGAGGACAAGGGTAGAATGCAGGTCCTCAGTTTTCTTCTGCACTAGGAAAGTGGGGGGTGATAAAACTCTTTTGCATAGCATTAGGAGAACTGGCTCTATGACCCATGTGAGGAAGATGGGAGGGAACAGGTGGGATGTCTGGGACATATCTGTAAACTGTAAGGTGTGCCCCTTTGCTATTGACTGAAGCACCCTCTGGTCAGAGGATATCTGGTTCCCATCTTCAATGTACAAAGAAAGGTGACTCCCTATTGCTTCCCCGAAGGCTTCTGCCAGGGACAAATTGGGGGGCCATGAGTCAGGCTAAGGAGCCTGGGAAGGGCGGTGAGGCCTGAAAGGTCCTGGGTGCCTGAGGGGTGGAACCCCTTGAGGCAGGGGTGGAAGCTTATGCCTAGACCCTGCTCTCTGTTGCCATCATCTTGGCTGCTGGCAGGCATTCCACCAAAAGGGCTGCCTGGTGTTTGTCTAGGCTGAGGATAGTATATAATGTGTACAGACCAGATAGCCTTTATCGACTCCCTGTAGTGAGACTTTGCCAGAGGGGACAAGACCCCCAAATGGAGCGTCCATCAGTTTGGACTGTGCGTCCCAGCACAAAGCCGGACAACCTGAGCCAGGAATACCGTCGGATCCAAACCGCTGAGGCTGAAGCCCTGCCGAGTCATAGGAGTCTCGAAGGGCGTGCTTATCGATGTCCGATCCTGATATCAGAGTGGTCTTCAGCATTGTCTCACAGGGCATTCTGGTATTGAACCCTGTGGGCAAGGGAAATTTTAGCCCGAGGACAAAAGGCCTTGTAGCCAGTTGAGCCACCTGTCTGGAATGTTTGTCAGGTGGCTGTGTACGCAGGTGTCTGTAGTGCTAAAAGCAATTCTGGGCCACATTAATGACCATGGAATCTGCTTCCGGCTGTTCCTTACTATCCCAAAGAGAACCATATAGACAGTCTTCTTAGAGACCGCATGGTCATAGAGAAGTGGTGCTTCCAGTCCACCCTGTTGATGCCTGTATAGGAGTCAACAAGTGGAGGGACTCCCATAGGCAAATTGTCCTTTCCCTAAAGGACGACAGCTGGCCGACGTCGCAGTAGATCCAGCTCCTCCAAATCCCAGCTGCTTAGTTGCTGGATATGCCATAAAGAAAGGGTCATCAGAAGGGGAATGATGAATAGCCCTGGGCCTCTCCGGTTCTGTGTTGGAGTCCTCTTGGCCTGAAAAGGAGGGAAAATTAACCTCCATGTCCCCTGAAACTGGGGAAGGAAGAAAGCGAGCAGGGTGCTTGCCTTTGGACTGGTGGGTAACAACACCATCTGGTGCCCGAGCAATCCCCCTTGGCAGAGGAGTAGACCTTGTTATCCATGGACCAGCACCCCGATTGGCTCCCTACCTTGCAGACAGTACTACATATACGTATATGTAGTAATCTTAGGGCATAGGCACTTATCATATAAGCATAAGTGTCAGGATCTGAGTTCTACTGTACTTTTATATATTTTTACTGAGAATCATAATGCATTTGCTATTATTCTGATTGTAACATTTGGGAGATACTTCAATTTACACTATTGTATAATGATTAGTTAGAAAATATTGCCATCTTTAGTGCTAGTGCAGAATTGCAACTGCATATGTAACCGTAAGTGTCCTTCACATATACAAGATCCATTGTTTAGCTAGCTTGTCTTTCTGCTAGCTCAGCATGTTTTCCCAGGCTAGTGAGAAGTCAGGTCATTTGCCACTGACCAATTGCAATGTTTTTATATATCTTTTTAGCCGTTGTCATGGTAATTATCAGGGGTATAATACCCTTTGCACAGCACCTGCTCTCTGAGAAGAGATGTACTGCTACCTATAGGTAAGGAAAGATTGGAGGTATTCTCCCAGTGATCACACTGTTTGGTTGTAAGCCTGCTTTATATACCAGAAATAAATCACTTTTTGTGCTGGACAACACTTGTCTGTTGTTTCTTTACTTTAGTGCAGTTCCAACAAGAACCTGAGAAGGTGATGGTTTTACCATCCAGTTACATTTGGCGGCTGTATGCAGGTTGGGATGTACAAAATGAGGATTCCATTCGAGTTTGTTGAACTGAATGTCAAGTAGTGTAGTGCATTTTTGCCTACTTGGACCTACTCATACTTACAGTGGTTGCTCTTTTACGGAATTGTTCCATCTTGGTTTCAGGCATGGCAGACCCACACCAGACCACTGGTATACTCCCTTTGCGAGTAGCAGTGTACCGCTTTGTTCCACTGTTTTCCCACGGGGGACCGGAAAACCATTGGGTGATGGTGCCAAGGATTTAAATCCAGTCTTTGGACTGCTTTCTTTCTTTGTGTGTCTACCCCTTTGCTTGGCATACCTGAATTGTGCACAGAACTGAGACTCGATGTCTCAAACTATCTTACCTCCCATGGAGGTCGGACTGATTTTGCTCTAGACATAAAATTGTCAGAAGACCCCTTGCTTACGATCTCTGATCAATATCTAGAGTCTAAGCAAAAAGCCAAGAAATACCACACCAAAGGTCTCTTGGTCACGGCTTTACATACAGCTGTAGGAAGTTTGTTAGCATGATGTGCCTCCCTTGAGCTGCAAAATGCTTCTCTAAAAAAAGAGATGGGCTTGCAGGCATTGGAGTTACTGAAAAGGGAACAGAAACTTGTGGAGGAGACACAGTCACTCCGTGATCACAATAACAGACTGTTGCATTGTACTGCTCAGGGCTCTGAGCGTGAATTGTGTATGTTGAGAGTGACAATGAGAGGCTGAAATGTGATAAGAAACAGTTATCTTATCTGAATTACATTTTAAGTGATACGAATGAATGTTTGAGAGAGGATAATGTTGAATTGATGGAAGAGAATGTGAGGTTGATGCATGAGCTAGACAAAGAGTTTAGGGAAAATGTTTAACTGGGTGCCATGTACTGAGTATTGCAGCATGAGGTTGAGAAGGGTATTGAGCAGGGCACTGCAAAAGTTTGTCGTAAGAAATGTAGAGAAAAGATGGTGAGAATGCGCCATCAGTGAGAGGTTCTCGCTGGCCATGCTAAAGCCATAAATGGTTTTCAGTACACACCCATTAACATTACGTCAGTGGGTGATGACTATTCTGATTACGAGGACATAGGCCGCCTCGTCACGTTCAAATCCCAACCCCACAGGGTGGTGGCCTTTACCAGCCATTCCCAAGATGGCGACCACGTTGGTCCATCTACTGACCACGTCAGCCCACCCCCTTGTGACGTTGGCACGTCTTCTACACTGCCACATTAACACAAACATGGTGGTCCCATGATATGGGAGGCCGACCACCTCCGAGTAGGAGCCCGCTTACATTGGCACCCCTATCCAGGGATGACAATACGGAGGTGTGCGGCACTGTACAAGATGTCTTAACCAGACTAGGAACAACAAATGGACAGTCGTCCATACAACAGCATACTGAACGCATGTTTGAAAACACTGTTACCCAGGAGTATGCGTTCAAAGCAGTCGCTGATGTGGCAACGGAAGCTGCCCTTCGCAGTGCTTTGGGTCATGCGTAACTGACCACCACTCCCCATACACTCACGTCCAATCCTCTACAGGTCGCTCACACTGTTCAACAAATTGTTCAAGGCATCAGACAGATGGGCCCAACCAACAACCTTAGTTGTCATCTGGAGAAGGTGCACTCCCTATGCAAGAAGCTTTCTCTCCAACCTGAATACCAGGTTCAAGTCCTGCGACAGACCATCGAGCCTAACCTCTGGGCCAAACTCCCAGAGGCCGTCCACAACTGTGAGATGCTCAATTACAATGATAACTCCCAGGCACTCCTTGCTGCCAATGCCCCTGGTATCGTTGGAGCCCGCTTGGCCTACAAGGTTAAGGAAAATGGGAAGGAAAGCCCAGCAGCTTACCATCAACGGCTGTGGCTCACCTACGAGGCCGGCAAGGGCCTAGCAGGCAAGAACGCCAACAAAGATCAAATTGAGTACAAGGATTTGTACATCCGAAACATGACTCCAGCCCTCCGGGAAAAGGCTGAACTCAACGTTTACCCACAGACCAACACGTTTGATGAGATCCTTGCCAAAACAGAGCGTGCCTTCCAGGTTTACCTCTGTAACCTAGCTTCCGGTAAGAACACCAACAAGGCCGCCACCATCCAAACTCCAACAGCCCAGGAAGCCACAGCGCAAGTTGCCACAGTGAACCCTACCCCACACACTATGTAGTGGAGGATATCAATAATAAACAGGAAGCCCTTTCTGACGACAAGCAGTCGCACGGGGGGGGGGAACTGGAGCTATAAAAACAATCGGAACTACAACAACAACAACAGGAATTGGAAAAATTCAAATTCCAATGGCAAGTACCGTAATGGGCCTAGCTATCGGGACTTCAGACGAAAACGAGACCCTCTGGAAACAACTGGAGGAAGCCCGTGCTGAGAAAGGGGTCTCATCCACATGTTCCATGGCGACCCTGGCACTGGATAGTAACACCAACCCTTTCTGGCCTTCGTCTACTGAACAAACAAGCAGCCGTGGGAAGAACCCCTTCATGGCACTGGGCACTGGCCAGGCCGATGCGATGATACGGCAATCACCCATTGAACAGTTCAAGATTGTGGCTTTGATGTCACAGGTACAGTATTCATGTCCTGTGATGCGCGGAGAGGAGGCCCAACGAGCTTCCGTAGACCTCAGCTCACAGGGACAGGATGATGAAGGTGAATCTGAGAACTGCACTGACTGACAATTACAGGCCCCAGTCTGGATTGTGAGTGACTTGCTTGTTGACACAAATGGATGGCCTTGTGTAAGGGCCATGGTCGGGGGCAGCCAACTAGTCATGCTTCTGGATACAGGAGCAGCCATGTCTGTTCTCCATGACAACAACCCAGCCATGTCTGACTGGTCTACCAGATGGAACACCAGTGCACAGGGTGTAAATGGTACTCAGCTACACACCTGTAGACCTGTATCTCTACCTGTGCAGGTAGGCCATCTCAAGACTAATTTTGTCTTTGACCTAATGGTATTACGTCATCACCCCAGCATACTAGGAATTGATTTCCTTGCACAGCATGGCTGTGTTGTGGACCTAGCTAACAGGTTATTGCTACAGATCAAGGGACAATGCCATGCTGTCACCATACCAGGCTCTCACTGCGGTGGTAGCCATCTCCCATAACAACAAGGAGTATGACGTCATGGCTCTTTTTAAAAGTCATGACCTTTTTTCTGAACTTTCACCTTTGTTACAGGAACACCTTGATGTGTTTGCTACCAACAAGCATGATTGTGGTAGTATGCACACCAGCACTGAAATTCCAGAGCCCAACCCTGCAAGGCAGAAGCAGTGCCCATTTCCTGCTGAAGCCTTACCCTCATTGAGGAAGACCATCCAGTCACTGCTACAACAAGGAGTGATTAGGACTTGTGTCTCTACAGTCAATTCAACCATTTGGCCTGTGAAAAAGCCAAATGAAGCTTGGAGACTCACAACTGACTACAGGAAACTTAATCAAGTTGCCACCAGCTGTGCCCCAACTGTGGCATTAGCCCCTGATGTGCTTAAGTTGCTGACACCTGACAAAAAGTGATTCTCAGCTCTTGACAACTCTAATGGGTTTTGGTCACTCCCATTAGCACAAGAAAGTCAATAAAAATGTGCCTTTACCTTTCATGGGCCCCAGTACACCTGGACCTGCTTACCCCAGGGCTTCCATAACAGCCCTTCTGTCTTCCATCTCCATATGATGGATGCCCTGCAGGAATTCTCTACTCCCCAGTGTCTCCTGCAGTATGTGGATGATTTGCTCTTAGCAACCGCCACAAAAGAAGAACATTTGGCCCTTCTAAATGAACTACTGACCCTCCTCAGGAGAACAGGCCTCAAGTGCAATCCCTCCAAAGCACAACTGTGTGCAAAAGAGGTAATTTTCCTTGGCTTACGTATCACAGACCAAGGGAGAAGCCCAGCTGTCAAGAAAATCCAAGGCTTGCAAGATCTGTCACTTCCTACAAGCATGGCAACACTCAGGTGCTTCCTAGGAATGGTAAACCACTCCAGGGACTTCATCACTGATTTTGTCTTGAAGGCTCCTCCCCTGTATGAACTGCTGAAAAAGGATGTCCCATGGACATAGGGCCCCACAAACACTGGAGCCATTACACAGCTTAAACAGGCTTTAGCCTCAGCCCCAGCACTGATAAACCCTAACCCAAGATTACCTTTCCATTTAGAAACTGCCACCTCTTATGTGGCCATGTCTGCAGTGCTGGCACAGAAGTACAACGGGTATCACAGACCCATTGCCTATGCATCACAGATGCTAGCCCCATAGAGAAAAAGTATAGTCTCTGTGAAAGGACACTTTTGGTGACCTCCTGGGCTATCAAGAATTTTCTGTACATCATTGGGTATGCCCCTATTATCTTGCATACCTGCCACACCCCAAAGTAAAAGATGGATCAGTCTCTATCACCAGACTGACCCATTAGTTCTTACTTTTGCAGGACAGAGACATCAAGGTACTGCCTGCTAAAATGCTCTCAATCTTGGCCCATGGCCTACTCTATACAGGTAAGCCCCAATACTGTGCGCTCCAACCACCTGACCTACCCAACTCAGGACCATTTCTACCAGCTACACCTGAGGTCCTGGAAGATACTACTATGTTTCACATCTTTACAGATGGCTCTACCTCCTATGTGGATGGAGAGCAAGTAGCAGGATTTGGAGTGTTCATTCGGGGCCAGGAAGTTGATTTCAGGTGCATTCCTAGGAAATGCTCTGTCATCTCCTCACAGTATGCCAAACTGGCAGCTGTGGCCTGTGCATTAGAAATCATGCCCATGGTAACAGAGATGCCATCATTTTCGCAAATTCCAACTGGGTTTGCTCATCCCTCATGGAGTTCTTTCCATTTTGGCAGAAAAACAATTTTACATCCTCAGATGTCACTCCTGTCAAATACAGGGAGCTGTTTGTGTATATACACACCCTGACACAAATGTTCACTCATAAGCTGTACATTCACAAGGTAAAGGCTCACTGTAAGTCTGACCCTTACCATGTGTTCAATGATCGCGCAGACTCGCTTGCCAAAGCAGGCGCTCAAGGGGGGGAGAAATGTACAATGACTCACCCACTAGGTATAGCAGCTATCGTGGCATCCATCATAGCTGCCAGCAAGAAACCAGGACCAGAACCTCCACTGGACCTTTCTGCTGCACAAAATGCAGACCCAGAAATCAGAGATGTGTTCAAATTCCTAGACAAAGGAACTGAACAGCCACTGCCTGTTGGCAGTCCTTATAAGAGGCACTCAGGCAATATACACTTGTCCGGTGATCAAAAACTCATCTGGTATCACAAACAAGATACAGGTGACAAATTGTGGATTGCACCACAATCTTTGTGGACAAAATTTATCCATATGGTTCATGACACTCCCACTGGTGGGGACAGAAAACACCCTCCAGAGACTCAAAACAGTTGTCTGGTGACCTGGTATGGCCAAAGATGTTGAGCACTATGTGGACAACTGCAGAGTGTGTGCTCAGAACAATCCAATATCGGTAAAAAGAAATGCCAAATGACTGCTCCAAAGGTAATTTGGACCATGAAATGCGATACAGATTGATTTAATTGGCCTTCTTATCAATTCCAGTAAGAACAACAGGTATGCACTTGTTGTCACAGATTTGTTCTCCAAGTGGGTAGAACCATTTCCCACTAACAACAACACGGCAAAGACAACTGCCAAAATCCTGGTAGACCAGTTGTTCTCCAGGTGGGGCCTACCCTTAAAGGTAGACTCAGACCAGGAAACTAGCTTTACAGCCGAGCTGATGCAACAGACAGTCCAACTTCTTGGAATTGATCAAAAATTCCACATTCCCTACCACCCTCAATCCACAAGCCAGGTAGAAAGAGCTAACAGATGTATCAGACAGATGCTATGTAAATTCATCGATGATAATCCCAAGGACTGGGATTCCCCCTTGCCACTGTTACTAATGGCAATTAGGGGTACATCTGCAGCCACTACTCAGTGCACACCTTATGAGGTTCTGATTGGTAGAGCTATGAGATCATCTGAGCACCTACTGATTGATCTGCACACCCCTACTGCAGATAGAGTATCTGTAGACAAATACATTGAAAAGCTTCATGATGATATCATGAAGGCACACCTGTTCACTGCCAAACAGATGAGCAAAGCACAACAACAAGCTAAAACTCATTTTGACAAGCATGTCAAAGAAGTCAACTGGTAAGTTGGAGACCAAGTTATGTTTCTCCAATACAGACAATCCGCACACTCATTTGACAGTAAATGGGAAGGACCCTATCCCATTGTCAACAAACTCAGCCTTGCTGTGTATCAGGTCAGAGTACAACAGCAGAAAAAGACAGCTGACAAGTGGTTCCATGCTAACCAACTTAAATTGTATAAACGTGACTAAATCTATTCTTTCTAACCCCTTTGGGTGGAATAGTACCCACACTTAACCAACCCTTTTTGTTTTCTTATAGGTATCGGCAAGATGGCTATCTTGCAGCCCTTTCTCCTACTGGTGGGACTACTGACTATGACTGGGATGGCACCCCCACATAAAGCCCCACAAACTCATAAAGAATGTTTGCAACACTTCCTTGGTAAACTTGAGCATTCAGCCCCTACAGGTGTACAGATTAATGTTCCCAACAAGATGATTAAAGTTACTCAAGGCTCAGACACCTTTCTGGATGCTGTAGTAGTTGCCCGAGACAAATCTTCACTCTCTATACAATGGCAAACTGATGCTATGAGCTACGCAATCCCTGTAGCTCGCTTGTCCAAGGGTACGTTCCATGGCTGGCCTAATACTGATATTTCTAAAAATGGTACTCTTTCTATCAGACAGACCACGCCTAGACATACTGGTCAGTGCAACCTTACTCCTTTAATAGATCCTGCCTATTGTGACAGCCTCTCTCCAGAAGAGGCATGTGCTTTCTGTCTTCAAAACAATGCTGCTTCTGAAGCTCTTTATCTTTCCGTAGTCCCACCAAGTCAGGAAGAACTGATTGCCTGCCCTCTTCAGCAGGATGGCCCTTCTAGTGGTTTGACCACCACATCACTACCAGGAGCATTGATTAATAATGTACAATTTATGCATGTCCCAGTTATTTTCAATCTCACACATTGAAATATGTCTGAATGTGGTTTCTATAATACAACCAATACCTCCAAATTTTACAGTGTACTTACTGATATTGTTGCTGCTTATCAAACATGCACAAATGATCCCATAGGTGGACCACACACTACTGAACATGTTGGAGTCTTTAGACCTGCCCCCAAAGACTATGTTAAACCTAAATCACGAACATGCACCAAGCGGGATGCAATTGACATAGCTGGTGCTACCGGATCTGTCTCTGGCATAACTGGAGCAGCCGGTACCATAACTGGCTTCTTTGGCTCAGGTATGTCCATTTGGAATAGAGCAGATATTGCTTCCATTAAAGCTCAGACTCTTATATTTCAGTAGACTATTAATAATGATGTAATGCCCCCTATTTTACAAGGTGTAAATTCTCTCAGTAATGAAGAATGTTATACCGTGTACAATATGCAGGAGATTGCTCAAGGGTTCAATGATACCAAGCGTAAACTTACTGATCTCATTTTTCAAAATAACCATGAGATGGACAAGCAGTATATTGGGCATGAAATTTTATGTTCTGCTTATGGTTCCCATGTTACATCCACTGATAATGCTCTCTTCAGGGATTTAGATCAGGCAAAATTCCAGATATCATATATGATCTCAGATTGGGTAAATGGTATTGTCCACATTGCAAAACCACTGGTTGCATTACTATGTGTTTACAAAATACTCTAAACATCTCTATGGCTACTGTTAGAAATATTGGTTATGTTTCTAGGCTTAATAACCAAGCACCGTGCTATTTCAATAAATCCTGTGCTATTAAGGACAATATGTTAATTACGTTTACTGTGTCTTTACCACGTTTTGATCCTGCTACAGCTGTCATTGATAAGTTGGCCAGTATTCATTCCGTAGGCCATCTTGAAAATGACATTTTTTGTGAAAGAACTGAATTACCCTCCATGCTGGTTTACCATCAAGTCCTCCAGGCTTGGGTTGCACCCCATACAAATTGTTGTGCAAAGAAAGGCTACTACTTCCTGTGTCGCTGTGATGTTTTCGATATCGTCAAACCTGTATGTGGATATGCACCTGAACACCTTGACTGGGCACTGACTTTGGGTGAAGATCTGCCGTCCAGTCTTAATGATGTTGATCCAGATGATGACATCCCTCCTGCAGCATCTTTAGTGCAGGATGCCAAAACAGCACCGTCTCGAAGCTACCTTGAAGAGGTACATCGCTTCACTACATGGCTCATCAACCAGATTTGCTCTTGTTCAGTATGTTTACATTGCTGGCGGGTGCCTTCTGTAAGAGTTACCTATACTTCTGATGGCCAATACTGCCTGATCATGAACTATCCCAGTTTTTCTTATGGATCCAAGACATGTCAAGTTACTAAACCTAACTTTTGTTTTACTCCACAGCAGAAAACTGTTACTAGTCATACCGTGATCACACCTGTTCCTCTCCCTGAACCAGACGTTATTGATACTGAACCCCAATACTTGCTTGCCCTGTCTCAATACTTGCCTATTTTTAACATACACATTGATCCCTTGACACTCTCTTTACAGTCTCTTTTAGCTAGAAAAGATGCTCATTTGATCTATATTAGTAATAATATTACCAAAGCTACTAATGCACTTAATGACCTTATCCATGATGGTGATTTGAGTCTTGCCGTAGGCAACACTTGACTAGAACTCACTTTTACCATTTTTGTAGTGATTCAAGCATGTTTGATTGTCTTTCTCATATTCACTCTGTGTTGCCTGCGATGTACCCTAAGACAACATCAAGAACAACTCGAATTCCTTTACAAGGCTCATGCGTCGGGCTGTAAATGACTTTTAGCTCCATCCCTACCAGCTAACTTGGGATTGTTGCACCTTCTGAGGCAACAAGGGGGGGATGCTATCCATGGACCAGCACCCCTGATTGGCCCCATACCTTGCAGACAGTACTACATATATGGATATGTACTAACCTTTGGGCATAGGCACCTATTATATAAGCATAAGTGTCAGGATCTGAGTTCTACTGTATTTTTATATATTTTTACTGACAATCATAATGCATTTGCTATCATTCTGATTGTAACATGTGGGATATACTTCTATTTACACTATTGTATAATGATTAGTTAGGCAATATTGCCATCTTTAGCACTAGTGCAGAACTGCAACTGTATATGTAACTGCAAGTGTCCTTCACCTATACAAGATCCATTGTTTAGCCATCTTGTCTTTCTGCTAGCTCAGCATGTTTTCCCAGGCTAGTGAGAAGTCAGGTTATTGGCTACTGACCAATTGCAATGTTTTTATATATCTTTTTAGCTGTTGTCATGGTTATTACCAGGGGTGTAAGACCGTTTGCGTAGCACCTGCTCTCTGAGAAGAGACGTACTGCTATCTGTAGATGAGGAAAGATTGAAGGTATTCTCCCAGGGATCACACTGTTTGGTTGTAAGCCTGCTTTATATACCAGAAATACATCACTTTTTGTGCTGGACACCACTTGTCTGTCATTTCTTCACTTTGGTGCAGTTCCAACAAGAATCTGCGAAGGTGATGGTTTTACCTGAGTTATCAGGTGGAGGTAGCCCAGATTCAGACTGAGTTAGTCAAGGGTACCCAGCATCTGTCCCTAAGGAACGGAACCTTCCAGTTCCAGGGTAGTGACAGGCATCGAATAATCGTGCATTGGCTGAAGCTGGGCGTCAAGTCCAGCTGGTGACTTAGGCGAAAAGGGCAGCGTCATGAGTGCTGTTGCCATAGCTGATGTTGGTGCCAGGAAATCAACCCAGGGAACCTGACATCAGTCCTAAAGAGACTGAGATGTCTGGTGTCCAATCAGTGATGGGTGTCGGATCCTTGGGCGTCAGCTGAAGAAAAAGGCATCAGGCGAAGGAGAGTGCGGCATCTCCATAGCTGATGTCAGTACCAGGGAATCAGGCTGATCTGGGAAGCCCAGTGTCAGTTCTAAATAGATGGAGCCATCCGGTGTCCACTTGGTGACAGGAGTTGGATCCTCGGGCGTCAACTAGAAAGGGGCATCAGGCCCAGCATGTGACTTAGAAGGGTAGATCAGCAACCCGACATCAGTCCAAAATGGATGGAGCCTACCACCATCAGCTCAATGACGGGTGTCGGATCCTCGAGCATCAGCTAGAAAAGGAACATTGTTTAACCAGGAGTAGCACACTAAGCCGAAGCTTGTTTCCAGATGCGACCTGGGAGCACAAGGAAGTTAAGTGACTTGCTCAGGATCACACAGTATGCACCTAAGCGACTGTGGGATTCAAACCCAGGTCTCCAGATCTGCAGCTCAGAGCACCCAGGAGGGTGGAGCAGCATCAGGCATACTCCATAGTTTTTATTTTCTCAGAAGAAGCCAGAAGGGGAAGGAAGGAAGGAAACATATTCAATTCAGTGCTTTAGAGTAACTGGTAATTGCTATTTTCCTTTTAAACTTAGATTGTGGGCTTTTAGTGACACTATACTTTCTTTGTTGTCTTTACTTATAATTGTTTTTGGGCTGTTGAAAATTTAAAACATAGTGGTGGTGTAATTCTGTGCTGTCTTTAATTGCTGCAAATTTTATCTTGGCTTGTCTGACTGCCCTGTAGTTGGGTGAAGGGTGTTAATTGTCTGGCCTCTGACCTCAGCTACGTGATAACTGGAGGTGGGGCTTAGTCAGAGTTGAAGTAGCAAGTAGAGTTTTATTTTCTCAGAAGAAGCCAGAAGGGGAAGGAAGGAAGGAAACATATTCAATTCAGTGCTTTAGAGTAACTGGTAATTGCTATTTTTCTTTTAAACTTAGATTGTGGGCTTTTAGTGACACTATACTTTCTTTGTTGTCTTTACTTATAATTGTTTTTGGGCTGTTGAAAATTTAAAACATAGTGGTGGTGTAATTCTGTGCTGTCTTTAATTGCTGCAAATTTTATCTTGGCTTGTCTGACTGCCCTGTAGTTGGGTGAAGGGTGTTAATTGTCTGGCTTCTGACCTCAGCTACATGATAACTGGAGGTGGGGCTTAGTCAGAGTTGAAGTAGCAAGTAGAGTTTTATTTTCTCAGAAGAAGCCAGAAGGGGAAGGAAGGAAGGAAGGAAACATATTCAATTCAGTGCTTTAGAGTAACTGGTAATTGCTATTTTTCTTTTAAACTTAGATTGTGGGCTTTTAGTGACACTGTACTTTCTTTGTTGTCTTTACTTATAATTGTTTTTGGGCTGTTGAAAATTTAAAACATAGTGGTGGTGTAATTCTGTGCTGTCTTTAATTGCTGCAAATTTTATCTTGGCTTGTCTGACTGCCCTGTAGTTGGGTGAAGGGTGTTAATTGTCTGGCCTCGACCTCAGCTACGTGATAACTGGAGATGGGGCTTAGTCAGAGTTGAAGTAGCAAGTAGAGTTTTTATTTTCTCAGAAGAAGCCAGAAGGGGAAGGAAGGAAACATATTCAATTCAGTGCTTTAGAGTAACTGGTAATTGCTATTTTTCTTTTAAACTTAGATTGTGGGCTTTTAGTGACACTGTACTTTCTTTGTTGTCTTTACTTATAATTGTTTTTGGGCTGTTGAAAATTTAAAACATAGTGGTGGTGTAATTCTGTGCTGTCTTTAATTGCTGCAAATTTTCGCCCCTCCTCCCTTCCCCAACTCTTAATTATATGCCCTGTTAAATCTGATTGACAGGAGCTAAACACAGGGTATAGTAAGGGGTGTGAAGTAGGAGGGGCATAAGGGGGAAGAAGCCCACCCTCAGCACAAGTGTTTTGACTCATTTATTTATTTATTGGTTTCTTTTTTTAAAGAAAATTATCTGAGGATCAGTGGCAGGAATTTTAGGACAGTAAATTAATAAAAAGGGAACTAGGAGAGCTTCAGTAGCAGACAAGTAGTGGAATTGCAGTATAATGTGGGGAGTGGTGCAATGCAGTGGCTGTGGGGCAGCCATATTCAGGCAGACCTTCTGGACACTGACGTGCTGCCCTATCTGCATGCATCTCTCTGGACTGTGGGATGAGGTAGCCAGACTCAGAGCGGAAGTAAACTGGGTCAGGAGTACCATCACCCCTATCCAGGGACCACCCAGTCCAATGCAACTGCCTCAAAGGATGCCGAGCGAGGAGCACTTGGATGACAGTGGGCTCAGGGAGGGTTAGAGCAGTCAGGCAGAGGCACATCCCAGATCCTATTCCACTCAAGAACTCATATGCCACACTGGCAAACGGGGACAACCAAATAGAGGTACCCAGAGAAGTGGAAGGAAAGGATGTGGAGGTTAGCCAAGGAGGTGACCTCAGCGGGGAAAGCAGTGGACCCCAGAGGAGGAGGAGGAACTGAATCCTGGTGGGGGACTCCATCATAAGAGGGATCCAGCTAGGAACACAGGAGGGGGAGGACAGGGAGGTAAGGTGCCTACCAGATGCCACGGCATGGAGGGATGGAAGGAAGATCCTGGGGATCACTGGGAAGGCAAGATGGGAGGGTGAGCTGGATGTCATTATCCACCTAGGTACTAATGACCTGGCAAATGGGGAGCCAAAGGAAGTCCAGGAAGAGTTTAGGAAACTGGGAAGGGGTCTCAAGCAAGTAGCTACTTCTGTCACTTTCTCAGAAGTACTACCTGTGAGAGGCAACGGAGAGCAGAGGAGTGCATGCACCAGGAACTTTAACTCATGGTTGAAAAACTGGTGCTGTGAGGAAGGGTTTGGATTCATTGGTGACTGGGGACCCACCTGGAGGGATGGAGGTTTGTTCAAGCCTGACGCCATCCATCCTGAGAGGAATCCAAGCACTCAATGATAAGTTTAAATGCTACATTGACAAGCATTTAAACTAGGAAAGAGGGTGGCAGGCCAGCAAGGAGGGTACCTACTTGCTCACCCCCCACAGCTAGCAGTGGAACCAGTGAACCAGAGGAGTGGCTATCTCTGCAAAGCAGTGTGCAAAAGATGGAGATTAGTGCCCAAGAGGTGGATAAGCAGAAAAGGGGCAAAATTCAGCAGAAGGGCAGACAGCAAGAAGAACCAAGGATAAATGACAACCAAGGAAGGGGCTGGAGTAAAACAGTGAAACAGTCTAGGGAGGTCAAATCATGGAAAGCCATGTGTGTAAATGCCAGGAGCATTAGCAACAAGATGGAAGATCTGGAGGCTGTCATGGTGCAGTCAGACCTGGACATTGTGGCCATCACTGAAACCTGGTGTAATGATAACCACGACTGGGAGATGGCCATACCTGGCAACAACATATTCAGAAGAGACAGAGCAGGCAGGAAGGGAGGAGGAGTGGCACTGTATGTGAAAAATGACATAAGGGCCACAGAGATCCAGGAGGAACAAAATGGAGAGATACTGTGGGTTAAGCTGGAAAGGAAAATGGGGACAGCCATCCGCACAGGTGTGGTCTATAGACCACCAGCCCAGGAGGAAGAAACAGATAGGGTGCTGATGCTAGCCATCCAAAGGATGGCAGACAAGGGTGAGGTAGTACTGGTTGGAGACTTCAATATTCCAGATGTGGACTGGAGCATCCCAGCAGCAGCATCAACTAGGAGCAGATTTATCCTGGACTCCCTTCAGGGTGCCTTCCTCAAGCAACTGGTCATGGAACCAACTCGGCAGAAGACAATACTGGACCTTGTGCTCACAAACAGGGACAGTGTGATGGGGGTAACAGTGGGGGAGCACCTGGGAAACAGTGACCACCAGTCATTGTGGTTTGAAATCACAGAAAGAGCAGAACCGAACCACACAAAAACACGTATCCTGGATTTTAGGGGGGCAGACTTTGGGAAAATGGGAGATACTTGAAAGAGGCATTAGGGGAATGGGACAGGAATCAGGGGTTGAGGAACAGTGGGCAGTATTTAAAATGGGGATTACAAGAACAACAGAATTATGCATTAAGCAGGTTAGCAAGAGGAAAAGGAAGAGGAGACCATTATGGTTTTCCAAAGAGGTAGCAGAGAAAGTGAAAGCCAAAAGATTGCATTCAGGCAATACAAAAGACACAGGCAGAAGGGGATAGGGAGAAGTACCAGGAGAAGCAAAGGGGGCAGGAGGTCAGTAAGGGAAGCCAAAGCTCAGACAGAAGAACACATTGCAAAATCAGTGGGTAGAGGACAAACCTTTACAGGTACATAAGTGAAAAAAGAAAGACAAAGGGAGGGATAGTGAGACTGAAGGGGGAGGATGGGGGCCGCGTGGAGGATGACAACAGTAAAGCTGACATATTGAACAGGTATTTCTGCTCAGTCTTTACTGAGGAAGAGGAGGGTAATGGGTCTGAAGGGAGTACAAGGGGTGAGAATGGTGCAGAAATGGACACAAGTCCCTTTACACGAGAAAGGGTCCTGAAGGAACTGGACGTAATAAGAGTTGATAAAGCAATGGGGCCAGATGGGGTGCACCTCAGGGTCCTTAAAGAACTAAGAGAGGTGGTGGCTGAACCTCTGGCTATCCTGTTTAGCCGATCACTTGAAACAGGGGAGGAACCCAAAGACTGGAGGACAGCAGATGTAGTCCCCTTATACAAAAGTGGGAAAAAGAAGAAGCAGGGAACTACAGACCAGTCAGCCTCACCTCGGTAGTGGGGAAGATCATGGAAGCACTACTGAAGGAGAGATTGGTGGAACATCTGGTTGTCAACGGACTACAGGACCCAAGGCAGCATGGTTTCACCGGGGAGGTCATGTCAGACCAACCGTTGAATTTTTGACTGGGTGACTAGGAGGTGGATCAGGGGAGGGCAGTGGACATGGCCTATCTGGACTTCAGCAAGGCCTTTGACACTTAGCCACATAGAAGACTATTACACAAACTGGGGAATAGGGTGTGGGCAGGACAGTAGTGTGGTGGGTAGGTAACTGGCTGGTGGCAGGACACAGAGGGTGGTGGTAAATGGCTGTCACTCTACAGAGGGAAGAGTGACCAGTGGGGTACCACAGGGATCAGTGCTGGGACCGGTCCTATTCAACATCTTCATCAGTGACATTAGCAGGACCTAGAAGGCAGAATTTCACTGTTCGCTGATGACACAAAGCTCTGTAACAGAGTAGACACACCAGAGGGTGTAGACAGAATGAGAAGCGACCTGCAGAAACTTGAAGAATGGTCAGGGGTTTGGCAGTTGAAATTCAATGCAAAGAAGTGCAAGATAATGCATATGGGCACAAAAACCCTGGCACAATATATCAGTTGGGGCGTGAGGATATAGCATGCACCAAGCAGGAAAGGGATCTTGGGGTTATCATCTCTGATGACCTCAAGGTAGGGAAACAGTGTGAAGCAGGTAAAGCAGATAGGATGCTGGGATGTATAGGCAGGGGCATCACCAGCAGGAAAAGGGAGGTCATAATTCCGCTATACAAGACACTAGTGAGGCCCCACCTGGAGTACAGTGTACAGTTCTGGAAACCATACCTACATAAGGACATAGACAGGGTAGAGAAGGTTCAGAGGAGGACAACAAAGATGGTGCATGGATTGCATCACAAGTCCTATGAAGACAGGTTGAAGGAACTGAACATGTACTCCCTGGAGGAGAGGAGGGAGGGAGAGAGGCGATATGATAGAGACATACAAGTATCTTACAGGGAGGAACAGGGTGCAGGAAAACACTATTTTTAAGCGAAAAAGATGTTCCAGGACTAGAGGGCATGGGATGATGTTGGAGGGAGGACGATTCAGAGGAAACATGAGAAAGAATTTCTTCACAGAACGGGTGGTGGACAAGCGGAACACCCTGCCAAAGAAGTGGTGGGGGCTGAAACAATCACGGGATTTAAGAATGCATGGGATAGACATAAAGGAATTCTGGAGGTCAGGGTTAAGGGGCAACAGACTTCTAGGAAAACAAACTGAACTTACAAGCTCAAATGGGCAGACTGGGTGGGCCATAGGCCCTTATCTGCTGACACTGTCTATGTATCTATGTATCTATGACACTGGGAGAGCCCGCGTCAGAGGCTCAGGCATCAGCCATCGCTGGACTGGCAGCTCAGCCTGCATCCATTAAGGATGAAAAGGCCTGATGGGAAGCTGGCTTCCAAATAGGGAAGGGATGCCACACTTGCGGGGGAGGCAAGTGAATGGCCTGGGCATTGCCTGAAGGAGTCAGACCCCAACATCAGGGGGGACTTGGCAGACATCCTGGCCGGGAGGATGAAAGATGCACCAACAGCTTCGCCTGGCTTAGGACTCACAAAGCCAAAGACCTAAGCTGCAGGGATGGAGAGGCTAGGGACAAAGTCCCGAGCCCCTAAGAACCTCCTCCCGAGATGCCGTGGAAGCAAGAAGGGGGCTCAGCCACCAGAGACTTGGAGGCCGCGGTGAAGGGGGCGGTCAACCTCCAGTGGGAGTAAGGCCCAGAAACGGTCACCGGGATCACCGGGGACCAAGATGGTGAAGCTGAACAGAGTTTCTCCGTAATCTTTTCCTGGTGCTTCGATGTCTCTGGTGAAGCTCCTTCTCCATCTCGGGTAGTTGCTGTTCAGCAGGAGAGCTTCGATGGTCTTCTGGCAGTGGAGCCAAGGGCACTGGGGAGATCCAAGCAATGCTGGCAGGCCTCTGAATCTAGAACTAGGCCTAGGTCTAGCTGGCTGGCTGAAAGGCCATACGGCAGGTAGATTGCTGAAGCCACCATGTGGAGGAGGATGGAGAAGCAAATCCTGCAGTAATCACTGTGAAGAAAAAAAATTTTTAATTTTAAGTTAAAAAATAAGGAAACGCTGATAAGCACAAAAAAAGGCAGTCAACTGAAGCAGAAAGTGTCTGTGGAGCCGATGTGCACAGGTCGACGGCAGAAAAAGCACTGAGGATGGGCTGGGGGAATGCTCCTTTTATGCCATAAGTGACGTCCAGGGTGGGCTGATGTCAGGGGGCAGACCCCGCTATAAACTGCTAGCTAGAATTTTTCCATGGGGTCCTGGCACCTGGCAGCTTAGTCCTAATGGTGTTACCTGCCGTAAGAGCCCTCTCAAAGTATGATTAAGGAATGTTGGAGGAGTCCCCTGTAAGGGAATTATAGAACAGAATATAGGGGCCCTGGGGCCCTAGTTCCAGCAGAGGGGCAAGAATAGTTGGCCCCTGAGATAGAGGGGACAAATAGGACTCAGAGAGACCTGAGGACCCACACTACTGTAAATAGGGCCCCGATGAGCCAAAGGAAAAAAGGCAAGCGCCCCTACTTGCCCCCCATTGCTTCAGAGAAGTGGCAGGGGGCCCGGAGGTACCAGTGGGACTGAGCCCACAATTTTCATCAACTAGGGGGAGGGCGAGCAGGGAAGAGGCACTATCCAGAAGCTGAGGCCCATGAGGGGATGGAGGGTGGGAAGCAGCGATGAATGGTGAAGATATACAGGAAGATCAAGAATTATGGTTGGTACGTAATTTTCATATCTTCCCTGTATCAGGCTTCACCATCCATCACTGGTGAGTGAGTATCAAGCCCACAACATGGACCAGTATCTCCCTGAAGGCTGGATTGCCTTCAGCCCCTCATGAGGGAATCACGAGGGGAGAGGGCCCATCATGGGTCTGGCCAAGCCCGCTACTGCTGAGAGCCAGGACGGGTCTCCTGACTAGTGGAAGAAGGAGGGCACCCCAACAGTTCCCTCCTGGCCCTCCAGATGAAAAACCGGGACCCCCGGAAAGGAGAGGCAGTCACCCTATGCCAGGCCAAGAGTGACAACCAGGAGAGGCAAAGCCATGCCATCCGCCTAATACAGACCACAGACTCCATCAGTCTGGAAGCTACCGCATTGGTGCTGTACGATGCCCGTGCCTGGTGTCTCACTAGTTCCAGACCCCCTGTGGTGATGGCAACAGCTCACCTGGTTGCCTCGTCATCAGACAAGGCTGATAGGAAGGATCCCATCATGGCCCACAGGCACCTCTCATAGGTCACCACGTGTGTCCAATGTGCTGCGATAGACAAGAGACGTGCAGAGGCAAAGATCCGCCTGCCCTATCGGTCGAACTCCACAGAGTCCATGTCCAGAGGATGGTCTCTTGTTAGGCCCAGATGCCCAAAAGGGGTGTCCAGCCACTCCAGACCAGAGGAAGGGTGGGGAAATGACCCTGGAGACCCCGAGGGAGTGCAATATCAGTGCTGGCAGTCTGCAGGGGCTGGGGAAGTAGATGCAGGTGACTGCCAGGCACTATGTGACTTCTCCACAAACAGCAGAAGCCACGGAGGGATCACTAAGGATTCCTGGCTGTACTCTCCAAGAAACACCATAGCCACATGTGCGGTATTGCATCGTAGCACTGGGGTTGAACTGAGCTCCTCCAGCATCATCACCAGGAACTGTTGATACTCCGTGAAGTCAGCATCAGATGACTGGTATGATGGGGAATCCTCTTCCTCAGAGGAGGAGGGTGACGAAGTCGAGGGGTTCTGCATAGGGAACGACGGTGCTGTACAAGAAGCTGGAAAGACCAGCTCATCCATGACCCAGTAGAATGTTGGGAAAGCACTCACTGTGGCCCTATACTGCTCCCAGGTAAGGGGCCCCAAGGGACCCACAAGACCTGGGAGAATGGGGGTAGGTTGCAGAAAGGGTGAGGGCTGGGCAGGATGGTCGTGAAAGACCACTCCCTCCCTGTTAGGGCTGTGGACACCAGCTGGGGACCCCTCTACCATGAGGGGGGGGTGCACTGCCTCACCTGCTGCTCAACCATCCCCAAGCCAGCAGTGGGAAGCCCAAGGGGAGAAGAACCCTGGTGGGGTGACCAGAGCCCAGCAAGCCCAACAGGGCAGCCCTTATCCCCACCCGATGCAGGGCTCCATACCCTGAGGGAGGAAGGGGTGCTCGGACCAGCACTCCTACTCCACTCCACAGTGGCCGAGGCCACCTGGGCAGAGCAGGGCATGGACCTGCCCCCCAACCCCCCAGGAGAGGTCATAGGCCTGCCCCTCGATCAAGGCCTCACAATTGTGATCAATCTCAAGGATGAGGGGAAAGAAAAGCCGGCACCAGGGTTGGCCTCTGATGCCCCCAACTTCGCGGCAGCACCCAATAGAGACTCGGCGTCGAAATCCACCTCCTTCTCAGAGACAGGCCCTGATGCGGCACTGTCACCAAGGGCAGCACCAAAAACAGCACTGGGGCCCGTAACGGCACCAATCTCGGTGCCATCCCCAGACGTGGCATCGACACCGACATTCACCTCAGAGGCGGCACCAACATCTGGGACAGCGCAGACTGTGGCGTCGGCCCACAAAATGGTGGTGACTGCAGCAACGAAACTGGGAATGGCACCAACTGCGGTGACATCGCCAGGTGTAGCACCAACTGCAGCACCATCATAGACACCACCCGCGGTACCGTCATCTGGCATGATGCTGCAAGTTGCATCATCACGTGAGATGTCACTGGGGATGGCGCTGAAGTCCTCACGGCACCAACCGCGGTGTCAGCAGAGGAATGGGTGGCACCGTGCATGGTGTCAAGTCCAAGAGTTCTGATCCCACTGAAGAAGTCCTCGAGCGGAATCTGGGGGGCAACCACTCCAGAGAGTAGGGTTGCCAGTCTGGGTCCTCCAGGTCATTCCCTGAATCTGAGGAGGAGATCACAGACACCTCAGAGAGGCAACCCCCATCACCTGTCCTGTCCCGGCACTGAAGGTGGTGTCAGAAAGGGACTCCACAGCATCAGAGGGCCGGCCTCGCTCACAAACACCAGAATCGGTGTCAGGAGCTGAAGTTGCACCCTCCAAAACCCCCGAATGGACCACCGGTGTAGGCTCCGCGTGTAGCTGAAGCCTTGACACCGGGGTCACCCAGTTGCTGGAAGGGGAAACAGGCCTGGAGCGGTCAACAGCTGACCTTCTGGAGGCCGACAGCTCCCCCAGGTGCCTGGACTCAGCAGAACATGAATCCGTAGTGGCCTGCTCTCCCCTGGTGCATGTAGCAACAGGGGGAGACCTGTGGGGCAGGCTCAAGGTCCTTACCTTAACAGCCCTCATTCAACACTTGCCGCTGAAAGTTGGGGGGTTGGGTCCCAAGCTCATCACATGGAGTTCAAGGGTGTGGTAGCCCATACTGAAGCTAGCGACGCAATGCTCAATGTTGTGGTTCAGCCCTAAGCAAGTGAAGCATCAGTCATGTGGGTCCATTACAGTGAACTGACTTCCACAGGGGCACCGACGCATGGGGGAAGTCCCCACCTTCGAACTTTTATGTCCTGAATCAGACATGGCACTGACCACAAAACAGAAATAAAATGAAGCAAAAGACTCGACGCTGAATAAACTTTGAGGAAAAGAATAAAACGGAACCGAAAATGGTGTTGAGTAACTTTTGAGCAAGCAGAAACTGCAAAACGGGTAGTGACGCAGTTGATCCTCTCAGGTATCACTGTCCTACAGAGCACCTGCAGCCTCATCGGTGGGAAGAGCAGAACTAAGGGAATGGAGGGGATGACATCAATTACTGGCCAACCCATGAGCGCCACGCAGTGCGTTGGCCTCGAGGGCGGCTCTGTCTCCAATGTAGTCCCTCCTTCTAGAGCAGAAAACTTTTTCTTAAAGCAGAAAAGCTTCCCGCGGGGTACTGTGCCTTCAGCTTAAACCCCACCAGTGATGAATGACGAAGATTGATACAGGGAGGATGTACAGTTACGTAAGAACATCCTGTAAAGCCAGCCTGGTGGTGCTGGATGTTAAGGTACTGGTCACTACACCTCACACCATGTCAGCGACCAGGGTTCGGGAATTAGTCCGGGCCACTGTGGGGTTGGCAGGGGAGAGAGAGGACTGAACATCTGGACTGCTTTCCTCTCTCGGGGGAGGGAGGGAGGGTTTGCAGTCCCACTCGTTGACCACTCTCTGGTGTCAGCCGGGGAAGATGCGAGCTGAGAGGCACATCGCCGACGTACGTCATAAGTGGGGAGAGGGGCAGGAGAAAACTTGGAGGGAAAGGAGCTGGCAGGCTCCATGATGGCCACAGCAGCGCCCCGTCTGTCCCCCGATGTCTAGATTTCACTCCAGGGGTGGAGGAAAGCCAGCACCCCTTTGCCTCAGCCCTGCCATGGGGGGGAGACCCATGGAGGATTTAGGGGGTGTTGGGTGGGGGAACGGTGTGGCAAGAGACCAAGTTCCTCTGAGGGAGGGACTGGAGCTGCCTGCCTTGCTCAGGAGAATAAACAGATATTAGATAAAAAAAGAACTTCCCGTAACAGCAGATCTTTGAGAGGAGCTCCTGCAGCAGGCAACACTGGTAGGACTGAAGCCAGCAGGCACCAGTACCACACAGAAAACTTTGAGCTAGCAGTCTATCATGGGGACCACCCCCCGCCGATGTCAGCCTATCCTATAAAGGGAGCAATCCCGCACACCTACCTTAGTTCTCCCACCGGAGACCCCAAACAGGTGGTGAAAAGGAGAACTGAGGCAGTGCCTCAGAGCCAAGGAAAAGGTATAAGCAGAAGAAGTGTGAAAGAGAAGAATTTAACAGGGGTAAGGAGGGAAGGAAAGCAGCGCCTGCTGCAAGATCTCTTCTCAAAGATTTACTGTTACAGTAAGGTATATTACTTCGAGGGGGCTCTTGCAGCAACAACACCAGTAGGACTGAGTCCCAAGCAGTATTAGAACTATCAGCATAGGGCTCAAGAAAGAAGGCCCTGAAAGACTGCATGGCCGAAATTGGCCCGGCATCTAGAAGCAATGTCCATACTGTAGCACCGAATAAAACAGTGGAGAGAGCTCCAGGTGGCAGCCGCACAGATGTCTGCAACAGACAAATTCTTTTTTTTTTCTCAACAAATGTTTATTGGATTTTGATTAACACGCAACATCCATTACAACAAAAAACAAAACAAAAAACCTGAACCCAGGGTATACAGCCCAAAACTGGCTGTATGAACTATTTACAATCCCATATATATACATACCCAGCAGGAATCCATCCCTGTGCAGCATATATATCAATAAAGACCCCTGTATAAACATCTACAATCCACATTGCCAAAATAACATATTATCAGTAGATGTAGACTAAAGAAATAAACCAAAAGCATTTCCCCACTCGCATGTAGAAGAAGAAGAGTAAAAGAAAAGAGAAAGAAAAAGGGAAAAGAAAAAAGGAATCGAAACAGGAGTCAACACCAACGTACTACCCTGTACTATCTCAAAGTACTAAACCAAGGGGAAATCCAAAAAAGGAAGCACCTAGGGTTAAATCAGAGGTGGAGTCCTGCTATATCCCTAAAGAGAGAGAGAGAGAGCCCATCCCATTTATTCTCTGGAAGGCATACAGTCTAGTTCCCCCAAACCCTTACTTGGATCCCAGAAAATCTATATAATGACCACTTTGCTCTCTCCCATGAACCAAGTGCTAGTCAACCAGATCTCTTTACTAGAGATAAAAGAAAAAAAACAAGCCCTTACTACTCAGAGCATGACAGACGGACCTGAAGTAATCTCTGGGATGAATAGATCGCTTCTAAAGTTGCCCACCTCTTAGCATACAACCGTTTATTCCCCTTACTCCAGAGCTGTCTCCTTATCCTACCCAATATGACCAACCAGTCCCGCACCCACTGGCCATAAGAATACTCCTGGTCGTCTTTCCAGTGCTGAACTAGAAAAGACTTGACTAATGCCGTCATCAGAGCCAGATTAAATTTGGCCAGGACTCCAGGGACTTTTGAAAAATCACCCAGAACACACACCTCTGGGGTGATGAACTCTGAGTAATTCATCAGCGAGTCCATACGCTGTCTGATTTCTAACCACAAGGGGGAAATTTTACAACACTCCCACATCACATGAAGCAAATCCCCGATTCCCATCCCGCATCTGAAACAGTGGTCCGTCTGCCTAAGCTTCCTACCACAAAGTTTCGCCGGGGTAAAATAGAGGTCAGACACAATAAAATACTGCATGGTCCTGAACTTAGGAATTGGTATGTACCTATGGCCTTTCCAAATTGAGTCCCAGACAAGATACTTGGGAGCCATTACCTTGTCCCAATACGCCACCTGTATGGGCGAGAGTGGACTAACAAGCTCCAACAACGTCCTATAAATCTGAGAAAGGGCGTTTGCCTTCGGCTCCACTGCCTCCAGGAGATCCCATGTAAATGACCCATCTGAGAACCCTCCTATCTTTCTCACCACTGACTCCAACAACCGAATCAGTTGTAATTTTTGAAAAAGGGCATCCCCTCCATGGAGGCAGGAATAACAACCCTTACACCCTGAATAAGATCCCTCACCTTTAAACCCCTCACCTGGTGGGCCCATCGATCGCTCATCGCCCGCCCCCCAATTTCAAATGTGGGGTTGCCAACCAGCGGTTGGTCCCAGGATTTCAACTGCAATTTCCTTTGTGCCGGGGAGAGAAAGGACCACCACGCCATCAGTGACTTCCCAATCAGGTTCCCACCCTCTTTGCTGAAAGCCTTTACCGGGTTAACATATATCAACGCCTCAGGCGAGAAGCCACTCTCTCTCAGGATCTGTCTCTCGATTTCTAACCATGTTGGGATATAGGCTTCCCCTGCAGTCTCCCTAGCCCAGCGAAGCATACAGCTCAATTGCCCTGCCACATAATATAATAAAAGATCAGGCAATTTGATCCCACCCCTCAGCTGGGGCAAGCAAAATAATTCATATTTCTTTCTAGGTGGCTTTAAAATTCCATAGGAAGTCCGAGAGAAGCTTCCTAATAACCTTGAACCAAGTAGTATGAATATCATACGGGGCGATATATAGTGGGTATAGGAGCCTGGGCAGCATATTCATTTTAATAAGGCCGAGTCTAGCCGTAAAATTCAAAGGGAGCTTGTTCCATCTCAATATATCTCCCCTTATTGCCGATATCACCCCCTCCATGTTTGTATCAGCCCCTCTTTCACTATTTGCCGTAACCCGGATACCCAGGTATTTTATCTCATCCGCCCTCCACTGGAGGCAAAAACGAGCAAAATCCACCCTGAATACATGTGGGGTCAAGGGGAGAACTTGAGTTTTGGTTAAGTTCAGCTTATAATTTGACACCACTGAAAAACGCCCAATCAAACCTCGTGCTCTCTCAAAACTACTAGCTGGGTCCTCTAGGTGTAACAAGATATCATCTGCGAACACTGTAAACTTAAGTTCCCTCCCCCCCCTACCCTTACCCCTTTGATAAGTTTGTCCTCCTTAAGGGCTCTCAACAGGGGTTCTAGATAGATATTAAATAGTATTGGCGACAGGGGACATCCCTGTCTAGTCCCATTCTTCAACAACACTTCTTGTGAACTGTACCCATTGCATAAGACCCTAGCTGTAGGGGCGGCATAGAGGTGTTCAATACCCTTGAGCAAACCCTCCGGAAAACCCATCTTCCGCATTGTGGCGAACAGAAAACCATGGGAAACCCTATCAAATGCCTTTTCAGCGTCCAATGATATTAAAGCTAGAGGTAATTGGGAATCCGATGCATGGGCAATTATATGATGCAGCTTCCTATGGGCGTCCTGAGCTCCCTTCCCCGGCATAAATCCCACCTGCTCCTCACTAATCAGAAGTGGCGCAATACTCAGTATTCTATTAGACAAAATTCTTGTTAAAATCTTGATATCCTGGTTCATTAAAGCTATAGGTCTATAGCTATCAACCCTATCCCTAGGTTTATCTGGCTTGGGAATAAGGGAAATAAATGCTTGGTATAACAGCGGATGGGGTAACCCCTCTTGCATAATGGTATTATAGAAGTCTAGTAAAAGAGGAAGTATCGTCTTAATATGTGCTTGGTAGAATTTCACCGTAAGACCGTCTGGCCCCGGGGTCTTGCCCATCGGCAAAGACTGCACCACCCCCAGTATCTCAGCCTCCGTAATGGGAGCCGCAATCCTACTAGCCTGTACTTCATCCAAAACCGGGAGGGATATTCCCTCAAGAAAAGCATTCACTTCCTCTTCTCCTACTATATTTCCCAATCCATATATGCCAGTGAAATAGGGCATAAATGCCTCTGCTATTCTTTGAGGTCCACTATCAAATGCCCTCATACCAAATCGAGTGATAGTTCTACTAGCTTCCATTCCCTGATCCTGGCCGCTAGCAAGCGACCGGGACATCCCCTGGAGAGATATTTAGCCTGCATCCTATCCAGCCAATATTCTACCTTACCATATCTAATATCTGCCCATTCCCCTTAGGGATTTAAGTTCTCTATCAATTTCCCTGAGGACCCTCCAGAAGATACAACTATCCCCAGAATAAATTCCTCCTTTGCCTTCCTCAGTCTATTCCTTCTAGCTGCCAAAGTCTGAACCGCCCCTACATATAATACCTACATGTCGGGCACGCCAGCTTTTGGTCTTGTAAGGATGGTAGTTGAGACTGAATGAATCCCTTCAAATGCTCATCAAGCTCCTCCTGGACCTTAGGTTCCGCTAGCAACAAATCATTCAGTCTCCACCTAACTGGCTTGGGAGGAGCGGGACTTGGTTCCCACAGCAGCAAGATGGGGGAATGATCCGAGAGAACCCTAGTCTCAGTCGTCATACCCTTCACTTCCCTAAGAACCGCGCTACTGACCAAAAAGAAGTCAATGCGCGACTGGGACTTGTGAGCCCCAGAATAAAAGGTCATGGTGTTGCCCTTCATGGAATGGGTCCTGCACGGATCCACCAGAGCTGTCGCCTCCACCATCTTATTCAAGGTGACCTGCGCTTTGGTTAAAGGCTTACCAGATGGAGGTATCCTATCCTCCCAATTGCTGGCGCACACGTTCCAGTCCCCAGCCAAAATAAGTAGCTCTGTAGGCAAAGCTGCAATGTCGCTTTCAATGGAGGCAAAAAAATCTGCGGAAGAAGGAGTGGGATCATAAATGGAGGCCAAAGAAATTGCCTTGCCAGCTAAAACCCCAGACAAGTATAGCCCCCTACCATCCTCTCTTAACAACCCCTGTTCCATCCTAAAGGGACAATTGTTTATTAAAATCGCCACCCCCCCGAAGCTTTTTCCTTACCCTGCCCATACACCTGACCCACCCATAGTTTTTTGAGGCAGCTTAATTCCTCCGTCAGTAACTGTGTCTCCTGCAAAGCAGCTATATGCGCCCCCAAGTAGTTGATATGCCTGAGAATGACCATTCTTTTGCGTCTACCTCTAAGCCCTTTAACATTCCAAGAAAGTATATTAATATGGACCATTATCCATCCACTGAATCATAACATGGGATCCAATCCACCCTAACCTTGCCTTTCGGCCTTCTCTCCCTGCACAGCTTAGATGCTCTCTCTCTCTCTCTTTCCCAAGCCCCCAATTCCACCCTCCCCTGCCCCGATCGCCCTCCTAAGGTTTCATCGGTCATGGATGAGCTTTCCTGTGGTTTCTTCCCGCCTGCCCTCCCTAGCCCTATCTCAAGAGAAGACCACCCGTCTCCTGGTTTTGCCATAACCCCCTCGTCTCCACCAGCGCCCTCCCAGTTCACATATATTCCCCTAACAATTCAAAAAAGAACAACACAGAGCAGAGCAGTGCCCTGTTGTGAGTCCCAAGCCAATCTCTTCACACTGGCAACTGGTCCTAACCAGGGCTGATTCCACCACATAGGGGAGGAGTCTACCAGTACCCTCCTAACATGTTCCCTCCAATAAAAATGGACGTCACCGACCCTTAGAGCTATACCCCCCGGACCGCTACCCCCCCGAACCAACCCCCACCCCCTCGAAATCTCTCGAGCAAACCCACACAGTTCAAATGACCAAAGTGTAATCCCAGAAGATACCACCCAAAAAGGAAAAAAAAAAGGGAAGAAGGAAGAGGCAGGCAGTATAGCCCTAACTAGCTTAAGATTAACAACTCAGCTCAGCTGTGTAGAGTCCTTGTCAAACTGAAGAAAAGCCCACATAGCCCAACTTCGTCCAGGCAGTCCACCTCAGGTCGGAGGCTTAAATAAATTAGGAAGTTCCATACGCAGACTTTCCAGCGCATCTCTCGCGGTCAGATACCGCTTTTCCCCGGATTGCAGTCTCACCACTAGTGTTGCTGGATACTGTACGCGAAATTTAATTCTGGCTAAATACAGCTTCTTCTTAATCTCCACATATTCCTTCTGCTTCTCTCTAATTAAAGGGGTTTGATCCTGGAACATCCAAAGGGTCGCGCCATTCCATTGAAGAGGTTTAATCTGTCTGGCCTTCCATAAAACGTGCATCTTCTCTTTAAAATTAAGGAATCTCATGATGATCACTCTGGGCCTCGCTCCCAACGGGGGAACTTCCCTTAAGGCACGGTGGGCCCTTTCCAAGTTATATGTTTCTCCATATGGTGTCTGACCCAAGAGCTTTACTAGCAAATCCTGAATAAATGAGACACAGTCCGCCCCCTCAGTCCTTTGAACGGCCAGCCAGTACCAAATTATTTCTTGACTTCTTGCCTCCTGATCATCAATCCGAGCTTCCAATTTTTAATTTGTTTCTTGGCCACAATCAGCTCCTGCTCCATAGACATCACTTTCCTCTCCTGCGATGCAATCTTGGCCTCTGCATCCCCATCGTTGAGCCAGGGATTGCAGTGCGGTTCAACTGTAACAAAGTCCACTACCAAACCTTGTAAATTTTTAATTTCTTGCAGATCCTCGTTTGACTGACCGTCGCCCCTCCTATCTATATCTCCTTCTGGTTCCACAAGGGTGGGGGACTGAGACTTGGGTCTCTTAGTCGCGGGGGATCTTGCCGCTAGGAGCTCAATTACTTCGGGCTCCATCCGTACTATCAGTCACGGCTTGCGGCTTCCAACTGCAGCACGCCCTGATGGAACCTCGTGCCGGTATCCCAGGGCAATTAATGCTCGGCTATCGCTCCAACTCACGATCGCTAAAGTTTACAGCCCCTCTTGAATCAAAAGCGACCGAAACAGGCGGACCCCTGAGGAAATAAACCCAAAATTTCGTAGCTCGGGCCTAGGAGTGGCGAGGAGGACGTCCGACTCGTCACAGCACATCACGTGACCTCCTGCAACAGACAAATTCTTGAAGCAAGTGGTAGAGGCAGCCATACCTCTGGTGAAGTGCCCTTTAACCGCTCTAGGCAAGGGCTTATTGTACTTGCAATAGCAATAAACAATACAGTTAGCCAACCACTTCAACACCATTTCGAAATAGGTGCTCTCTTTCTCTTGTGAGCAAAGGAACCAACTGGTCAGTTTTTCAAATAGACTGGGTGTGATCGGTATAGCACCTCATCCTCCTATGAACATAGAAACATAGAAAGTGATGGCAGAAGGAGGCCATGTGGCCCATCTAGTCTGCCCAAAAGCCTACCCCTTCCCTTAACTGCTTTTCAGTGTTATGATGCCTTTGTATCTATCCCATGCTTTCTTGAAAGTCCCAACTGTTTTTGCCTCCACTGCCTCCTGTGGAAGGCAATTCCACAGATCAATCACTCTTTTGGTGAAGAAGAACATGCGTGTGTTACCTCTGAATCTGCACCCCCCCCCCCAGCTTCATGTTGTGCCCTCTGGTTCTTGAGTGATTTTTGATATGGAACAGGTCCTGGGCCTGAAACCTTGTTTATTCCTTTTAGGAATTTGACAGTCTTGATCTTGTCTCCCCTCTCCCTCCGCTACTCCAGGGAGTACATGTTTAATTCACGCAGCCACTCCTCATAGGATTTGTTTGCAGTCCATTAATAATTTTAGTAGCTCTCCTCTGCACTGTTTCCAGTCTGGTAATATCCTTTTTAAGGTGTGGTCTCCAGAACTGTACACTGTACTCCAGGTGTGGCCTCACCAGCGATCTATAGAGTGGCAGGATGACCTCCCTTTTTCTGCTGGTAATCCCCCTGCCCATGCATCCCAACATACCATTTTCTCGCAGTGCTGCTTTCTCATATTGCTTGGACTTTTTTATGTCATCTGTTATAATTATTCCCAGATCTCTTTCCTGTTTAGAAGCTTCCAGTTTTTCTCTTCCTAGGTAATAATCCACTCCTGGGTTAGTCCTTCCAAGGTGCATGATTTTGCATTTTTTAGTATTGAAGTTTAGTTGCCACATTCTTGACCACTTTTCTAGTGACTCAAGGTCAGCTTTCATCTTTTCCACTCCTCCTGAGGTGTCCACCCGATTTCCTATCTTTGTGTCATCTGCGAACAAACTCACCTTGCCCTCCAGTCCATCAGAAATGTCACTAATGAAGATATTGAACAGGATTGGTCCAAGCACGGAACCCTGTAGTACTCCACTAGCTACGTCTCTTTCCAATGAGCGTGAACCATTCACTAATACCCTCTGGGTCCTTCCAGTAAGTTAACTCCTTACCCAGTTTACCACCTGATGTCCTACTCCCATGCTGTGTAACTTGCTTAGCAGCCTTCTATGTGGGACTGAGTCGAAGACTTTGCTGAAATACAGGTACACGATGTCTACTGCACTTCCCTGGTCTACTATTTTCATACCCAGTTAAAGAAGTTAAGTAAATTGGTTTGAGATGACTTCCCTGTGGTAAAGCCATGCTGCTTAGTGTCTAATTTGTTGTCATTGAGATAGGATATAATCCTCTCCTTGAGGAGGGTTTCCATTGCTTACCTACAATTGATGTGAGACTTACTGGTCTATAGTTCTCTGCACTCACTCTGCTCCCACTTTTGTGTAGAGGGATAACTGTGGCCATTTTCCAATCTTGTGGGACCTTGCCCAGTTCAAATGATAAGTTAAAAAGATCAGCCAGTGTAGCTGCCAATTTTTCTCTTAGTTCTCTCAGTAGTCTAGGGTGCATTTCGTCTGGTCCTGTGGCTTTATTTGTATTGAGCTTCTTCAGTTCCTTTAGGACTGCTTCCTTTGTAAAGGATCCCGAGTATACTCTGTCGCTGCCTTTATTGTCTCCTGTAATGGGGGGACAGCAACCAACCTGCCCCTTGGTGAATATGGAGCAAAAATATCTGTTTAGGATTTCTGCTTTGTCCTTATCATCCTTAGTGGTCTCTCCATCTTCCTTCGTGAGCCTGACAATACCCCCTGTTGTCTTTCTTTTTTCAGTAATATATCTATAGAAGGTTTTGTCTCCCTTTTTGACTTCTCTGGCTATCCTCTCCTCTGTTGTTGCCTTTGCTGTTCTGATTTCCTTGCTTGCTACTCTTTGTTTTTCTTTGTAGTCTTTCTGGTCCTTTTCGGATCCTGTTTTCTTGTATTTCCTGAAAGCAGCCCTATTCTCCTTAACCCTGGTGGCTACTTCCTTAGAAAACCACAGTGGTTTTCTTTTCTTTTTTGCTTTGCTCAACCTCTTTATGCAATGGTTTGCAGTCTGTATTATAGCTGCCTTGAGATACGAACATACGAAATTTGCCAGCAGATAAAGGCCTAGAGGTCTATCAAGTCTGCTCGAATGTGCAGCTAGTACCCCTTATTCTGCAGTTGTCCCTCCCTTCCACCCTCCCCCTTCATTGACCCTCCCTATTGTCCTGTCCCATCCCCTTTTGAAGCAGTCCACTGTTCTACTGGATACCACTTCTGCAGGTAACGCATTCCACCCAGACACCACCCTCTCTGTAAAAAGTGTCTCCTCATCTCCCTCCTGAACCTTCCTCCCTCCAGTCTCATATCATGGCCTCTGGTGTCCCTCTCCTCCCTTACTTTGAACAGACCCTCTTTACCTGTCTTGCTTATTCCTTTCATGTACTTGAAGGTTTCAATCATGTCCCCCATCCCTCCTCTCCTCCACTGAGTACATGTTCAACTCCCTCAGCGTCCTCTCGTATGATAAGTCCCCCAGCCCCTTGATCATCTTTGTCGCCCTGCGCTACACCCCCTCCAGTAACTTAATGTCCCTCTTCAGATACGGGTGCCAGTACTGCACGCAGTACTCCAGGTGCGGTCTAACTAATGACCTATACAGTGACAGAATCACCTCCTCCCTCCTCGAGGATATACCCCTTGCAGTACAACCCAGCATTTTGTTGGCCTTTGCAGCTGAATTCCTACATTGTGCTGAGTTGTTCATTGACTCTGTAATGAGCACCCCCAGATCCTTCTCCTCTTCTGTCTGGGCTAGCTGCACTCCCCCCAGCTGGTAACTCCTCCTTGGGTTCTTCATCCCAAAATGCAGCACCTTGCACTTTTTGGCATTAAACCCCAGTTGCCAGGTGTCTGACCAGGTTTCAAGCTTTGCCAGATCATCCTACAACCCCTGCCATCCCCCTAGGTCATCCACCACCGCTCCTACCTTGGTGTCATCAGCAAACAGACTGATCTTGCTCTTGATGTCCAATGATATGTCTGCAATGAATATCCCAAACAAAACTGGTCCCAACACCGAGCCCTGTGGAACACCACTCATCACTACCCTTGGGTGTGAGAGCTCCCCACCCACCACCCTCTGTTGCCTTCCCTGAAGCCAGTTCCCTACCCATCTCACCAGCTTTGCACCTGCCCCTGTGCCTACTAACTTACTTCTCAGCCTTCCATGCGGCACTGAGTCGAATGCCTTACTGAAGTCCAGATACAGGACATCCACTGCATGGCCCCTGTCCAGTTGCCTAGTTACCCAGTCATAGAACTCCACCAGGTTGGTTTGGCAGGATCTGCCCCATATGAAGCCATGCTGCCTACTGTCCTGTAGTCCTTTGGCCTCTAGGAGGGCCACTAGCCTCTCCTTCAGGATAATCTCCACTAGCTTACCCATGATGGATGTGAGGCTCACTGGTCTGTAGTTTCCCAGTTCATCCTTGGGGCCACTCTTGTGGAGGGGCACCACATGAGCCATCCTCCAGTCCTGAGGTACACACCCCGAATGTAGTGAGGCATTAAATAGGTCTGCCAAAGGTCCTGCAAGGACCTCTGCCAGCTCCTTCAGTACCCTGGGGTGGATGCCATCTGGGCCTGGCACCTTATCCACCCTCAGTGCCTTCAAACCCTCCCGAACTCTGCCCTCCATGATTTCCCGATCTGTGTCCCCCTCCCCCCCCGTTTCTGCCATTTCTCCCCCCTTGGGTGTCACCCCCACTTCTCTTTAGCAAATACTGAGCAGAAGTACTCATTTAGTGCTTCTGCCTTATCGCACCCTGCTTCCACCCAACCCCCCTTCCTAATCCTTACTATGTGGTCCTTACAGCTCCTTTTCTCCCTGATGTACCTAAAGAAGTCCTTCTCCCAATTCTTAATGCCTTGTGCCAGCCTGAGTTCCGTAGATGCCTTGGCTCCCCTTACTGACCTTGTCACCTCCTTCCGATTCCATCAAGTACTCCTCCCTGTCCTCCCCTCTCCCTGTTTTCTTATACTTCCTAAAGGCAGCTCTTTTCCTCCTTACCTTTTCCATGACCTCCTTGCTCAACCAGCTCAGTTTCTTAGCCCTAGCCTTCTTGCTCTGGGCCTTGCAGCAGGTTTGGTTGCCTCCACTATCCCCAGCTTTATGAGCTCCCACCTCTGGTTAGTGTTCATACTAGAATGAATTCTGGCCAGGTACCCTTTTACCACTTCCTCCATCCTCCCAAAGTTGGCCCTCTTGAAGTCCAGCACTCTTGTGCCAGATTCCACTCCTTCCTTGCCCATATCCAATGTGAGCCATATTGAGCGGTGGTCACTCCCTGACAGCGGTTCCTCCACTGTAAGTTCTCTCACAAAGTCCCCATTTTGCCAGATGTGCCCAGTACTCTTCAACATCCCTCCCCAAACTATATTTGCAAGTCTCCCTTTAAGACCTTCCTCCATTGCTGCAAAATCTGCCCGTCTAAAGTCCATGAATTCAGTTTTAGAGTACTTGGTTTCTGTTTTTGTCCTGACATGAAACTGCACCATGCAGTGATCGCTTGACCTTGGGTGGCTTCCCACCTCTACCTACGCAATATTATCCCCGTTTGTTAGTAGCAGATCAAAGACAGCATCTCCCCTTGTTGGGTCCTTTACAAGTTGTTTCAAGCTCGATAAGTGCAGAACCTCCAGAAAGTCTTTGCTTCTGGTTGAACTTGCTGTATGAGTACCCCAAATTTACATCGGGTAAATTGAAGTCCCCCAGCACTATTACTTCCCCTTTATCACTCATGTTTTGAATGGCTTTCAATATTTCTTTGTCCCCCTCCAACCCTGTTGTTGGTGGTTGGTAACATACTCCTACCCAAGTTATTGCTCCATTTCCAGCCTCTAGAGTGACTCAAAATGACTCAGTTTCTGTGTTGTCATTTTGGGTTATAGTTCCTTTTATGCCTTCCTTTATGTACATAGCCACTCTCCCCCCCCAACACTTTTCACCCAGTTCTGTCCTCCTGGAAGAGACAGTATCCTGGGATAGTCATTTCCCAGTCGTGGTTATTGTTTAACCAAGTTTCAGTGATGGCGACCCAGTCCAGATCAGCTTCGGCAATGATGGCTATGAGGTCAGCTATTTTATTTGATAGACTCCGTGTGTTAGTGAACATAGCTTTCCAAACTTTTTCCCTACTTTTTCTTGTGTCCTGCCTTATTTGTGACTGATTTTTTCCATCATCATTCCCTTCACCCAATTGGTGAATCCTCTTATTATTATTTGTATCAGTTCTCTCACCCATTTGGTGAGTTGTTTTGTTACTGCTTTTAACCCTGATTTGGTGGTGTTTTGGGGGAGAGGTTGCAGGTCCTTTTGTCACTGCTGTTCCTTCCCCACTGTCTAGTTTAAACGTTCAATGTATACATCCAGTTTCCGCCCTAGTGCTTGCACACCTTCCTTAGTCAGGAGTAGACCATCATATTTGAAGAGACTCCTGTCCCAGAAGTCCTGCCAGTTCCCTATGAAGTGGTGCCCCTGTCTTGGCACCAGCCCTGGAGCCAAGTGTTAAGTTCCTCTATTTGATCCCTGTGCATCCTTTGCTTACTGCCTCCTTTCCCCCATACTGGGAGGATTTCGTAGAAGACAATAGTTGAGGAGTGAGAGGTTAATGTCTCACCTAAGTGAGACATGTGCTGTTTGGTCTCTTCGAGTGTCTGGATTGCCAGATCATTTGTACCTATATGGACAAAAACGCCTGCAAATTTACTTTGCCTTTTTAGTAACCTGTGAATGCGTTCTGCATTTCTTTGTGCAGAGGACCCAGGTAGGCATCTGACTGCCACCTGTGTTCCAGGATCCTGATTTATGTGTGGCCCCACTCCTCAGATCATGGAATCTCCCACAATAAGTATTTTCTTTTGTTCCATTTTGTTTGAGTCCTTTGTAGTTCCTTCCTGGTTTGACCTTGTTGTGTCTCCAAACTGGCAGTGATTGGCGCTGTGTCCATGTTCCCCCTCCTTGGCGAGAGGGGTTTATCTATTTGTCGCTATGATTGGTGCCTCCTGCTGTGCCACCTGTTTTTGGAACCTGCGCAACTTTCTTCTGCCCCCCTTTACTACCAGCCATTCTCCAGGACCAGGGGTGGTGAGATGCTGAGGGTTGCTCCCCTGGTGGAGCTGGTGAGGTGTAAAGGGATGAGCAGGTTTGTGGTTGGCAATTAGACTGTGTAGATGTTTGATTTGTTCCCATGCCTCTCTGAGTTGTGCTCTCAGATTTGTTATTGTCCATCACGTACAGCAGTGCCCTATTGCTTGAATGTGTGCCCTCTGAAAGGATGCCCCGCACCACTAGCGTGTAATGTTTGCCATGTTGCTTCAGGATTCTAATGTAGATGAAAGAGAAGGAGGTTGAAGAAAGAAATAGAGAAAATACCAGAAAAATGTTTTTATCCTTTATGTTGTTCAGTTTTGTGTCTGCCCCTTCCTGTATGGAGGCAGGAAGCTTGGGTGTATGTTGGCGGCTATAAATAAACAGTAGCTGAGGAAGGGTGGGATTAGGGGGAAGGGAATGTGGGCAGTCCTTGTTTCCCCTGCTAGGACAATAAACAATCAGTCAGAGCTAGGTTGTTTGTGAGTAGCCTGCCTGCACATCCCTTTTCCATTTTGTAGGGAGAGGTGAGTGTGTACCTTCCTGGAGACAAGTTAAGCTAGTCAACCACTAAGGAAAAAAAAGATGAAGATCAATGAAACTCAGCAGACAGCAAGGCTAGGGGCTGGACTGCACTTGGCATATGCCTCCTAAGTTGTCCTTTGTGTCTGAGCTGTTGCTTCTGGTAGTTTCTGGCTGAGAGCTTTCTATTAGCTGACCACTATTTCAGTAGTGGGTACAGCAGACAGTAAGGCTAGGGGCTGGTCCGCTCTTGGCATATGCCTCCTAGGGATGCCCTTTCTGTCTGAGCTGCTGCTTCCAGCTGAGAGCTTTCTATTAGTCGACCAGTATTTCAGTAGTGGTACAGCAGTACAAATGCTAATTTAAATATAGCAGCCAGGAATTCTGGGTAAGTGTTCTAACTGCTTCTTGTGCTGAGAATGCAGCCGCTGGCTGGGTCTGAGCAGAGCGACTGAGGAGAGAAGTCACCTCAGTGGAGATAGGAGCCTGGACTGTGCACTCCAAGGGGGATTCACCCAGGTAGAACTGCTGTCAAGGAATCCCTGCTTCTGCACCTGTCAGAGTCTGCCTTCCCTCTGTGACTGGTCTCTCTCCCAGTCGATGAACATCAGTGAAGTTCAGCAGACACTAAGGCTAGGGGTTAGACCGCACTTGGCGTATGCCTCCTAAGGTTGCCCTTTGTGTCTGAGCTCCAGCGTATGGAGCAAGGCCTCCCCCGATTAGAATACTCGGAGAAATAAACTGGTGGATGGATTAATTTAGAGTAAACTCAGACACCGCCTTAGGTAAAAACTTATGATTAGTACACAAAGACACCCTGTCTTTGTGAAAAACCAAATAAGGCTCTTTACACATCAGAGCCTGAAGCTCAGAAATCCTCTGAGCAGAAGTAACAGCAACTAAAAAAGTGTCTTCCACAACAGAAAGCGCAGCTTGCAGCTTGCAACTTGCACCTGGTTCGAAGGGGAGACAGAGATGAAAATTGCATGCCTACTGTAATTGCTGATCTTTCTGTGTATCTTCACCATTCATCACTGGTAGGGTATGGTCATGTGAGCAATGTTTTTTGTTTTTTTTTAGGGGAAGGAGCCTGTGCTGGAACGGCGCTGCCCTCGAGGCAGATGCACAGTTTGGCGCTCAAGGGTTGGCCAGTAAACAATACCGACTCCTACATCTCCTCAGTTCTGCATACGCACAGAGGAGTGGAGTGCAGCAACTCGTGAAGAGAGCAAAAGACAAATGAGTGTTGGACCAAGGGACAGACAAGGCAGGGACCTGGCGCAAAGCCCCCTCCCCTAGCACAAGATGGAGGGGGAGGTGCAGGTCTCCCAGTCCTACCTTTGAACATTCTGCTAGGGTGGGGACAGAACCACCCCTTGTTTTTAATCCTATTTGTAATTTGTGAATGAGCAAGGGTGACCAGTCATTCTTGCATTGATTTGTTTATATAGAAGTGTGGCCTTCTTATTTTAACTAGCTCCCCAGCAGCTACCTGCACACTGGCTGTGCCCATACTTCAATTAAGCTATCTTTGGGCTGATGCACCCTATAAAGGTAAGCCAATTGAGGCAGTGCAGTTTAAAGGAGGGACCCAGATGACAGGAGATCTACCTCAACACTGGTAGCTGGGTGACTTCACACCAGGGCCCTGAGGTGAATACTAACAGACACCCACTCCTTTTGTAACCATAACAGTAAGTTGCCAATTTAGGTTGAAAGTGTGAGTTTGCTGTTGCATTTTCGGGGGCAGGGTGTGCTCTGACCTGTTGTTTTATGGGGACAGAACCCACCCTGAGGTAGAGCCCCTCCTCCTCCTCCTGAAGATACGTTCCTCAAGAGGCTGAGAAAAAACCCTACTCCCTCCCACATAGGTGGGAGGGAAGGGACCTGGAGTGAGGAGGGGCATTGCCCAGAGAAACAACCCCCACTGATTAGGTGGCGGGAGAGGAGACACAGCACTTGAAGGTGAAAAGGAAGGAGAGAGAAGATCCCCAGAGTCCTGAGATTCCCTCACAACCCAGAAGAGGGCTCCCCTCCGCCAAGGAGGCAGAGGAGATCCAAGTTCTGAGAAGACCCAGGTCTTCTGAGGGGAGACCCTCACCAGGGTCCAGAGGAGAGGACCCCAGGGAGCCCCTTCCTAAGAGGGTAAGCACCCCTGTCTGCCCCCACCCAAAAAAATGGACCCCTGCCTCTAAGATGAATTAGAGGTCCCGGTAAGACTCAGCCTACAATTGGCTTCAACTGGAGGAAAGCAAGCAGGGAGGAGGCACCGCCCAGAGTCTGAGGCCCAAGATGGGATGGAGGGTGGGAAGCAGTGATGAATGGTGAAGATACACAGAAAGATCAACAATTACGGTAGGTAAGTAATTTTCATATCTTATCTCTGTCACTCTCCACCATTCATCACTGGTGGATGATTACCAAGCCCCCCGAAGAGGACCTGGTACCTCCCAGAGGGAGAAACTTCCCTCAGCCCCCTATGGGGGGGGGGAGACAGGAGGAGGAGGAGAACCTCACAGGCCAAGTTAGGCCTGTGACTGGTCAGGGTGAGGCAGGGTCTCCCTATGCCTGGGAGATGGAAGTCACCCCTGAAGTGCCCGTCTCACCCTGCAGAAGAAAAGGTGGGTCCCCTAGAAAGAGGAGGCAATTACCTTACACCGGGCCATTGGTGTTAAACAGGAAAGGTGAAGCCACGCTGTCCGCCTAATGCAGATCGCTGTCCCCACTAGCCTGGATGCCACCTCACTGGTATCATACGAGGCCCTTGCATAGTGCCTCACAAGCTCCAGGCCATGTGCAGAGAGGGCAATGGCTTGCCTGATTGCCTCTGTATCAGGCAGTGATGCAAGAACCTGTCCTAGCATTGACCATAAGTGCCTGTTGTAGGCAGCGTGATGTGCCTGATACACTGCGATGGAAAGTGGAAGGCACTCTGAGGAGAAGACTCTCCTGCCCATCAGTTGAACTCCACAGAGTCCCCCTCTGGGGGCCTGTTGTGCCTTGGGCTGCTATGCCCTGTAGGAGTATCCAGGAGACTTACTCCTGAAGAGGGGTGAGGCAGGGCTCCTGGGGATCCTTTGGGGAAGGGACTGATGGATGCTGCCAGGTATGGTACAATGCATACCGGAAAGGGGTAGACCAGGTGGGCACCACCAGGTGATCCACGCTGAATTTTCTTGAGAACGCATGCATCACCCGTTCAGGATTGCATCTTGCCACCCTGGAGATGTGGAGCTCATTGACCAGCTGCAAGAGGAAATGCTGATAAGAAGTCTGATCAGCGTCTGAGGACAGGTGGATGGAAGGATTCTCCTCCTCGGGGGAGGAAGACCAGGAGGCCAATGAGTCCGAAGAGTCAAAGTCTGACTGCTGCTGGGGCAACAAGTGAAAAATCTGCTTGTCCATGGCTCTGGCATAATAGGGAAATCAGAAGCTGAGACCCTGAACTGTTCCCAGGTCAGAGGCCCCGCAGGACCCAAGTGGCCCGAGAAGAGGGGAGGAGAAGGCAGAGGTAAAGGGGAAAAGTGCCTCTGCGAAAGAGGGCGCCCTCTGCCAGGGCTAGGAGACTGTGCAGGTGATCCAGCACCCCAGAAGGATCCGCCACTCTGAATAGTAACTGGCCGCTCATCCATCTCGAAGTGGTCAGGACTGAACCCTGAAGGGGAATCCCCCCTGTGAGAAGACCGGGGCCACATAGGTCCAGAAGGGCAGCCCCTATTCCCACACAACAAGGTCTCACCCAGGGGCCACGAGTGAGAGAAGGAAGACTCAGTGTTATGGCTCCTTCCTGAGCTGCCAAGGAAGACTGCTGTTCCATGCCCCACCCCCTCAGCCCCCCCCCAGACTCCGAGAGAGACCTCTTCCTCAGTCCCAACCACAAAGGTCCTACCTCACCTGCCAGGCCAAAGGAGGCAGCCAGTATGGGAATCCTCTTCCCGGCCCTAGGTGACCAAGAAGTGCACGAAATAGTGCCAGCCTGGTCACCGGGCCTGAGACTCAATCCTCCCAGGTTAGGAGTCCACACCAATGCCAGTAATCCCGCCATCACTGCCATCAGCCCTCGAAAGACTCAGGCGCTGCAATGGTGCTGAGGCTGGCACCGTTAAGACAACTGGTCTCAAGGGAGAGGGGGTCGGGAGGGTGTAGTGGTGCTGGGTGAGGAGAACCCTGGGACTCCGAGGAGTCGGACAGCCAGGCTAGATTTGCCTTCAAATCCTCCTCCTCCGAAGAGAAGCAGATCCACAGGACCTCCAGAGGGGCCACCCTCAAATCCCTCCTATTCCTGGTGCTGTGAGCAGCACCGTGGGACAGCCCACAACCATCTGCAATGACGCCCCAACCACCGGAACCATGAACAGCTCCAGGATCCAAAGTGGCTCCGACGAGTAGTGCAGAGGAGACCACCGGGCCGGGCCTGGCAGGCGGAGGCCATGACATTGGGAGAGCCTGCACCTCTGAGGAGGTGACTGCCAAGATGGTGCTCCGAGCCCAGCCCCCCAGGGCATTGGACCATGCCTCTGGCACCATAGAAGTGACTGCTGCCATGGCAAGGCTTGAAGAGGTGGAGGCCCCCTCTTCTGCAGCCCGTACAGAACCGGGAGGGGACCTGGGGGAAGGGTCAAGGGACTTGCATCTGATGTCCCGTGTACAAGGCTGTCCTCCAAAAGTTGGCGGTGTATGGCTGATCTTCAGCATGCGGTTTCCGAGTACTCTGCAGACCATGGAGAAATAGGTGTCACATCGGTCCATGTCATGGTCTGGACCCAGGCAGGTCAAACAGAGGTCATGTTGGTCTATTATGAAATATTGCCGGCCACAGGGACACTGGATGCATAAGGGCCAGCCCACTTTAGAAGGCTTCTTCATGTCCCTGGGACCAGACATGACCAAACACAGAAATAAACTGAAAACTAAAGAAACAGATTCAACACCAAGAAAAAAGGAAATGTCTTACTAGCTTCCAAAGGATCCGGAGTCGAATGGCGTAGATAAATCATTTAATGGCATGGCAGAACTAAGGCTTCAGCGTCAGCAAAATGGTACTAGGCCGAAGTGTCGCAGATGAAATTATTGCTTGTCCACAAGGTTGCTGTTCAGTCAACAGCAGGAGAAGCAGAACTGAGATGAGGGAGGAGTTGGCGTTGTTTACTGGTCAACCTTCAAGTGCCATGCATTCCAGAGCCATGTCCTCCCCTTAAAAAACAATTAATTTGCTCCCATGGGGTCCTGGACCTCAGTCATAACCCACCAGTGATGAATGGTAAAAATTGACACAGATAAGATCAAGTTTTTTGAACATGAAAAGAAGGTCCCATGGTGGGAGAGGCTCCCGGATGGGAAGCTTCAAATGCAAGATACCCCACAAGAAGGTATGGGACACCTCCAGTTGGGCAACAAATTTTCCCTCAATAAGTGCATGATATGCAGAGATGGCAGAAAGGTGCACCTTAAGAAAGGAGTACCCCAAACCTGAGTGCAAAAGGGAGAGCAGGTACTCCAGAATCAAGTTCACTGGGCAAGTGAAAGGATCCAGGTGACTAGCAGTAAACGTATAGAGAGAACTGCTTCCACTTTAAAGCATAGGTGGCTCTAGTAGAAAGTTTTCTAGCAGCCACCAGGACATCAGCAACCCTAGAGGAGACCCTGAAGTAGGTGATAGCTAAGTCTGCAGGAGCTACGCATGTAGATGCAAGGATTTGAGATCTGGGTGAACTAGGGTGCCCTGTTCCTGTGACAGAAAACCTGTACACATGGGCAAGGAAACTGGAGTTTCCACCACCAGCTGTTACAGCAGGGGGAACCAAATCTTATGCAGCCAGTAGGGGGCTATGAGGATCATCTCTGCCCCCTACGACTGAAGCATGAGCAGGACCCTCTGTAGGAGTGGAAAGGAAGGGAATGCATACATGAACCTCCCCTTCCAGGAGAGGGACAACGCGTTGCACCAGAAAACTCCAGGTCCTGGATCGAGTGAGCAGAAAAGTGGCAGTTTTGCGTTGCGTGGGGATGCAAAAATGTCCAACTCTGGACAGCACCACCTGTCGAAAAGGTCATCAGCCACTGACAGCAGAAGTTCCCACTTGTGAGCCCTTGACCTGGACTGGCTGAGACCGTTGGCCAGGATGTTTTGGGTGCCTGGAACATAAACGGACGAGAGTGTCAGGCCATGCTCGATGGCCCAGTACCAGACTCCCATTTCCCTCCCACAAAGGGTATGAGTGAGTGCCCCCTTGCTTGTTTATGTAGTATACTACTGACATGTTGTCTGTCTACACCAGCAGTGGACTGGGAAGACTATGGGTTTGGAAGGCCTGCAGGGTGTAAAGAACCATTTGCCTCCAGCACATTGATGTGGAGATTCTGCTTGCCTCGGACCAGGTCCTCTGAGTCTGGTGGTCAGCCAGGTGGGCACCCCAGCTGAGACCTGAGGCATCCATCATGAGGGTCTGCTGAGGGGCTGTAGCCTGGAAGGGGACCCCTCGCAGGAGATTGGCAGGGTTCTACTACCACTCCAAGGTCCTCCTCACCAGATCGGAGACCATGACTGGTTGATCCAGGTCATCTGTGGATTGGTCCCATTGGACTCGAAGAGTCCATTGTGGAACCTGCATATGCAGGCGGGCCAGGAGGACCACAGCTATGGCTGCTGCCGTGTGCCCCAACAAGCGTAGAAATGCCCGGGCCGAGATCTGTCAACTGAAGGACACAAGACGGGCCTGCTCTATCAAGCATTCCACCCTGTACTCTGGCAGGAAAGCTTTGTCCTGGGAAGAGTCCAAGACCACCCCAATAAACACAGGAGGTGCTGGCATGGAGAGAGAAGACTTTGACAGCTTGACTGTGATCCCCAAGGCCTGGAATAGCCAAAAGGTGCATTCCAGGGTCTGAAGCAGGAGATCCCTGGATGGGGCTGCTAGTAGCCAGTTGTCCAGGTAGGGGAACACGTAAAAGCCCCGTCTCCTCAGAGCTGCAGCCACCACTGCCTAGGCACTTGGTAAAAACCTGAGGTGTCAAAGAAAGGCCAAAAGGGAGGACCCAGAACTGAAAATAGTCCTCCTGGAAGCAGAAGCGGAGGAAATGGCAGTGAGCCAGGAAGACCTGGATATGAAGATAGGCATCCTGCATGTCCAGGGAACAGAGCCAGTCCCCTTGGTGAAGGAGGGGAAGCAACCCCTGGAAAGTAACCATCCTGAAGCGTTTGTACTCTATGTACAGATTTCGGTGACTGAGGGCCAGGATCAGCTTCAAGTCCCCTGTCTCCTTGGGATAAGGAAAAAGTGGGAGTGAAACCTACTTCCTCTTTGAGCTGGAGGGATGGGCTCTATGGCCTTCTTGTGCAGAAGAGCCTGAATCTCTTCCCGAATGAGGGAGAGATGGGCTGCAGGGTAAGGGAGGCTCCGGAAATCTCAGAGTGTGTCCATGCTGTCTGAGCTCGAGCACCCATTGGTCTGTGGTCACTGCTTGTCACTGTCGAGATAAAGGGATAGCCAACCCCCGACCGCCTCCCCCAAGGCCGCTGCTAGCGGGGGAAGGTCGGGCAAGGAGTCAGGTGGTGGACCCAGAGGTGGGCAGAGTGGCTATGGGCACTCTTGGAACCCTAGAAGCAGCTGCTGCAGCTGGGGAAGTTTGAGCATTGTGCTTGAAGGAGGCCTTTGCCTGCTAGCCCCTGGTGGGTTGGCGAGAGGACCGATGAAAGGGCAGGGGCTGGGTAGTCGGAGGCTGAAAGCAGTAGAGAGAATGAACTGACCTGAGAGCCTTACCAGACTCCTGGAGGCAGGAGATGATGTCCTGAGCATCACCCCGGAACAGTACGGAGCCTCTATAAAGGGCATACAAAATGCTGGCCTGAACATCAGGAGCAAAGTCAGACAATCTAAGCCAGTGATGAAGACAGATGCCCGTCACCACCCCACGCCCGGAGGCATCAACAGCATCGCATACCACCCGCAGGACACGAGAGCCCACATCTGAACATGACTTTAAAAGTTGGGCCAGCTGAGTTTTGGTATAATCTTCAGGAAGAGTCCGTACCAGATCCCTTTTCTGGTCCCAGAGGGCATTCTGGTACTGAACCATGTGGGCCAAATAGTTCATAGTCGAATAGCCAGGGTTGTAGATGCATACATACACTTATCCCACTGATCAAGCTGTCTAAACTCCTTGCCAGGGGGTGGGCACTATGGTGTTTGGGTCTCTTAGTGCAGTCATGGGCTGCATTCATGACCACTGAGTCCACCGCGGGGCGTTCCCCAAAGAAGGGCTTGCCCACTGGCACATGGTATAGCCGGTCAGCCTTCTTGGGCAAGGGTGGAGTGAGAGAGGGATGATTCCATGCCACCTTGATAACATCATCGTATGAGTCGATTAAAGGAGGTACCACCAAGGGGCAGGTATCCTTCTTTTTCAGGTATGTGGCTAAACAGCAATGCTCTTGGTCCAGCTCCTCTGTCTCCCATCCCTTGAGGGACTGGATATGATGCATAAGGTCAAGAAAAGTAGGGTCATCAGGAGGAGATTTATGAGCCTCCTTAGGCTGATCCTGCCCCTTGGAGGAGTCCCTGGAGCCCTCAGAGAACTCTGAAGAGGAAGAGTCATCACCCGACGGCTAACTGCCAGGGATCAGCATCGGGGCGGGGGTCGACGGTCCTCTACACGCAAGTCAGAGCCAACATCAGGGTGCCCTCCAGAGGACCCTGTGATACAGGGGCTGCTAGGTCACACTCGGTCTGGGTCCTGAGATGGGGGGTTCTGGGGAGGATGAGGAGGAGAGGGTTTTCTGGGTGTGTCCTTATTCTGGATGAAGGATCACCAAGCAGAGAAGAGCACATTATAATCCATGGCAAGGGTGGATTGTAGATCAGAGGGTAAGGCTACTGTGGTGGGGGTATGGGTATGATGGCGGGGGAGCTGTTGTAGGGTACCCAGCGTAGGCCTACCTGGCGCTGGCTGTGGATCCCAAGGAGGTCCAGCAGGCATCAGCTGTGGTGCTAGCTGAGGTGTCGATGGTTGCAGAGTCATCAGCTGAGGTATTGGCAAGCTGGCGCCGGCCTGAGTGGCAAAGGCTGGCAACGGTTTGGGGAGGAAGCCAATATTGGCCCCTACAGTGAGGGTGGTGCCTGTGGGGAAGAGGGCCCCAGAGGCAAGGGCAGAGACAGTGCCCGAGTAGAGGAAGAGGTGCCTGCTCCAGGCAATGCCTGGCAGGACTAGCGCCGGCCCCGGAGTCAGACTCTGACAAAGGCAATGCCTTAGCTTGGGGGGGGGGGTGACAGTCAGGGACCCACCGCCTGAAGTTCCAACCCTAGCTGAGCTGCCTGGCTGAGTGCTTGTGAGTGCTAAGGGCCTGAGGATCAGGGTCAGGGAGGTAGGGGGCATCCACTGCCCAGAAGAACCGCTGCCCAAGATAGAGATAAGGGTGGGTGGCAGAGCCACCGGTAGCCCAGAGGAAGTAAGGGCTGATAGGGCATGAAGGACTGACCCCCCACGGGAGGAAGACCCAGAGGTGGCTGCTGGTCTGTCCAGTGACCATGAGTGAGAGGCAGACAGAGGATGGTCCTGGTGCTTGTGCTTCCCACACGATTTCTTCTCCTTCTGGGAAACAGCAGCAGCCCTGGAAGATTGAGCCGGGGAGGCTGAAGAATGTCTGGTCTGCAGCTCCTTCTCCATCATGGCCAACGTCTGCTTGAGCAGGTAACTTTCTAAGGTCTTTAAATGATGTCTCCATGTGGCCTGGTTGAAGTTCTGGCAGTACTGGCAGTCCTCGGTTTCATGGCTGGGGCCTAGGTCTTAGTGGGAATTTGCTTGCCGCAGGCACACTTTGTCAGTCAATTGGAAGATGAGGTTGGAAGAGAAGACGTAAACCTAGGTGAGAAAACACAGAAAACTCAATGTTTTAATCACTAAAAGAAGAAAAATAAAAGTGCAGGTTAAACATGAGAAAATGGAGGTTGACTGTAGCTGGCATCTGTGAAGGTCCGATGTGTGCAGGTCGACAGCGAGAAAGAATTGAGGTAGGTGTAGAGGACTGCCCCCTTTATGGGATAGGTGGACATCAGCATGCTGATGTCGACGGGGGCTGTCCCCAGTGATTAACTGCTAGCTAGAAGTTTTCCGTGTGGTCCTGGTGCCTGGCAGCTTTATTCCTACCGGTGTTACCTTCTACAAGAGCCCGGTTGAAGTAAGATACGGTTGTTCTCTCAGCCTCCTGTGAAGGAGACACAAAGAGGCAGAGGCCCCTTACAGGTCAGGTGAGGCCCGAGATTGGTCTGAGGCAGGCGGAAGCTCCCACGGCCTGGAAAAAACTAAGGTGCCCTGCAAGCTCACGCCTGACCCAGTGGGAGAAGAAACTGGTCTCCTGGTTCCTGGAGGCAATCACCCTATGCCAGGCCAAGGGTGATAACCATGATAGGCAAAGCCACACTATCCGCCTAATGCAGACCACAGTTTCTACCAGTCAGGAGGCTACTTCATTGGCATCACAGGATGCCCTAGCTTGGTGTCTTTCCAGTTCCAGACCCTGGGCAGAAAGGCAAATGGCCTGCCTGGTTGCCTCACAATCTGGCAAGGATGTTAGGAGTTGACCAAGTGTCACCCACAGGTGCCTGCCATAGGATGCCTGGTGTGCCTGATGTGCAGCAATGTACAATGCAGTGCATGCTGTCGACAGCACTCTGCAATCCCAGGCATCAAACACTGCTGAATCTGACTCTGGAGGATGGTCACACATGGGGCAACGATGCCCAGAGGGAGTAGCCAAGTGCAGAACCCCAGAAGTGGGGTAAGGCATGGCTCCTGGGGATCCCTGGGGTGCACAATACCTGTGCTGGCAGTATCTTGGGGCTAGAGAGGAGGCAGAAGGACAAAGCCGGATGCTCCACGACACCTCTCTAAATGGCCAAGGCCAAGGAGGTATGACTATAGAGTCATAACTGTACTCTTCAAGGAAGGACAGTGTCATAAGGGCAGGATTGTGGCCTGAAAAATAGGACAAACACAGCTCCCTCATCATCTCTGACAGGAAGAGCTGATAAATGAAAATGATGTACCTACCATAATTCTTGATCTTCCTAGATATCTTCACCATTCATCACTGGTAGGTTCTAGCCGGAGGTGCTAGGACCCTGTTCGAATCTCATAGTTCTGCTGCTTCTTTTAGTTTAACTGAGATGGGGGGAGGGGCTGAGTTGGACAGCAAGGAGGAGGCACCTTCCAGGGGAAACTGGAAGGCCTCGCCCCCCCTCCCAGAAAGGGGGGAGGGGAGGTCAGAAGCCAAGTGTCACCCACAGGTGCCTGCCATAGGATGCCTGGTGTGCCTGATGTGCAGCAATGTACAATGCGGTGCATGCCATCGACAGCACTCTGCAATCCCAGGCATCAAACACTGCTGAATCTGACTCTAGAGGATGGTCACGCATGGGGCAACGATGCCCAGAGGGAGTATCCAGGAGCAGAACCCCAGAAGTGGGGTAAGGCATGGCTCCTGGAGATCCCTGGGTTGCGCAATACCTGTGCTGGCAGTATCTTGGGGCTAGAGAGGAGGCAGAGGGACAAAGCCAGATGCTCCATGACACCGCTCAAAATGGCCAAGGCCATGGAGGTATGACTATAGCATCATAACTGTACTCTTCAAGGAAGGACAGTGTCATAAGGGTAGGATTGTGGCCTGAAAAATAGGACAACTGCAGCTCCCTCATCATCTCTGACAGGAAGAGCTGATAAATGAAAATGATGTACCTACCATAATTCTTGATCTTCCTAGTTATCTTCACCATTCCTCTCTGGTGGGTTCTAGCCAGAGGTACTGACCCCGCGCAAAGCTCATAGTTCTACTTCTTCTTTTAGTTTAACTCATTACTTCATGGGCGGCCATTCTGTGTCAGGTAAACAATGGATAGTTTAGACTTCATATGGAGCTATTGGAGGTAATGAGTTAACTGAGGAGGGGGGGCTGAGTCGGATAGCAGGGAGGAGGCACCTTCCAGGGGAAACCGGAAGGCCTTGTCCCCCAGAGAGGGAGGAGGAGAATGAGAGGACATTACCAAGACAAAAGTGGAAGGGGGAGAGACGGGAAGAGGAGGGGCAGGACACAAAGTGGACTGTAGTATACTTGAATGCAAGGAGCTTAGCGAACAAGGTGGCAGAGTTCCAGGCAATGATGGCGGAGTGGGAGGTAGATATTGCTGCCAATTCAGAGACCTGGGCCTCCCAATACCATGACTGGGATCTCATAATCCTAGGACACAAGGTGTTCTGCAGGGACCGGAAGGGGGGGAAGGGAGGCTATTTATGTCAGGGGGGGATACTGTGTACCAGGGAGGAAGGGGATGAGGGGAGGCCAGAAGCCATATGGGTACTGCTCCAAAGCAGTAATGATAAGAAGCTCAGGATGGGGGGTGATGTACAGGCCACCCTCACAGGATGAGGAGGTGGATAGGGAACTGTCGGAGCAAATCAGGAAGGTCAGTGGCAAAGGAAATGCAGTTATAGTGGGAGACTTCAACCTACCTGGTGTTGACTGGCAAACCGTAACTACAGTACACGCCAGGGAACATGTGCTGCTGGAGGCTATCCAAGATGGTTACCTAGTGCAAGGGATGATGGATCCTACTAGGGAGGGGAACATACTGGACCTGGTGCTAACAAATGGATACCAAGTCCAGGATGTGGTAGTACAGGACCCTCTAGCAGGAAGCAACCACCGCTCAGTGTGGTTCCTCCTCAACACAGGAAGGGAGTCTGCTAAGACCAGGACAAGAGTGTTGGATTTCAGGAAGGCAGATTTTGATAGAAAGGGCAGCATCCTAGAGGGGTATTTAGCTGAAATTAACCTGGGGATTGATGCTGAACAGAAGTGGGCAATCATTAGGAAGGGCTGAATGAGGCCACAAACACATGTGCCAAATCTCAGAGTAAGTAACCCAGTTCAAAAAACCTAGCTGGCTCAGCAAGGAGGTGGTGGGGAAGGTGAGGGGCAAAAAGACTGGCCTTCATTAAGTTCAAAAAATCTGGGTGTCAAAGAGTCGTGGAAAAGGATGGACACAGAGTCCGGATTCAAGGTGTAAAGCACCAAGCAAGGCCAGTATTTTATTTACAGCCAGAAATCAAAATAAAAGCGGACTGGAAAATGGCAAAAATAAAACAAAAGCATAACATGAATAATAGCTCTCTAGTAAACAACTAGAACTCCAGATGAGGTCAGCATTCCACCAATCTTTCCACTCATCTGAAGTGGTTACACAAAGGAGCTTCATTTATACCAGTGGGGTCAGGTGGTTTACCTTAAACTCCACCCACTACTGTTTTAAAACATCTAACTTCCAAATAAACCAACAGTTTTACGTGAAACATACAGTAAAACTGAAAAGAGAAGTAGATGCTAATAATAAGGCTTTTAAATCTCAATATTTTAGCTGTTTTGCTAATATTTACAAAATTCCTTAGCAGCAGGCCCCTCCCCTTGGGCTTGCCAGTATTTAGTTATGAAGGAAAAGGCCTGCCAGCTGTTAGAAAACAATGGGAAGCCCAGAGGTGAGGACCTCCAGCTAGGAATGTAAGCATTGTCTGTTACTATTCTTTATGCAATTCATATGCAAAAACAGTTGAGCAACAGAAAGCAATTGCCATTCACATGCTTTTCATTATGCAGTAAAAGTTTTAACTGAAATTATAAAACATCGGTGCACTCAGACATAAAAGAAATTCAACTTCATATCTTCCAGAACTGGATATGTCTACTCTGTTTATCCATTTAGAAAGGGTAGCTTTGTTTCACTTTTCTAAATAATATGTGTCTAACTTAGTAACTTCAAACAAGCATACATTCTGTTACAGGGAGTGTCAGGTCACTGTTTCTATCTGGTCCAATTTACATAACAAACATAAGCACTCCCTGTTTTTGAAACCTACACCCTCACTGTACATTCTTAACACAGGTGCTTTCTTTTACCTTATTTGAATTCAGTTTTCTTACTTTGCCTTTCTTGCATTTGTGAATTGTAGTGTTTGACTGCTTCCTAACTTGCAAGTCTGCCACATACAAATATCCTGCAGCAAGATTAGCTGCTGGTTGCGAGGGACAAGGGATGTACAAAGAAAAACAATACAAGATAAGGCACTAGCATGGGGTAACCAAGAACACCTTTTCTTTAGGCGTAAAAAAGGGGGAAAATCAGTTATTATACAAAACACTAACGCCAAGAAACAAAGAGTAATGCTAAGCGCTTCAAGGGAGACACTAACTGGTTTAGAGAGCTTTTCTAAACCTTCTGGTAAACTTACAGGGTACAGCTATCATCTCCTCAGCTCAGCAGTAAAAGCAATGATGCTTTTATTCCCTAAAGACAGCACACTCTGTGTGCTATATTCTAGCAACGTTTAAGCCTAGCACAACCGTGGTTGCTGCATTTTTAATTTTTGAGTCTTTGCTTACAAACACAAATAAAGGCTCATTAAAATTGGAGGGGGGCGCAGCCAAGGGTTGGAAGACCGATGTATACTGGTTCCAGTTAGTGATAGCAGAGAACCTTCCCAGTTGGCCTAACTGGAACGGGGGAAAAATCAGATTTACATAGACAAAGTGCACAGGATGATAAAGGTTCTGCTGCAGCAGACTGTTGTAAGAAGAAGAAAAGAAATGGACACCAGTTATCACACAGGGTCTCAACAGCCCTATGACACTGGACATGAGGAGGATAGAGAAGTGTTCTCAAAGGCATCCAGGGAGATGACCGGCTCAGTCAGGGCAGCAAAGGAACTGAATTTGGCTCAGGGTATCAGAGGAGGGGAAGGGGTTCTTTAAATACATAAGGGAGAAGAGGAGTTGTAGGGATGACATTGTTAGAATCAAGAGAGAGGGAGGATGGGTGGAACAAGGGGAAGATCAGGCAAAGGTACTCAATGAGTATTTCTGCTCGATGTTCACAAAAGAAAAGGATGGCCTAGTACCGCAGGGGAAAGGGGGCAAGGTTGGGGGGGGCAGAGATAACAGATGAGGTCATCCAAGAGGATAGAGTTCTGAAGGCCTTAAAGCCTTTCGGGTGGACAAGGCACCAGAACTGGACAGTGTACACCCAAGGGTCCTGAAGGAATGGGCAGAGTTGTTGGCAGGCCCTCTGACAAACCTGTTCAACACCTCCTTGGAGATGGGGAATGTGCCCAGGGACTGGAGGATTGCTCATGTGATGCCCCTTCACAAGAGTGGACCCAGGGACCAACCGGGTAACTACAGACTGGTGAGCTTGACTTCCTTGGTGGGGAAGTTGATGTAGACCATTTTGAAGGAGAGGTTGATAACCTTTCTTGATAGCAATGGCCTGCAGGATGAGAGACACCATAGTTTTGTCACAGAAAGATCTTGCCAAACTAACCTGATTGACTTCTTTGACTGGGTCACTAGGGCAGTTGACAAAGGCCACACTGTGGATGTCCTGTATCTGGCAAGCTGAGGGACATGGAGGGTGGGGGAAAAACTGGTGGGGTGGGTTAAGAGCTGGCTGCAGGGCAGACAACAGAGGGTAGTTGTAAGGGGAGAAACATCCATGCCATGGCCAGTAATGAGTGGGGTACCGCAGGGTTCAGTGCTGGGTCCTGTTTTGTTCAATGTTTTCATTGGAGACATTGCAGAGGGAGTCCAGAGTAAGATCTGCCTGTTCGCGGATGGCACGAAGATTTGTGCAAAAGTGGACAATGAGGAAGAGAGGCAGGCACTCAGAGAGGATCTAGCTAAACTCGAACACTGGTCTAGGGAGTGGCAGTTGGGGTTTAACACTAAGAAGTGCAAGGTCATGCACCTTAGAGCTAGAAATCCCAAGACCAGCTACTGGCTGGGAGGAGTGCAGGTAATGGCTTCAGAGGAGGAAAGGAATGTGGGGATAATAGTAACAGGGGACATGAAGGTATCTGCACAGTGTAGGAGGGAGGCAGTAAGGGAAAATAGGATGTTGGGGTGCATTGCCAGAGGGATCACCTCTCGAAAAGCGGAGGTCATCCTGCCATTGTATAGATCACTGGTGAGGCCACACTTGGAATACTGTGCACAGTACTGGTGCCCATAACTCAAATAGGATGTGAGATTACTGGAGTGGGTGCAGCATAGGGCTACAAAAATGATCATGGGACTAGGGGAGTTGCCATATGAGGAAAGGTTGAAGGAGCTCAACATGTACTCGTTGGGAGACAGAAGGGTAAGAGAAGACGTGACAGAGACCTTTAAATACTTGAAAGGCATAAACAAAGTCAGGAAGGGAGGATTGTTCCATTTAAAGGGGGGAAGGGTCACTAGGGGGCACAGTCTGAAGTTGGAAGGGGGGAAGGTTTAGGGGGGAGATGAGGAGGCACTACTTCACAGAGAGAGTGGTGGCAGGTTGGAACACACTGCCGGAGGAGTTAATCGCTCAAAGGACAGTGGATAGCTTTAAGCAGGGTTGGGATAGAGTCAAGGGCAGGGTTAGTACAGACCAAAACACAAAGGGGGTAAGGACTGGGAAAGAGGAGGAAGAGAAGGGTTTGGGTGGGAGTGGGGCAGCTGTAGTGATATGAAACTAAGAGCTGCACAATCGGGCAGACTTGATAGACCTGTGGGCCTTTTTCTGCTGGCAATTTCATATGTTCGTATGTTCTAAGCTTTTCAGCTTTCCTAAGGAGGAGGGGCCAACATCAGGGATGGCGCTGCCCTTCATGTCGATGTATTGTGTGGCGCTCACAGGTTGGCCAGTAACAGACGCCGGTCCCTCCACCACCTCAGTTCTGCTCGCCAGAGAGGAAATTAGAGACAGTGGGAAAAGGAGGGAGGGTGGGGCATGGGAGCCCAAGGGATAGAAAACAAAAAAGATATAAACTGAAAAAGGAATAAGCCAGCCACAGGAGAAAGAGTAAGGCTCTAAGAGGTCTGGAAGGGGGACCCTAACCTCTGGGAAGGCCAAGGAGAGGGAAAGAGGATGGAGGGGGTGAAGAGAGGAAGGGAAAAGAATAAAGAAATGGAAAGAGAGAGAGAGAAAGAAAGAAAGATGTAGACCCCAGCAAGGAGGACCCTAAAAGGGGAGTTCTCCTTTGTGAACCAAGAGAGGTAATCAACTTTTTTTTTTTGTTACATGCAGGGATGAAACCCTGGGAGGCAAGTACAGGAGAATACAAGAGAGGACAAGAGGCCTCATCAGCTCCAACAGTCCTGAAGAAGCAACACAGGATGTCGGGATAGACATAGCTGATCCCTGCCACTGCTATTCAAGGTTATTACCGTACTGGTCCACTTGAGAGGAAAAGAGGGGTGGGGCCACCAGAATCTCTCACCCTGTCTCTTCCATCGCATAGGGGTGGGGAAAGGACCCACCTTGGGGCAAGATCCCTCCGGATGGGGGGGCCAACTAACTAGGAGAGCCTGTGTTCCTTAAGTGAAATGCTGAACCCCTTGTGCCCATTGGCACTGGGAAAGTGGTGGAAGATGGAAGTCTTAAGCCTCTGAGATGAGAGCAAGGAGTTTGTAAGTAGGGTGTTGGAGGGGACCTTGCTCTATGAGCAACCCAGAAATGGATTGTCTGAGAAGAGAAAAAAAAAAAAAAGATAGTAGAGGGTCCTTGGAGCCCCTGTGACCAACGCGGGGACTAGAGAGAGCATTCCTCGGGCTCCAGGCATAAGGAGGCCTGAGGGACAAGGAACCCAAGAAAAAAACAGGAGACTCCTGGCCCCATGCTGCCATCCCAAGAAAGTCCCAACCAAGGTCAAGTGAGGTCCCAAGGAGCCCCTGGCAAAAGGGGACAAAAGCCCCTGCTTGCCCTCTCAATCCCCTGCTTGCCCTCTCCCAGGAGGTGGCTCCCTGGTGCTTTTAGAGGAAGAGTCAGGGAACCTAGAGGTGCCAGCAAGATTACACCCACAACTAGCCTCAATTAGGGAGAAGGCAAGCAGGGAGGAGGCACTGCCCAAGATACTGGGGCCCAAGAGAGGATAGTGGGCAGGAAGCAGCAATGAATGGTGAAGATATCCAGGAAGATCAAGAATTACAGTAGGTATGTAATTTTCATATCTTACCTGGATGACTCTTCACCATTCTTCACTGGTGGGTGAGTATCAAGCACCACGACTGTGGCACTGGCACCTCCCTGAGGGAGAAATCTTCCTCAGCCTCCTGTGGGGGACACACAAGAGAAGGGGGCCCTCATGGGCCTGCCTAGGCCCGTGACTGGTCAGGGTCAGGTCAAGCCTCCTGATGTGCAGAAGAAGGAGGATGCCCAGACAGCTCTCGCCTAACCCTATGGGAGAAGAATCGGGTCCTCCAGAAGGGTGAGGCAATCACCCTATGCTGGGCCAAGGGTGTCAACTGGGACAGGCAGAGCCATGCCGTCCACCTAATGCAGACTGCTGTTCCTACTAGCCTGGAGGCTACTGCACTGCCATCATAAGATCCCCTTGCTTGGTGTCTCACCAGGTCCACGCTTCGGGTAGAAATGGTGATGGTTCGCCTGGTTGCCTCGCTATCAGGCACAGCTGCCAGGATCTGACCTAGTAAAGCCCACAGGTGCTACCTGCTGCACAGAGATTGACAGCAAGAGATGTGCGGAAAAGAAAACCCTTTTTTTTTAAACTTTATTTTTATTCAGTTTGTGATAACCATTACCAAATAAAAACACAGTACATAGCTGCAATAACTCTATAAATATCATAACATCAACATAGGCACATTAGCGTACAGTTCAAGCAGCAGTTTAACACCATATAGTGAGGGGTAATATCAAGTCAGTCAATTGTCCAAACAATATTCTCCATAAATTCAGTAATAAAAGATAAGCCTTGCAGTAGAATACTGAACCTTTCAAAACAAAATATCCACTGGCATATTGTCCCTGAAAACAAAAATCATTGGCTAAAACTATGGCCTGTTGGTCCAGAATAGGCATAATTAACATCGTAGATAGACGAAACAGCAACTGGCAATGGCACTGTTGAAAAGATAACCACCCTCCATCATTTCCCCCAACCAAAAAGCAAAGTAGAGCCAGATTGCAGGGCTGCTAGTACATATAGCTTGTAGGAAAATGTCTAACAATAAGGGATTAGAACAGTAATCATGTATCTGTTAATATATGTAATATAGCATACAGTGGGGGTTATTACAGAACGCTCTCTAAGGGGCATCTGAACTGAATGAGTAAACGCACTGTTTCCCAACATTATAGAATGGCACAAAAGCAACAAAGGCACTGTTGCCATCTTGGGGGTCACAAAAAACTGTAACTCCCAATAATCAATATTGCCCCCACAAAGAACACAGTTCCCTGAAAAAGAAACTGAGCACCAGGCAGGTTCCCCCAACAAACACTGTTTAAATAGGCTCCAAGTGTAATTGTATTCCCACCAGTGAGACTCGAAAACAACATATCCAGGCATTCAGGCAAGTGGAAACATTACCGCATATAATATCGAAACAGTTCAAGTTCAAGGGGAGGCAGTATAGCGCAGTGGTTTAAGGCTCTGAGCTGCAAATCTGGAGACCTGGGTTTGAATCCCACAGCCCCCACTTGCATACTGTGTGACCCATAGCAAGTCACTTAACTTCTCTGTGCTCCCAGGTTGCACCTGTAAACAAGCTTTCAGCTTAGTGTGTCTTACCTGGTTAAACAATTGAAAAAAAAGTCCTCAGTCCTCCAAGGCTGTTTTTTACTGTTTTTCATTCTCCTCCTCCTCCTCTGCTCCTTTCTTGAGAAAGGCATCTGAGTACCTCTAACTACTCTAAGTCTGCTCCCCTCCCCATATCTCCTCCTACCCTTCCCACCTTGACCATTCCTCCAATGTTTTGTATTTTTCCTGTGATGTGGAATCTTTGTAAAAGGGCCATTGGCTCAAAGGTAATAATTCCTAGAACAATAAACTAAACTAAAAAAAAAAAAATAAACTAAAACTAAACTAAACTAAGGCTGGTTCATTCCACTGGGGTGTCAAACAGATGAGGCATACTGATGAGTCCTGGTAGGACAAAACACGTGTCTATGTCTTCTGTTGGCACCCTTGGCAAACTGTGTGAGAGGCCTTTCGGCACCATGCATTTTTGCTTAAAGTTGAACCAGCATAATATTCTGTGGTAATTTGCATATGCAGTCCATGATGCTTTGCATTATGGGGCATGTGTGATATTGTATTTCTTTGAAACTTGGCTTCCCGGCTAATGCCCTTTGGGGTAACCATTGCCTCAGTGCTTGCGCACAGAGGTCCTTTGTCTTTTTACTTGTTTTTTTTTTTGAAATTGTATTTTATCCTCCTCCGCACAGCCTCGCCTCCTCCGACCCTTCAGCGATGACCCACGGACATCCCACTACCCGGAACCCCGCCACACCGACCACAAGCCCCTATGGAGTTGCAGCCTTTCCCAAGGGATTTAGGTGGGGATCAGACTCTCAGAATTTATATTTCCTTTGTCGGGCCTCGTGGACTGCTGGCAGGCACGGGAAATCGCGGCACGTCCTGGGTCCTCACTTCTTCCAGACGAGGCAGGCTCTTTTCTCGTTTTTCTCCCTCCCCGAGCAGTCAACGACCCCCCCTGACGTCATGACGCGTACGTCGACGTCCAAACTGCTCAATGGCCAACCAGCCAATCCCCTAGAGGGGCTTGCACTTCCTCGAGCCTCCACTCGGGGTTGTGCAAATGCCGGATTATGGCCAGATCCCTCCCCGGAGCAGGCGAGCTGTCGTCGGACGCTCAAACCTGTCTTCCCCCCGGCCGACCCACCGACTACCCTAGTCCGCTCCCGAACCCGGGTCACCGGCGTGGAACGAGATGTGGCGTTCAACGCCTCAACCCTCGGCGCCACTGGACTTGTTTTTTGTTTTAATTGGGTTCACCACAACATAACCCAGATAGACCATCTTAGGGTAGCTGGTTCATTCCACTGGGGTGTCAAACAAACGAGGCATACTGATGAGTCCTGGCAGGACGAAACACGTGTCTATGTCTTCTGTTGGTACCATTTGCAAACTGTGTGAGAGGTCTTTCGGCACCATGCATTTTTGCTTAAAGTTGAACCAGCTTAATATTCTGTGGTGATTTGCATATGCAGTCCATGATGCTTTGCATTATGGGGGCATGTGTGATATTGTATTTCTTTGAAACTTGGTGCTTGCGCACAGAGGTCCTTTGTCTTTTAACTTGTTTTTTGTTTGAATTGGGTTCACCACAACATAACCCAGATAGACCATCTTAGGGTAGCTGGTTCATTCCACTGGGGTGTCAAACAGATGAGGCATACTGATGAGTCCTGGTAGGACGAAACACGTGTCTATGTCTTCTGTTGGCACCCTTTGCATACTGTGTGAGAGGCCTTTTGGCACCATGCACTTTTGCTTAAAGTTGAACCAGCATAATTTTCTGTGGTGATTTGCATATGCAGTCCATAATGCTTTGCATGTGTGATATTGTAAGTCTGGGTGATGTTGTTAATCCCCATTTGCAGCTAGAAAGTCCTGTCTGATTTTCTCCAGTTTCTTGTTGGCCTCTGTCGGACCATTGAACAGAAAATATTTTCCTGCATAGGAGATTTTAAGACATGCAGTCATTTGTAACGAATGTGTGATGCCAAGTTCCAGGAGCCCAACACAAACACCATCATTATCAAATGCCCTATGGTGTTCCCTTGCAGAAAATCTTAGGCACAGGTAGCAATGTACAAGTCTTTCACCATCTAATAGCAATGGAGCATGTTCCCGAGCCTTGACCAAAAGAGTATCTCATTGGTGGGAACCACCTGTGACAACCAGCATGGTCCGAGGAAAGTTAGTATCGGAAAGTTTGTTTCTCGGGGTGACACGGTAGACGTGTAACACAGAAATATCTTAGAGATTGCCAAACTATTATTTAAAGAGATCCTGCACTAATAGTATGGGATTTTAGGCTTCAGAACCTTCTTGGATGTTCAAAAGACGTACGTTTGCTGAACGGATGGCATTTTTAACACTTTCCAGATGGTAACCTAACAACTAGTTCTCTTTAACCAAACTGGTTATTGCTGTGTAGGATTTATTTACAGTTTCAGTAATTGTTTTAGTGTCTGTAATAACAATCTCCACTTTGGTTTCTAAAATTGTAACTCTATTGTTGAAAGACTCCACTTTATCTGCGAGATCTCTCACCACTGCTGTAACAGGATCTCAGATGGCATGAAGGTGAGACCAGACTCCGCTATGATCTCAGAACTCTACTCTCCCCTAGCGGACGGTCTGGCTGGTATAGGTTGTTTCCCCTTCCAGGGCTCCATTGTTGGCTGATTTTTCTTTCTTCCTGTATTGTTTTCTGAAAAATGTTGGTACCAGATTAAAGTAAACGAAAACCAAAGTTCCAAGCACACAACCAAGCCTTATAGAAGGACGTTGGACAGAAATAGAGCTTTAAAACTTACATTTTATTTTGTAAAAAAATTCACCACGCCTGACATGTTTCGAAGCTTTAAAGCTCTATTTCTGTCCAGCGTCCTTCTATAAGGCTTGGCTGTGTGCTTGGACCTTTGGTTTATGTTTACTATAGTATAGTTCCTTAAGCACCACCTTTGTCCGTGTGCACACTCTTTTTTGTTCCTACCAGATTAAAGTACTCGATGAGCTCTATCCACTAATGCGGTCTGCAATCTCAAAAAACAGGTTAAACTTCCAGTATTGTTTAGTTGGAATGGTGATGGTGAGGAGCTCTCTCCAAAGCACCTTGCTCGGTCGGCTGCTGGCTCTGCCCCAAAGAGAAAACCCTTCTGTCCCAGCGATCAAACTCCACGGAGTCAGCCTCTGGGGGGTGATCTCTTGAAGGGTGAAGATGCTCCAAGGGGATATCCAGTCACTCCAGTCCAGATGTAGGATGGGGCATAGCTCCTGGAGACCCGGGGGAGTGCAATACCTGTGCAGACAGTCCCGAGGGGCCAGAACAGAGAAGGCCGGAAACTTCCAGTACTGTGCAACTCCTCCATAAAGGGACATGGCCATGGAGGGATCACGATGGATTCCAAACTGTACTCCCCAAGGAAGGACAGCATCGCATGCACAGGATTGTGGTCTATGGATGGGGGAAGATGGAGTTCCTCCAATATCGCTGTGAGGAACTGCTGATAATCGGTGCAATCAGTGTCAGAGATGTCTGTAGAGGAATCCAATGATGTAGATGGACTCTGTACAGGGGGCAGCGGTGCAAGGCTAAGAGGTGGAAAAAACATCTCATCTACAGCCCTAAAATAGATGGGGATTGCACTCGCTGTCACCCTGTGCTGTTCCCACATAAGGACCCAGGAGACCGGTGAGTCCTGAGAGGAGGGGAGGAGGAGGAGGAGGCAGAGAGGAAGGAGGAGGAGAAGAGCAGTCCCAAGAGACCATAGGCCCTCTGCCAAGGCCGTGGGAGTGCTGTCCCTAGAGGTGGCACCGACTGCGGCCCCATCCCCGGAGCCGGCACCGACCGCAGTTCTGTTCCAGAGGCAGCACTGCAGACAGCACCGACACAAGAAGAGGGCAAAAGAGAGGACCCTGGACTGGATCCAGGAAGCGCCTGGAGCTCCAGGGAGCTGGGTCTCCAACCGCGATCATCCTGGTCATCCTACGATTCCGAGGAGGAGACCATGGAGATCCCCAGAGAGGCAACCCTTGACACTCTAACTGTCCTGGCACAGAGGACAGTGTCAGGAGGAGAGCCAGTGGCAATGGTGGTGCTACTTTGCTCACCGACACCGGGGCGGTGTCGGGAGCCAAAGTTGCACTGGCCACAACCACCGAGAAAGCCACCGATGTAGGCCCCACATATAGCTGAGGCTTCAACACTGGGACAGCCTGGATCCCTGAAGGGGAACTAGACTGCGATGGGTGCTCAGCCACCCCACCCCGGGTCATAAATGGTGATGGATAAACGGCACTGAGTAACTGAATTCAGTGAACAGCACTTTCTGGAAGTTTGGGTGCTGCACTGCTCCTGCAGAGTCGTCCTGCTGCCTAGATGGCGGGCAAAACAGAACTGAGATGGTGGAGGGGCCAGTGTCCGTTACTGGCCAAACCACAAGTGCCACGCAATACGTTGGCCTCGAGGGCAGCGCTGTCCCCGACATTGGCCCCTCCTCCCTAGGAAAGCTGAAAAGCTTAGCGCTCTGAGATTCCCACAGGGTCCTAGCGCCTCTTGCTTGAATCCACCAATGATGAATGGTGAAGGTTCATCCAGGTAAGATTGAGTGAGATCAGCGTCAGAGGAGAGGTGGACTGAAGCATCCTCTTCCTCAGAGGAGGAAGGCAGAGAAGACGAGGATCTGGATTCAGTGTGTGGTGCTGCTGGGGTTTTGGGATGATGGATAGCCTGGTCCGCTGCCCTCAGGTATGTGGGAAAGGCACTCACCGACACCTTGAATTATTCCCAGGTGAGGGGTCCTGAAGGACCAGAGATACCCGGGGGGGGGGGGGAGTGACAGGCAGAGGAGAAGGAAGTTCATGCAGTACTAAGCCAGGTCCTCTGCTTGGGCTGAACAAGCGTACAGGTGACCTCGCCCAAGGGGAGAGGCTATGCAACTCATCCACCCGGGAATGCCCAACCATAGAGGGGTGATTGGGGTGGTGCCCTTGAGATGGAACCCACTGGTGGGGAGGTCAGAGCCATACAGGTTTCACAGGGTGTTCCCCTTTCCCCACCTACTGCAGGCCCGGATGGTTCTGGAGGGGTCAGGAGACCCAAGTCAGCACTCTGACTCCTGCCAGTGCCCCCAGCCTCTATAGTCATGGAGCGCGGCACCGACCAGGACCTCCCAACCCCTACCTCACCACAGAGGGCTCTGCCCCTTGAAGTAGGCCCAACAGCAGCCCCAGCATCAGAAACAGGGAGTAAGTGGGACATGGCACCATAAGTGACACCAGCACCCCCCTCGGCATCCGAATCAGACCTGGCACCATGAACGGTGTCAGAACCTGAGCCAGCACCGGAAGCAGCACCTGAGCCCAACCCAGCACTTTCATCACTCTAGGCACCAGACTCAGCACTGGCATCATCCCCAGCACTGCAAGCAGCATCATGAGATGCAGGGGAGAAGGTGCTGTGGCTGGCACCAGGAAGAGAAATCTCAGACCCTGCCGATGCTGATGGCCTAGGGCTAGGCCAAGAAGAGTCCCTATCCTCACCGGAACCAGAAAGCCAGTCAGGGTCATCCCAGTCATCATTCTCTGGATCGGAGGACAAGATCAGGGAGATCTCCAACTGACAGACTCCAGGGACTCTTCCTCTTCAGGTACGCGACCAGAAGAGGAGGGGACCCACCCATGCAGATGGCACTGCCCAACTCACCGGCACCGGCCTTAGTGCCAGGAGCTGAAGTGGTGCAGGACCAGGGCACCAAGGGACCCACCGGTGCAAGCCCAGCATATAGCTGCGATGCCACCACCGGGGGTGTCCGGACCCCCGAAGAGGTACTGGACTGGGAGGGTTGTGCAACTGCCCTCCCCCCCCAGGAAGCCGGCTAACAGGCCCCAACCTCAGGCCTGCCATCTCAGCATGATGAGGACTAGCAGAGGCCTGGTCTCTCTTGGTATGTATAGTACTGGGGAGGGGCTCAGGGGAAGAGCTGAGGGACCTAACCTTGGAATCCTGCTTGCGATGCCAGCCTCTGAAGGTGGGGGGGTCCCGTCCCCACCTCACTGCGCAGAGTTCAAAAGTGCGCAGGCATTACAACCATCCATGTTGTAGTCTGATACCAGGCAGGTCAAACATCGGCCATGGAGGTCCCAAACAGACATATTTCTCCCACAAGGGCAAAGACATATGAGGGGAGACTCCATTCTTTCTGCAGTCTTCTTCTTAGGCCCCTGGCTGGAATGGCTGAACAATCAGTGAAAAATAATAAAACAAGTGAAAAAGGACCTGATGCTGTACTAGAAAGATAGGAAAAGAGAAAAGCGGTGATGGGGCGTCAGATGGCTGTATGGTATTGAGTAGCAGTGGCAAACAGAACTGTTCCACAGAAACAATGGCAGAACACCCCCACAGAGTATCTTTCTCAACAGTGAGAAGAACAGAACTGAGGAGAAGGGGGAGCCGGCATCTGTTACTGGCCAGTCCACGAGTGCCACGTCATAAGTCTGCCTAGTGGATAACACCATCTCCAACATCGGCTCTCTTCCTCCAAAACTCTTAAAGGCATATACTCCTGCGAGGACCTAGTGCCTCTGGCCTAAGACCCACCAATGATGAATGGTGAAGATTGATTCTTGGACAATCTGTTAGAGGTGGCCATTTTGACTACAGTTAAATGTAGTAGAACTTTTTGACTCATACACTATGGGAAGGAATGACTTACTGGTTTCAGACATGCCTGGGATCAAGTAAAAAGCTTAACAGTTACATAAGGGGAAAGCAGGGCAGGGAGCTGAGGGGGAATGAGGGGAATAAGGGCAATAAAAACAGGTTACTCAGTGTCAGAGGCTCAGCAGGTTGCACACTCGCCTCTGAGGCTGGAAGAGCAGCAGGTTGTGAGTTCAAGCCCCACACCAGGCATTTGGTATAAAATCACAATATTGACACTGCAGTGCAGCGTGAGGAGGGTGCTGCACTCCTGAGGTGCTGTCTTTCAGATGAGACAGTAAAATGAGGTCCCATCTGCCTGTTCTGGTGGTAGTTCAGATGGACATTAAAAATCTCATGACACTTCTCAAGAAGAGTAGGGGAAGTTTCCTGGTGTCCTAGCCAAATTTTCCCCATTCACCAAAAATATCATCAACAGCTTGATCTGGTTCAATTTCAGTAGGTTACCATTTGCACCCACCGGGATGAGGCTGAATATACACAGAATCCTTCCCGTCAACAAAAACTGAATAAATAAAATAAATAAAGTACAGTTACATAAAAACTTACCGTAACAGTAGATCTTCGAGAAAAGTTCTTGCAGCAGGTAACACATGTAGGACTGAAGCCGGCAGGCAGCAGGACCCCATGTAAAACTTCTAGGTAGCAGTCTATGGTGGGGACCAGCCCCGGAAGTCAGCCTACCCAAGATGTTACGCATGGTACAAAGGGAGGACAGTCCCCAGTGTCCCTCAGTTCTCCCGCTGGAGACTCCGGCATTGAGGATGGAAGGTGATCAGGAACAGAGAACAGAGGAGAATTCAACAGAGAGCAACAATAATGCTGCTGATGCAACCTAATGCAGAAGGAGTCCCCTAGAGGGAAGGTGGGTGGGAAGCCATACCTGCTGCAAGAGCTTCTCTCGAAAATCTACTGTTACGGTACGTTCTTACATAACTGTACTATCTTACTTCGGGAGTCAACTCTTGCAACAGGTAACACATGTAGGACTGAGTCCCAAGCAGTAGAGGAGACCCAGCCTGATCTTGGGTGGAGGAAGCAGAGCAATACTAAGAGGGGAATGCCCTCATCAGAAGAAGAGTCCCTGCAGAACCGCAAGGCTGAAGCCCACTCTGCATCTAGAGGCAATGTCGAGACTGTAATGCCTAATGAAGGTATGGACAGAATTCCATGTGGCTGCTGCACAAATGTCAGCTGCAGACACATTCCTAAGAGCAGCAAAAGACGCCACTGCTCCCCTCATGGAGTGACCCCTCACTGAGCCCAGCAAGGGTTTGTCATATTTCTGGTAACAAAAGGAAATGCAGTTGACCAGCCATTTGGAGAAGGTCTGTTTGGCTACAGGATTCTGGGGGCAAAGGAAACAAAAAGCTGATCAGAGCATCTAAACTCTCACGTTCTGGAGAGATAGAACCGCAAAATGCAATGAACATCCAGTGTGTGTAGAGGAGCCTCACCCCGGTTTGAGTGTTCTGGATAATGCACTGGGAGGTGTATGTCCTGATTTGGGGTCAACTCAGACACCACCTTCGGTAAGAACTTAGGATTGGTCCTCAAGGCCACCCGGTCCTTGTGGAACACCAGATAAGGTTCCTTATATATCAGGGCCTGAAGCTCAGAAATTCTTCGAGCAGAAGTAACGGCAACTAAAAATAATACTTTCCAGGAGAGGAAGCTAAGCTCGCAGTCCACGGCTGGCTCAAACAGGGGTAAGGTGAGCTTTTCCAACACAAATAGTAGGTCCCAAGGGGGGCTTCATATGAAGAATACCCTGCAGAAAGGTGCAGGCCACATCCAACTGTGCCACAGTTCTGCCTTGAACAGAGACATGGTAGGCAGAGATTGTAGACAAATGAACTTTGATGGATGGGCAGCCCAAACCTGAGTCTGAGAGTGACAGCAGGTACACAAGGACTGAACTCACCAGACAGGCCAATGGATCAAGACAGAGGGCAGTAGCCCAGAGGCAAAAGCACGTCCATTTCATGGCGTAAGTGGCTCTGGTGGAAGGTTTTCTAGCGACCACCAGGACATTGGCAACCCTGTCCGAGACCCTAAAGCTAGGTCCTCAGGAGCCTTGCATGGAGATGCAATGACTGAAGGTTTGGGTGTACCAGGGTCCTGTCCTCGTGGGACAGAATGTAAGAGTCAGTGGCAGGGGAATCGGGGGGTTTGGCTGTCAACTTTTGCAGCAGGGGAAAACAAATCTGTTGTGGCCACAAGGATCATTACTGCCCTTTCCACTTGCAGCTTGAGAAGTACCTTCTGTAGGAGCAGGAAGGGAGGGAAGGTGTAAAGGAACCTCCCTCTCCAGAAGAGGGCCAACACGTCTCCCCAGAAAACTCCAAGCTCTGGATCTAGCAAGCAAAAATGGGGCAACTTTGGGATGCAAAGAGGTCCAGCTCCAGCCTGCCCCACCTGTCGAAGAGATTGTCTACGACAGACTGTAGAAGGGCCAACTCGTGCGCTCTGGACCGAGTCCTGCTGAGGGCATCAGCCAGAGTACTTTGAACCCCTGGGATGAAAACCACTGAGATATCTAGGCAGTGAGTTATGGCCCAGTTCCACACCCACATTGCCTCTTAACAAAGGGATACGAGTGAGTGTCGCCATGCTTGTTGAGGTAAAACATCACCATGTTGTTTGTCTGTATGAGGAGGTGTCCCAGGCGAAGCGCTGTGCTCAGGGCCTATAGGGCGTAGAGAACTGTTTGTTTGTTTTTTAATTTTAACCAGGAAAATGACTGGGCTCAGCCCTTTTTCAGTCATGCCCGACAGAAAAAAAACATCATAAATACATCACACATTACAAATACATGAAATTAATACAACAATCAACAAGTACAAGTTAATTCACAATTACACAGTTCCACTGTTATTGGCCAAACAATGAGTCAGTTTGCTATAGTAAGAGACCAACATTGATTTAAAATGTTTTATGTTACTAGCCTTTTGGATTATAGATGAAAACTTATTTAGTAAAACAGGACTATACCAGGTAACTAAGCATTTGGTCATTGACAGTTTCACTGAAATTGTGTAAAATAATGTTTCCTCACTATTTCTTGTTAAACGGGAACCATTTTGTTTTATGAATTTCTCAAAAATGCAACCAGGAGATGTGTTATGAAAAACAGTAAATGCAAAAATGACGGCATTATGTTCTGTTCTGCACTCTGGAGAGAGAATATTCATTCTCTTATACAAAAGGCAATGGTGTGTTCTAACTGGGACCTTTAACCCAAAATGACATATGCTGTTTAATATTAGTTGATATTTGGACAGAAAAGAAACCCCCTGATTAAAAAACAGGGGTGCACCATAAACACAGGTTACTCACCTATAACACTAGTTCTAGGAGTGGTATATGAAGTTCATCCACACTGTCTGGCAGTTGCCTTTCCCTATTAATTCTTGCTGGAACGTCAAGCTGGCTCCTCCCACCCACCCAGGTGGTAAAACCCACGGCTCCGCCCCTTGATGCCAGATCTTAGCCCGCTGGAAGCAAAGTTGCATGCCTGAGCCTGGGGAGATCGGGTGGGTTCGTGTGGATGAACATCATATACCACTCCCAGAAAGTACAGTTACATAAAAACTTACCATAACAGTAGATCTTTGAGGAGTGTCTCTTGCGGTAGGTAATACTTTTGGGTATCCAGCAGAGGTCGCTGTGGTGCATGGCAGCTCTTCTAGCAGTTTTTCACCAGGGACCACCAACGCATGACATCAGCTTCCTGTTTCCCATATAAGTGTGGGTGGTTCCTGGTATCCTCAGTTCCCTGCCGGATTCAGCTCACAAAGTGAGGACCGAGGGGAAGCCAAGGTACCAAAGGAGTCCCAACCCAAAGTCATTGGACCAGAATTTGCTCTCTTAGAGAAGGAGGGACTGAGGTGGGACTTACTGCAAGAGACACTTCAAATATTCATTGTTAAGGTGTTTACGTAACTGTACTATCTTCCATAGAGTGGTCTCTTGCAGTAGGTAATACTTGGGATGAATCCCAAGCAGTAATGCCCATGTGGGAGAACAGTTATGATAGAAGACCTTGTAGGACTGCATGGCCGAAGGCCACCCTATGTTGTGAGGCAATATCCAGATTGTAATGCATTGTGAATGTATGAATCATGGACCAGGTAGCTGCACTGCAGATATCTGAAATGGAGGCTCCTTTAAAGCAAGCCACAGTGGTGGCCATAGCGCTAGTGGAGTGGGCTTGGACAGTCCGGGTAAAGTCTTGTTGTATTTTTGTAACAAAATGTAATACAATTTGCTAACCAGGATGAAAGTTTATGTTTAGCAACCGGGAGGCCATCGCAGGGCAAAAGAGACGAACAGTTGAGACATCTTTCTAATCAATTTTGTCAGATTAGTATAGAAGCATAATATACGATGGACATCTAAAGAATGTAGCAGATGTTCACCCCAATTGGAGTAGTCAGGATAGTAGACCAGAAGCTCCAAGGACTGATTTAAAGTGTGTTCGGACACTACTTTAGGAAGGAAGGAAGGGTTGGTACGAAGGACCACCCTGTCTTTGTGGAAAATCAAGTAAGTTTCCCTACACATGAGGGCATGAAGCTCAGAAATAAGTGGAGTGGAAGTGACAGCCACCAGAAAGAGAGTTTTCCATGAAAAAAAACGAAGTTCACAAGTGGTTGCTGGCTCAAAAGGCTCAAGGGTCAATTTTTATATCATAAAATTATAATCCCACGGAGGAGTGGGTCTTCTAATAGGAGGTTTAATATGTAACATTCCTTTCAAAAACATCTTAGCTAGATGATGTTGGTACAGTAACCAGTCATACAGAGGTTCAAGAAAGCCGAGATGGTGGCCAAGTGGATTTTGATGGAAAAGTAACTTAAACCGGACTCAGATAGTGAGGCCAGGTAGTCCAGAACATTTGTCACTGGACAAGAGTAAGGATCCACAGATCGAGAGGCCTACCATATGGAAAAGCATTTCCATTTGAAATTGTATGTTGCATTTGTTGCTGGCTTACGGGAGGCCAAGAGAATATTGGCAACAGGAGAGAACACTTGTAATGAAAGCATCCTCAGGAGCCAAGTGTGAAGGTGTAAAGCCTTCAGTTTGGGATGTAGGAGAGACCCTTGACACTTTGAGTCAAAAAGTCTGATCTGATTGGCAATGGAACGGGGTCCCGTACTGACAGTTGTAGGAGATGGGGAAACCACATCTGACGAGGCCACACTGGGGCTACGAGTATCATTGTGGCTGGTTCTAGTTGTAGTTTCAGTAGAGTCCGTTGCAGGAGAGGAATGGGGGGGAAGCATATAAGAAGAGTTCTGTCCATGGTTGGGAAAGGGCATCTATACACTGTCCCTTTTTGTTCGGGATAATGAAAGAATACCTGGGAAGATGAAAATTCACTGGGGAGACAAACAGATCCAGCTGTGGAGTGCCCCATAGGTTGAAGATTTCTTGGATCACCTGCTTGTGATGTGTCCATTCATGAGTTGTAGACTGGCGACTCAGCCAGACAGCTAACTGGTTGCAGTGTCCCAGTAGGTGGACAGCTGTTAGCGTCAATTGTTGCTGGATGGCTTCTTGCCAAACTGCAAGGGTCTCCATGCATAGGGTGTGAGATTTCGTACCCCCTTGCTTGTTGAGGTAGAACACTACTGCAGTGTTGTCTGATTGGATCAGTAACGATCCTGGCGCGAGGTAGGGTCAGAACGCCTGAAGGGCCAGACAAACCACTTTCATCTCTAGGAGGTTGATGTGAGACTGATGGGGAGAAGCGGACCACTGGCCTTGGGTCTGATAAGAACTGAAATGTGCACTCCATGCCTGCAGGGAAGCATCTGTGGTTAACGTTTGCATGGGAGGTGGGGACCGGAAAGGCATTCCTCGGTTCAGATTGATTCTGATTGTCCACCATGACAGGGTTGACTTCAGAGAGGGAGTGACCCTGATTATGTCTTCGAACTGTCCTGTTTTTTGGGACCATTGATTCTGGAGGGTCCATTGGATGGGTCTCATATGGAGACAGGCAAATACCACCATAGGGATGGCAGCAGACATGTGACCCAGAAGGAGCAGCATTTGTCTGGCTGTGACTATTTTCTGAGTCTGTATGTGTGATGCCAGAGATATAAGCGCGTCCTGCCGGGCAGGTGGGAGGTAAGCCCTGGCTGTAACTGTATCTAGGACAGCTCCAATGTATTGGAGAGACTGTGTCGGATTTGGACTAGACTTTGGCCAATTGACTGTGATTCCCAGATCTGCAAACATTTTCAGGGTAGCATCTAGGGAGGCAAGCAGAGCTACTTTGGAGTCTACTTTGGTTAGCCAATCATCTAGATATGGAAAGATGGAGTGCCCTTTTCTTCATAAGGCTACTGCCACCACTGCAAGGCACTTGGTGGACACTCTGGGGGATGATGAGAGACTGAAAGGGAGCGTTCAAAACTGGTAATTTTGACCTAGTAGGTGGAAGCACAAAAACTTGTGGTGGGCAGGGTGGATGGGGATACATAAATAGGCATCCTTCTTGTCTAGGGTGCAAAGCCAATCGCCCTGTTTCAGGATCAGCATGATGGCAGGTAGGGTAATATGCAAAAATGTTTGTACTGAATGTAAAGATTCAGTTGTCTGAGATCCAGTATTGGTCTGAGGTCTCCCATTCTTTTGGGCACCAGAAAGAAGTGGGAGTAAGATCCCATTTGATGTTTCAGAAGGGGCACTGGTACAACAGCCTTTTTGGTCAAAAGGGTCCTCAATTCTTCCTGTAAGATGGGTATATGATCTGGAGGATAATGAATCTTCTGTGGAGGGCAAGGGTGTGGGGTGGAGAGGAACTCCAGAGCATGACCCTTCTGTATAATCTGAAGTACCCATTTGTCTGAAGTGATCATTTGCCAGGCCTCCAGATGGAGGTCAAAATGACCCCCCACAGCCTCCAAGGCCTGGTCGAGGAGGCGGGGGAAAGCTCTAATGAATCACTGGGAGACAGGATGTTCAGCTTCACTGGAAGGGTGGGAACGGGCACCCCGGGTGCAGAGACATTGCCTCTAGTGGACTGAGCACAACCTCTAAAGCTGCCTTTATTATTACCTCTGTATCTTCCACCTCTTTTGGTATAAGAGGAGTGTTGAGCATGGTAGTTTGTAGAGGGAGTATGATACATGCAATGGACCGCACCGGAGGGTTCTGCCTGATGCCTGTAAGTCATCCAGTAAAGTTTGAGTGCCCGGCCCGAACAGCTTAGACTTGTTAAAGTGGGCATTAGCTACTTTATGTTGCATGTCAGGTGCAAAGCATGAAATGCGAAGCCAAGCATGGCGACGCAAGGTAATACCAGTGGCTGATAGTCAGGCTAAGGTATCTATGGCATCATATGCAGACCTGAGAAGGTGATGGGAGATAGAATTACTAGTTGTCACTGTAGCCAATAATTTATCCCTGTCTTGTGTGGAAGGGAGTTTATTGATAAGCTCAATGGCAGAGGACCCAACGGTACGCTGATATTTAATCATATGACAAATATAGTTGAAGATTCTGATATTCATAGCACCTGAGGAAAAGACCTTTTTCCCCAGATAGTCAATTCTTCAGGATTCCTTATCGGGGGTAAGGAGCTCATGTGTTTAGGTTTTTTGGTATGGTCGTGAGCGGCAGTAATGACCACAGAATGCACCTCTGGAATACTGGACAGAAAGGGATGGTCCAGAGGAGCCTGATATAGATGATCCGCTTTGCATGGAACAGCTGTAATAGCTGAAGGCTGATGCCAAGCAGCCAGCATGGCATTCTGATAGGTTGGTATTAGTGGGGGATCACTAAAATGGGCTTCTCAGGTAATTCAAGGTATTCTGCCATATCGTTACATTGTTTGTCATGTTCAGTAGTCGAGAATCCCATGACCTTTTGTATTTGAGCCATCAACTCACTAAAGGTTGGGTCATCTGGGGAGAGACTGTGGAAGGTATAGGCAGTCTGGCAATGGTGGCCTCAAGTCCTCATCATCTGAGGAATCCGGTGTGGACTCTCCTGCCTCATCCCCAGAAGTGGGGGTGGAGCAGCCACTAGAGTCGGGGGTTGGGGAAGACTTTCTCTTCCGTTTGCCTTTGGGGTCCGAAGATCCCTCTCCTGCACCTGCATCTGGAGTGGGGGGAGGAGGAGGTGGAGGTGTGGAAGGCCTGTACAGGAGGTCACCTTTAATGGTGTTCCACCATGAATTAAATAGCGCTCCGATGTCCACTAAGGGGATGACTGGCGGAGTCGGCGCCAGAGCTGATGGACCAGGTGTTGGGGGGCGTCCAGTACTGGGATCTCCATTGGGGAGGCTGCCCCTGCTGCGACTGACTGAGGGGTTGGCTCCCTGGGAGAGCAGTCATCCGATCCAACGTCCAGAGTGGCATTTGCCTGATCCGGCGACCAGTTGTCTTGACAGGTGGATGGTTGGTCGTCCTCTGCAGAACGCCTGTCAGGTGACTGCTCCTTCCGGGGCAAACACCTGCTGTCTGATGCAGACATTTCGGCCATGGGACATCTATCCTTTTTAGTGGTGATCCCAGCGGCCGGTGGGGGAGGCGTCCGCCGCCAAATGACTTCTTGTCGCCAGTGGGAATCGTCTGGCTTCTTGTGTCTGTCAGAGGATCCTGTGGAGCTACGGCTCTCTTTGGGCCTAACAGCAGGCGACTGTCCTTCTGGACCGGGCCCTGTGATGACTTATGGGGCCAGTGAGCCACAGGGACTAGAGTCTGGCTGTGTCCCAAGGATGAAGGCTGGTTCTTGGGCTTAGAAGAAGATGATCTGTGGGCACTAGTTCCCTGTGAAGAAGGGGGAACGGACCCTGACCTCCCGCTGGAGGAAGAAGCTTGCCTGGAGGGAGACTTGTGGCGGGACTCTGACCAGGGCCTGTTCTTGTCCTTGGAGTGTTTCCCCTGGGACTTCTGTCTATGGGAAGACTCCTTGGTAGGTGAAGATGAACTAGGACTCGACGGAGACTTCTGCATGGCGGCTAATTTCTGTTCAAGTAGCTAAGCCTTTAAAGCCTTAGCCCTGCGGATTCTGGTCTTGTTGAACTTTTGGCAATGTTGGCAGTCGTCAGGCCTATGGTCAGGGCCTAGACAGATCAGGTAGGCCTCGTGGCTTGCCTTAGCCGGGATCTGTTTGCCACAATGGCACTTTGATCTCTGCCGAGTAGGTGAAGGAGAAGACATGCACTGAATCTTTATCGAAATACTCGAAGAAAATGCGAAAAAACTATATATGTAACGACTACTTATCTCGCGTCGCATCAAGTTGAAGAAGGTGTCCGAGACGAAAACATGGGTCGACGGCAGGAGAGTAACTGAGATGAGGCCAGGGGACCACCCCTTTATACCACGTCTGACATTGGGTGTGCCCGACGTTGGGGGTGGTCCCCCGCTACAGACTGCTAGCTAGAAAATTTTTCTGAGGGGTCCTAATGCCTGCGGGCTTAGTCCTAATGATATTACCTGCTGCAAGAGCTCCACCTCGAAGTCTGATCTGCCTTCCCAGAATCCTGAAGCTTGTTGATAATCTTTTCTGTGTCCTCTCCAAAGAGGACTGATCCTTGGAAGGAAGCATCGAGGAGGTTTGACTGAACGTCCTGTGCAAACCCTGAGACCTGAAGCCAAGAATGACAGTGTAGACACACCCCAGTTGCAGCCGCTCTCGTCGCTGTGTTCGCTGAATCATAAGTGGAGCAAAGAACATGGGTGCCCACATCCGAGCCACTCTGCAGAAGTTTTAGGAGTTCAGCCTTCTGCGGACAGTCTGGCAATTCTTGGACAATATCCAGCCCTTGTTCCCAAAGGGCGTTTTGGAACTGAACCATGTATGTCATGAAGTTCAGGCTTTTAATACTGCAAGTGACTGAAGAGTACATCTTACGCCCCATGGAGTCCAGCTGCTTGGACTCCCTATCCAGGGGGTTGGGTGCTAAGGTGTTTAAGCCTCTGGGAATGGTCATATGCTGCTGAAATTACCACGGAATCAGCTGTGGGATGTTCAGCCAAGAAGGGTTGCTCATTTCGAGCCCTATAAAGGTGATCAGCCTTCTTATGGATTGCTGTTGAAGAATGAGGGTGCTTCCAAGCCACCTGGGTGACATCTGCGAAGGTGTCCACCAAGGGCAGGATGACGACTGGCTTCAGGTCCTCCTGCCAGAGGTATTTTGCCAGATGCATTCTGTCCAGGTCTAGATCTTCAGTATCCCAACCCATGTTGGCCTGGATGTTTCTCATAACCTCCATGAAAGAGGGATCCACAGGAGGTGATTTGGGCATCTCCTCTGGGTCCAGAGGAGATAAATCCCCAACGGACAAATCAGAGCAGGAGGAATCCGAGGGCTGGTATGAATCCGAGGAGGAAGACCTATGTCGCCTCTTTCTTCACCCATGCCTGTCAGAGGAGCTTGGAAGACTCGGGCTCAGTGTCCTAGACCGGGATCTGCTTCTCTTACATTTGGTCTTTCCTTTGGGCCTATCGTGCAGAGTAGGCTCTTTGCCATGGCCCTCTACTGGAGGGGGGCTGAGGGACCTTGGTTATGTCCGGAGTTGGAGGAGGGGGGTTTGCAGGCACTCCCCAATCCTGAGTTTTTGTCATGTCTGGTGCAGCTGGAAGATCTGGTTGCCTTTGGCGGAGAATGTCCAGATGGATGGTCTCCCACCAATGACTAAGTAGGTCCTGTGATAGACTCAGCTTAAGTTCTGAACCTGCTGCCTGGTCTGATGTCAGTCTAAGTCCTGTGCCATCACTGGGGCCGTTACCATCGTCGGTCGGTCTGGCATCAGAGGGCCTACAGGAGGAGACGACAGGGTGGTGCTAGCTGTACCGTCATCGGGCGTCAATTTGTCTTTAGGGGCTGATGCCTGCTCCTCCTCTTCCAATGGAGTGTCATCGGTCTGGCTGTCAACCAGAGGCAGTGGAGATGACGGGGTCCATGCCGGCAGAGCCAGAGTACAGGGGACCCTAGAAGTATCGTCAGTGGTCCGACATCGGTGCTGGTCCAACAAAGGCTTGGAGTGCGGACGCTTATCTGATGACCGTTTGTCCGATGGCAGTTTAGGGAACTTCTCCACTGGTTTCTTGGAGTGCCTGTGTGGGAGGGAGGAAAATCTCCTTGATGTATGACCCGAGGCTTTCTGCCTATCGCAGGGGTCAGCGCTTACATACAGAGGCTGACCGGGAAGGAACAGACTGGTGTCCCTTACTGGAGTCTGAAGAACGGCCTGTCGGTGGAAGCTGAGGCCTGATCTTTATTAGCTGGAGAGATGGGCCCGAAGACCCAGATCCTCTATCTTTATTACCCAAAACTTGGGCTGTAGCCGGGGCCTTGACTACAGTGAGTCTGATGTCATGGCTGGCAGAGTCGGAGCTGCCCCTGGAGGCAGAGTGCGATCCGAAGGATCTCTCCTTTTCTCTCACTTATTCCTTTGTTTCCCCAAAGATTCCTTATTCTTCCCCGATTTTTTGTGGGAGTGGTGGGAAGACTCTCTCTCTGAAGAATAATCCTGCCGCATGGCGGCCACTTGTTGTTCAGTAAGGTAGGCTTGCAAGGTTTTCTGACAATGGATCCATGTCTGGCTGTTAAATTTCAGACAATGCTGGCAGTTCTGGGTGTCGTAATCGGGGCCCAGGCACAGCAAGCAGGTCGAATGGTCATCTTCTGACAGGATCTGCTTCTCGCAGGCACACTTGTTAGTGTGCCTAGAGGAAGGCATCAGGGAAGACGACTTACAGAAGTGAAGTTGATACCAGCAGTACAATGAACGAAGAAAATAAAGAACTTTCTATAAGTTATACAAAATGGCGGTTGTACTGGCACGAGGCAAGCCATGGAGCTGATGGACGCAAGTCAACGGCAGGAAAAGAACTGGGGATCACCAGGGACTGCCCACCCTTTATACCATACGTGATGTTGGGGGCGGGCCAATGTCGGGGGGCAGTTCCCGCCACAGACTGCTGGCTAGAAGTTTGGCATGGGGTCCTGCTGGCTACAGTCCTAATTGTGTTACCTGCTGCAAGAACTGACTCTTGAAGTAAGATCACCTGTGCCTTGTTCCTCCTGACCTTGAGTAGCACCTTGTGGATCAAGGGAAGTGGAGGGAAGGCATAGAAGAGGCCTGGGGTCCATGGCCTCGAGAAGGCATCCACCTGCAGAGTGCCTTGCTGAGGCGGGCACAAAACAGCCTCAGCTTTGCGTTCTCCCTGGAGGTGAACAGGTCTATGTGAGGGGTGCCCAAATGGGAGAAGACTGTGTACTACCTCCGGATGGTGAGACCACTCACGAGATGCCTCGCCCACCCGTCTGAGGGTGTCTGCCAGCTGACTGGAGGCTCCTGCCACATGGATGGCTAGGAGATCCACCTCCAGACTATGCACGAGGGTCCATACATGAAGAGCTTCCTTGCATAAAGGCAGGGAGTGCATCCTGCCCTGCTTGTTGAGATAGTACATGGTCGTGGTGTTGTCCACCACTTAACCCCGAACAAATGGAGCGAATGCAGTCAGCGCCAGCTGAACTGCTTGGAGCTCCAGCAGGTTGATGTGGCATTGGGGGTCCAGAGCCCATGGACCCTGTGTTCCCCCATATGGGCACCCAGCCCATGTGAGAGGTGTTGGTCATCATGATGACCATTGGCTCAGGGTGGACAAATGGGATCCATTCCTGCAGATGCTCTGGGACAAGCCACCACTGGAGGCCGTCCCACATACTTTGGGTCATAGTGACCAGCTAGTCAAAATGACCTTTGTGCTGAGACCACTGGCTGGCCAGCTCCCACTGCAGGGAGCACATTTGCCAACAGGTCCATCAGACCACAGTGGTGTAGGCTGCCATGTAACCCAGAAGGTGCAGTAAGTCCCGGGCAGGGCGCAAGTGTCCAACCCGAAATGATCGGGCAAAGAAGGAGAGATCCTCCGCCTTGTCCGCTGGGTGCCTGGCTCTGGCTCGGCAAGAGTCGAGCTCTGCCCCGATGAAACTGATCACCTGTGAGGGCATGAGTTCCGACTTGGCCTTGTTGACTAGGAGACCAAGTTGGATGCGGGTCTGTAGGGCTAGATCCTTGGACCGCTCCACTTCCTTTTTTTTTTCAGTTTTTTTTTTTAAACTTGTTTATTGAATTTTCTCAGACATATATGACATACAGTGACATACACACATATATACCAGAGAATGCCCCCGGTTCCCCCAGCCCCAAACTGGCTGCGGATACTATGTACATCTAAAACTATGTACATACACAGCTACATTGAAATTTCTATGCCTTAAATAGGCCATCTGACCAATGTCTAACCTCCAGAATAGGGTAGGCATTAATTTAGTTCAAATATATAAAACTTGATAGATCATTGCCCACCACCAAATATATCTAGATTGTGTTAACCCCTCATACTCGGGTCAGACTAACAGCCGTAGCTGCGTCCCTAGAAAAGAGAAAGAGTCCCCCCACCCCTTCCTAATCCGCAGATCTTTATATTCCTACCTTATATAACACCAGAAATACAATTCAATTTATTAGCAGATTTGCAAGAAAAAAGAAAAAAAAAAAACATAGCAACTAAGCAAACCTTCAAGCTGTTATTCATCAGCTAATCTCACCCTGACAGAAAGACCACTGCTCTGGGCGCTTACTAGTTGTATAGAATAAACGGCTTCCAAAGCCAGCCACCTTCTCTTATATAGTCCCATCTTGCCCTCGTTCAATATCTGCCTTCGTACCATTCCCAGGGTTCTCATAAGATCCCCCACCCATTGGTCATAAGTATAGGCAAGGCTGTCTTTTCAGTGCTTTAAAACAAAGGATTTAACAAGGGCCATAAGTAAGGAGAGGTGGTATTTGGGTGTAATCCCTGAAACCTGAGACAGGTCCCCAAGTACACAAACTTCAGGTAACACAAACTCCGAGTAATCTAAAATGGGGTCCATGTTCTGTTTAATTTTAAGCCAAAGGGGCTGGATCTTAGAACAATCCCATATCACATGCAATATGTCCCCGTTTCTCACTGCACCTGAAGCATACAGTAGGTCTGTCCGTTCAAGGTTTCTCGCACATAGCTTTGCCGGAGTATAGTACATATTAGAAGAAATAAACAGTTGCATATTCTTGAGTTTAGGTATAGTTATGTATTTACAGCTATTCCATACAGTCTTCCAGTTAGGCCTTAGGGGAGACATAATCTTGTCCCAATATGGGATTTGGGTTGGGGAGCTTGAGCCCACAAAATTCAAAAGCACCCTGTAAATTTGGGAGATAGGCTTATTTACAAAATTCACCCCACTTAAGTTTTCCCCAATTAAACCCATTCTCCTGGGGATCCACCCTCCCTCTTTTCACCCTGCTCAGCAAATTAGTAAGCTGCATCTTCTTGAAAAAAATGCAGTCCCTCACATTGAGGTGGAAAAACAACACTGTCCTCCTTTATACAATCAAACAACTTCAGGCCCCATAACTGTCTATCCCATTGCTTTATAATAATTGGCCACCTAACCGGAAATTTGGGTTGCCCATTATCGGTTGTTTCCTTGTCTTCTCTGGTCCCCTCCTTTGTGCTGGCGTTAAAAAGGACCACCATGCAATAACCGTTTTTTCTATTGGAGTCAGCTTTCCTCTTTTAGGGAGCTTGTCTAGGTGGGAGAATAGCAATGCTTCTGGGGAAACTCCCAATTCCTTTAAGATCTGTCTCTCAATACGAAGCCATATTGGCACATTTGTCCCCCCCGTCCAATCCACCGTCCCATTATCCCTAGCTGCCCTCCCACACAGTACAATTGGAGATCTGTCATCTTAAAGCCCCCTACATCCTGTGGGAGATGCATGACCGTGTGTTTCTTCTTTGTGGGCTTAGAGTTCCATAGAAAGCCAGATAGCAACTTTATAAGTTTTATAAACCAGGACTGAGGGAAAAGATACGGTGCCAGATGAATCGGGTATAATAGCCTAGGCAATAGATTCATTTTGACCATTCCTAACCTAGCTGTAAAGTTCAGTGGAAGTTTATTCCATCTGAGCATGTCACCCCGAATTGTAGTTAACAGTTTTTCCAAGTTAATCTCTGCTCCCTCCTCTACATTAGGAGTAATCCATACACCTGAGTATTTGATTACTTGAGGGGCCCAGTGAATCTGAAGTGGCTCAAAATCTGCCCTAAACGTGTGGTTTAAGGGGAAGGATTTGTGTTTTGCTTAAGTTCAGTTTATAATTTGATACTGCTGAATATCTTCGTATAGTTTCCAACGCCTGTTTAAAGCCCTCGGCCGAGTCCTGCAAATGTAGAAGTATGTCATCCGCAAACACAGACAGTTTAAGTTCCTCCTCCCAAATTTTAATTCCCTGGATCCTGGGATTTAGGTTAAGTGCCCTTAACAAGAGTTCTAAGTAAATATTGAACAAAATAGGGGAGAGGGGGCATCCTTGCCTAGTCCCATTCTCTAATTTAATTTCCTGAGATAGATATCCATTGCATAACACCCTAGCAGTGGGGGTTGCATATACATTTTTGATTCCCCTGAGAAGACCTTCAGGGAATCCCATCCTCTCCATGATGGCAAAAAGAAAGGAGTGAGAGACCCTGTCGAAGGCCTTATCAGCATCTAAGGATATCAATGCCATAGGTATCTGAGAGTCCACCGCATAGTTAAGGCTACGATGCAGCTTCCTTAGTGCATCATGAGCCCCCCTGCCCGGCATAAACCCTACCTGCTCCTGACTATTTAAACTTGGAGCCACTTTCAAGATTCTATTAGCCAATATCCTTGTCAGGATCTGGATATCCTGATTCATCAGTGCAATCGGTCTGTAGCTCTCCAGAAACTCCTTTGGCTTATCCGGTTTTGGGATGAGAGTAATATACGCTTGGTAAAGTGGGGAATGAGATACTCCTTCTTGCATTATCCTAGTAAACATATATTTTAGGAGAGGGAGTACTGTTGAGATATGTGATTTATAAAACTTGGCTGTAAGACCATCAGGCCCCGGAGTTTTACCATTCAGCAATGATTTAACCATCTCTAAGATTCCCCCTCACTTATTGGAGATGCCAGGCCTTGTATCTGTGCTGAATCTAGGACAGGGAGAGGTATATTTCCCAGAAATGCTTGTATTTCTTCCCTATTGACAGTCCCACCCCCTTGATAAATCCCCTTGTAATAAGTTGCAAAGGCATCAGCCATTTCTTGGGGGTCAGTTATAATTTCCTCTTCCACTTTTATTAAGTTTACCATTCGTGCAGCTTCCCATTCCCTCACTCTAGCTGCTAAAAGGCGGCCAGGCACATCTCCCTGCATTAAATACTTAGCCTGGATTTTCTCCAACCAAAAGTCCACCTTGGCATAGATCAAGTCCGCCATCTCATCCTTCAGATCCTTAAGTTCAGCATCCAGCTCTGCAGATGACCCTTCTAAAGGCTCAAGAGAATCTATAGCCCCCAAGATAAACTCCTCTTGGGCTTGTCTGAGTTTGTTTCTTCTTGCTGCATATCTTTGAGCTACCCCCGAATAAAGAACCTTACAAGTTGGCCAGGCTATTTGCTTATCCTGCAGTGTTGGTAGCTGAACCTGGATAATCTCTCCAAGAGCCTCCTCTAGCTTTCCATGTAATTTAGTATCAGACAATAGTGATTCATCTAATCTCCATCTATATGGCTTGGGGGGCGGCTTTTAGTTCCCACGTCATCTGTATAGGGGAATGATCAGATAAAATTCTACTGTGGGTAGCCATTTCTTTTATTCCCACCAATGCTTCCTTATTGACCAGGAAAAAATCAATCCTGGAATGCATTTTATGGGCCCCTGAGAAGAAAGTTGTGCTATTCAGTCCCTTACCATGTATCCAAACAGGGTCCACCAATGCCATAGCCTCTAAAAAATGACCCATAGCTTTCTGAGCTCTGGACGGAGGTTTCTTGGAGGGTGGATTACTGTCTTCCCAATTACTTAGGCACAAATTCCAGTCCCCTGCTAGAATGATTGGGTGTGCTGGCAGCCCTACCACATCTACCTCTAATGAGGCAAAAAAATCCGGATTGGGGGCGTTGTGCCATAAATAGAAGCAATTGACAAGTCTGAACCCAGGATAGAGCCAGAAAGAAAATTTCCCCTGTTGTCCCCTTTTAATACCACCTTCTTTACCACATATGGGCAAGCCTTCCCCACCAAGATGGCAACTTCTCCCGAAGCTGTTGTATTTCCCACTCCAAATACCTGACCCACCCACATTTTTTTCAACAGATCCAATTCCTCTGATAAAAGATGAGTCTCCTGTAAAGTCACAATTTGTGCCCCCATTCATTGAATGTGTCTCAAAATCGCCATTCTTTTTTGCCTACCCCTGAGGCCTTTAACATTCCAGGAGATAATTTTAATATTTAACATCATATATGTATACTCCCCTTTTTATTACCTTGCTATGATCTGCCAATGTCTTGTTCCCAACTAACGGACTCTCTCTCTTTTCTTTTATCCCCACCCCCTCTCACAATTCCCCGATCTGATGATCGCCCTCCTAGAACAAAAACGATCCATGAATGAGTCAGTTCCCGAGTGCACCCCCCCGGTCCCCTCTCCCAACTCATACCAAAAATCACACATAATCCCATCTTTCCCCCGCCTCCCAACTCCCCCCATGATTTTGCTTCTCCTCACTCTCCTTCTCCTAGCCCCATTGACCAGGGGGAGATGCATTCCTGGTGGTCCCCCAGCTTATATCTATTTTCAGGCTTTCCTGCCTGATTATCTTTCAGTGTACATTAATGACTGATGGGTTTTTATTTTGACTCACTGTTATAGTGCACTTCAAATTCTTTACCCACTGTTCCCATAGACTAGCATTATTTCACAAAATAACCACCTCCCCTGCAGTGTAGTTTCTCTTTTCCCTGTATTGCGAGGGAAGCCCAGCTCCAGCCTTCCCTCCCGATATTTACCCAAAAGAGAAAATTACCTCTCCTCTGCTCCCCCCCCAGAAGACTGCTCGCAATACGAAGGCCAGCCTGATGAGTGAAAGCCATAATTTACCAGAAAAGTGAGCTTACCGAGAAATTAGCTACTGCTGCTCACCCTTCGCCCCAGTTATGTAATCATAAAACCTCAAGCTCCTTGCCCCCCAAGATAAGTCTTTCGCCTTCGTTTCTGAGGTTACCAAATTAAAGAGTTACAAGTTCTCTGTCATCCAATACAGCGCTAAACCTGTTTTTTTTTTTAAAAAAAAGCAAACCTAGTCTAAGTAAGGCACTCTCCCCACATCCATTAAAACGGACCTTGACCCCAACCCCCATCTTAAACTCATTAAATTACTTAAACTAAGGCACGTCTGCCCTCTAGTGGCATCACCCACTAATCGCTTTGCTGCAGCTCACATTAGCCCTGAAAGAGGAGGCCTCCCTTCCAATTTCCCAACCTCAGCCCTATCCCCATTGCCTCCCTATAGATCTCCATAACTCTTTCTCCCCCTCGATCCCCCTGAGCTACCTTAACACAAAAATGTAGGCTACCTGCCTAATATAATCAATCATTTGATAATTTTAATAAATCATAAACAATTTCAGTCCACGCATAACACTTCAGCCTTTCTTTTATCCTATCCAGATCTGGTTAGAATTCCCCATTGCCACTGCTAAGCCAGTCAGGTCGGTGGCTTGAATAATGATGGGAGCTCAAATCTCAAGCCCTCCAGAGCATCACGCGCTGTTAGGTACTTTTTGTCTCCAGCTTGGAGCTTGACAATTAAGGTTGCTGAATACTGCATCCGAAACTTGATCCCAGCTAGATAAAGCTTCTTCTTAATGTCCGAGTGCTGTTTCTGGTGATCTCGAATAGAGGGTGTTTGATCCTGGAACAGCCACAAAGTCACCCCGTTCCACTGCAGATTTTTAGATTGCTTAGCTTTACTGAGAACAAAGGCTTTTTCTTTGCAGTTAAGAAACCTCATGATTAATACCCGCGGGCGAGCTCCCGGGGGGGTCTCTCTAAGTGCCCGATGCGCTCTTTCCAGGCTGTATGCCTCCCCACATGGAGTCGGGCCTAGCAATTTCAACAGCAGATCCTGCAAGAAGGTTACACAGTCTGCCCTCTCTGTTTTTTCAGGAAGCCCTGGCATAATTAAATTATTTCTCCTGTTACGCGACTCTTGGTCTTCAATGCGGTCTTCCAGCTTTTTGACTTGTCTTCGTAGCACAACCACTTCTTGCTCCGTTATTGTAGTTTTCTTTTCCTGCGACGAAACCCTGGCCTCCGAATCTCCCATCCTCCTTGCCAGCACATTCAGAGTCCATTTTACCATTGAAAAATCCGCCACCAAACCCTGTAGCATTTGTTTGATCTCCAGAATGTCATCCACTTGTGCTTTCTCTCCCCCTTCCACTCTCTCTTCGTCGTCTTGGTCCTCCGGCACAGGCGAAAGGGGTTTCTTGCATTTCACTGCCGGAACCCGAGCCGACAAAGGCTCTGGAATTCCGCACTCCATCTCGGCTATTCAGTTAGGTCTTTACCGATCACCTCCGAGACCAGGCAAAATAAACTCGATCTGCACCTTGCTGTTCAGCTAAAAGGCAGATAAGCTTAGAAATCCTTTCTGAGTAATTAGAATACCAGATTGTGCCCCTAAGCTTATTTAAAAGATAAATTAAACTGACGAGGGCCCGGGAACAACATTCAGGATGTCCTCTTTCCTCTAGCTCATCACGTGATCCCCCTGGACCGCTCCACTTCCTGCCTGGAGAGACCTGCTATCAGTCAAGTCATCCAGGTAGAGGTACACCCGGACCGCTCGACGTCTCAGGTAGGCTGCCACCACTGCTATGCATTTGGTGAAGACTGTGGGGGCTGAGAAGAGGCCAAATGGCATGGCCTGGAACTCATAGAGGGTTCCCTTGGCTCAGAAGTGGAGGAAACTTCGGTGGGATGGGCAGGTCGGGATGTGAAAGATCGCGTCCTGTAGATCCAGAGAGCAAAACCACATGTCCTGCTTGAGAGATGGTATTATCTGGGACAGAGTTACCATCTTAAAGGTGCGAGACCTGAGGAATTTGTTAAGGTCGTACAGATCTGGAATGGGGTGCCAGCCCCCTCATCCGCTTTGGCACCAGGGAGTACCTGGAGAAAAACTCTGGGTGTTCCAGAGGATCTGCAACCCTGACCATGACCTCCTTATCAGGGATCTGGGCTATGTTGTCTTGAAGAGCAGACTGAGTGTCTGCGGATACCAAGTCCTCCCGTGGGGCGTGGGCTTGGCTTGGAGGGTACTGTTCGAACTCCAGAAGCAGACCATGGCCGATCACTTCCAGAACCCACCTGTCCATGCTAACAGTGGACAAGGTAGAAAGGAAGTGGTAGACCCGACCCCCCCCACAGGAGGACTCGAGGAGATGTGATGGGCATGAGGGTGGCAGCCCCCATCCCGTCACTGGGCAGGCTTGGAGGACACGGCTGAGGAGCCACTGGGTCCCTTCCTTTCTGGCTTTCAGACCACCGAAGCCACTGACTTGGGCCTATGTCACCAAGTTTGAGCCTGCTGGCCCGGCTGGTGCTGGGCTGGGGTTGCCACAGAAGTGGGGGGACTGAAAGGGCTTGCACTTCTGCTGCTTGTAGCCCTTGGGATCCTTCTGGGCAGACATAATGGAGTCCAAGGTGGCACTGGACTTCACGATATGCTGGAGGTGACCCTGCACAACAGGCCCAAACAGGTCAGTGCCTAAGAAGGGAACATCCACCAGCTTGTGCTGAGTGTCTGCCATGAAGGACGAGATCTTCAGCCAAGCCCTACGGTGCATGGCAACTGCAGCCACCACCGAGAGGGCACAGGAATCCCCAATGTCCAGATCTGTCTGGAGTTGCTGTTTGGCCACAGCCCTGCCATGGTCTCAGACCTGCTTGACTGTGGTCTGGAGGTCCACAGGGAGATGAGGAATCACCTTATCCAGGGAGCCCAGGAGGGCATGGGATAAGTGTGTTATCAGGACAGCCAAGCTCACCTGGTTGAGGCCAAGCAAGGAGACAGCATAGACCTTTTTGGCTGAGTGGTCCAATTTCTTGGACTCCTTGTCCGGTGGCCTGTCGACCTTGCCTGTATTGCCCGAGCGCTGAAACACAGAATCAGCCACCAACCCCTCTGCCGAGGGGCATTCCGTGAACACCGAGAGGGAACCGCATATTTGCAAGCCATCTGGGGAGAGGGCGCTGGGCAGGAAGCAGGCGGCTGCCAAAGCTCCAAGGCTGGCAGACAATGGCCTCGGCCACTGAAAAGGCCTCCGTCGGAGAGTCCCCTTTATCCAGAATCTCTGTGAGGGGATAGCGAGCCCGCTTCTGATTGGGCTCCAGAGGCATTCCTGTAGACTCGGAGATAAGACTGAGAATGCCCATGAAGGACATGGGTCCTTCCTCCATTGAGAGACCCCCCACAGACTACATGTTGACTGGACAGGAGTGCAGTGAGAAGTCCTCAGACTTGGAAGAGTCCACATAAAGCAGCCAACCACCCGAGTCATTCTTGACCCGCCGCTGACGGTCGGGTATGAGAGAGACTGACAGCAGATGGAGAAGACTCTCAGCCAGCCAACACTCCTTGGTTGAAGCCCCAGTTGGTGGCTACTGGGGCAGCGGCTCCAACTTCAGTCGAACCGAGGTGGCCTGAACTGGCTCTGCAAGTGGAGGAACGGTGTCAACTGGCCCCGCCGGGGGCATTGGTATCAGCCTGTTGGGTGACAGCCATGTGATGGCCCGTGTGGGAGCCGGGGTTGGCTTCAGACCAGACAACACTAACTGTTGCCACATGAGGTCTTCGTAGCGTTGACGCAACCTACGCTGAAGCCTCTCCTCAGCCAAGGAGGACGAAGATGACGAATAGTGGTGGTGCGGCTTCCTGTGACGTTGAGAGTGGGACCACTTATGTTGGCGGGATCTGCTGAACCCACTGGACAAGGAAGACCTAGACCTTGACCGCCAGTGGTGCCGTGGCTCCTCCTGATCTGAGCTGGTGACCAGAGGGTCCGGCTCAGCAGGCTTATCCGTAGTCCTGAATAGAGAATTATTGGCCTCATCAAGCGACAACAGGTCGACAGGGTCGAGAAAAATCTTGGCTGCATCGTCGGCCCGGTATTGTGAAGCCAGTGACCACTGCCGTGGTTTCGACCTTGGTCAAAACCGGGGATTCCTGAGAACGAGATCACTCTCGATCCCAAGAACATCGACAGTGAGTCTTCTTCTTGTCGTGTCTAGACTCCTTCTTGTGGGAGCGCGAGCTATGCGAACTCAAAGGGCCCTCTCTCCCTTTTTTGAGAGAGACTGGCACAGCTCCTTGAAGAAGCCCGAAAAAGTGGAGCCCAATTTGAGCGGAACAAATGCCGAAGCTGAAGAGGACTGCACAGTGGATCGAGCCACCTCCTCCTCCTCGAAGACCATAAGTTGCTCCAACTACTTGGCAGACCCCACGGCCGTGGAGATCACCCAGTGGGTGTCCTTGGATTTGACTGGCAGATTCTGTTTCTCCAGGTGGCCCAACTTCAGGTGGGCAAGGTGGTCTTGAAGGACAGACAGCTTACACAACCAGCAAATGTTGCAGACCTGGGATTCGTGTTCGTGGCCCAGGTAGTAAACGCACGTGACGTGCAGGTCAGTGCGTGACATCTTCTGCCCACATGGGCACCAACGAAATCTGGGTGAGGACTTTTCCTCCATTGCGGTCACGATCAAAGATTGTGCTGAAGACAGAACTCTCCAGCAAGTTTAAATTTTGGAAGTAAATCCGAAGATTTGAGCACCAGGGCCTACTAAAAGCAGGAGCGGCAAGGAGGGAACCTGCTTCTTCCAGTGGAAAGGAAGATCTGGCATCATGGGGCAGAGCTGAGGGTTATACCATCCAGGTGGGTGAGAGGAGCCAGCTTGAAGATTTTCTGGCAGTATGTAAAGGGAAAGAACACTGCCAATAGGTGTGGATAGAACAACATATCCAAATCCCTAGAAGCACGTATTTCAGAGACTCTGTAGGCAAAAGTGATGGCCACCAGGAAGGTGGTTTTCCAGGTGAGAAACTTCTGATCACACATAGCTAGAGGCTCAAAGGATTTACGAGTGAGCATGTCTAGTATGAGATTAATGTCTCAGGGAGACACTGGCTTTCTAACTGGGGGCTTTGTGTGAAGGATACCTTTAAGGAATCTCTTCAATATCGGCAGCTGGGCCAGGGTCATGTTTTGGACTGGCTCATGACAGGCAGAAAGCACACAGAGGTGCTGTTTTACAAATGAGTACTGCAGTCCTGTGTCTGAAAGGTATAGCAAGTACTACAATACTTTCTCCGGAGGACACCGGAATGGGTCTGAGGGGATCTTAGTACACCACTCTGAAAAACGCTTCTACTTTGCAGTGTAGGTTTTCCTGGTGGAAGGTTTATGATCTACTAGGAGGATCTGAGGGATTCTCTGAGTTGCTTGAAACTTGCCAACTTCTATCTCCTCAGGAGCCAGGCATGAAGAAGAAGGGAGCGCAGGCTGGGGTGTGCCAATGGTCCTTGTGTCAGGAGGTTCATTTGAAGAGGCAACTGCTTCAGGGGGACCTCTGACAACTTGTTGATCAAAGGAAACCAGATATCTGCCAAGGCCAATAGGGTGCAATGAGACTCATTTTGCCCCCATGTGCCTCCATTCTAAGCAGCACCCTCTGAATCAGAGGGAGAGAAGGAAATGTGTACAGAAAAAGACATGTTCACCACAGCCTGAATGCATCCTGACAGAAAATGCCAGGTTCTGGTTTGCGTTGAGGTGGGTATGCAAAAAGGTCCAAGTCTGGACAGCCCCATTCTTTGAAGAGCGAATGGATTACGTCTGGTGCAAGAGACCACTCGTGAGGATCTGCCTCCATCCTGCTGAGATGGTACACCAGATCGCTCTGGACTCCTGGTAGGTAAACTGCCTGAATCATGGCATCGTGGTCGAGGCACCACTTCCTCACCATCATGTCTTCTCTGCATAGAGGATAGGAGAGTGCTCTCCCTGTTTGTTGATGTAATAGATCAGACTTGTTGTCAGTCTGAAGAAGAATCACTTTGTGGCCAACTTCTTCTTCTTCTTCTAAGACTCTGAGGGTGTACAGGACTGCCCTCATTTCCAGAACATTGATGTGGAGATGAGACTCCTCCTGGGTCCACACTCCCTGAGTGTGAAGGTCCCGGCAGTGAGTTCCCCAGCCAAGGAGAGATGCATTTGTTGTGATGGTGATCTGGGATTCCAGCAGGGCAAAGGTCAGACCTTGAAGAAGGTTGTCCTCTTACATAGAAACATAGACTTTGACGCCAGATAAGGACCACTTGGCCCACCTAGTCTGCCCATTTCCCTACCTATTGGATAAGCTGCAGATCCTAGTTAACCAATAGCCTACTTCTTCCTACCCCACACAAGAATTACCTTATGTCTGTCCCATGCATTCTTTAATTCCCCCAGTATTTGACCCCACGACCTCCTCAGGAAGGCCATTCCATGTGTCCACCGCTCTCTCTGCGAAAAAATACTTCCTCACATTGCCCCGGAGATGTCCCTCCTCTGTCTTCAAATTGTATCCCTTGTTCAAACAACATGAAGTCTTGCTGTATTCTGACTATATGCAGTTAGCCCCAGCACTTGAACTGCTCTGCAGAGTAAAGGATTAACTCTATGCCAAGGCATAGAACGTTGAGAATGAGCTCGGTTTTCAAACCTCAGTCTGTGGTACTCTGAAGTGTGACCGTCAGATTTCTTACTCCGCCTAACTGAGAAGTCGCTCCAGAGATCCCTCCTGCACTTTGGTTCAGTATTAGTTTGAAACGGTCGGCTTTATCAACCGCATTCTTATTTTTATCAGTATTCTTACCTCTGTCACAGTAAGTGGTAGTGTAGTATGCAGTGTTATTTTATTGCTGAAATCTTAGACATTGTTTTTTCTTCGGTTCTTTTCCGGTCAGTCCAGTTCAGAACCAAAACATGTTGTTCTAACCTCAGGAATCACTCTTTATGATTAAACAAATGCAGTCAGCCTCCTGTGTTGGACTGCCTGGAGAGATGGAATTATATGCAAATGATGGAACTCTCAATTGGCTCATGCCACTTTCAAACTGCTGCCCTTGCAACTGTTGCACTCTTGAGCGCTTCAAAGTTTTTACTCCGCCTGCCTAGTGAAGACGTCCCGGAGAGCTCTCCTTCAGCCTCTTCAAAATCCAATTATCTGATCGATAAGTAGTGTTTTTACTTTATATTTCAGATTGCTGCCTCAGTTTATTTTGTAGATTGTGTGATTTTTATTGTATTTAGTGGTTCCTTCATGGTTCCTTGGAACCAAGGGTTCCGTTATTTCTAGTGAGGTCTTTACCTCAATCTTTTATACTTGTTAATTTTTTGCGGTAGGTTCCTAACCGCATATATTTGTTTAAATCTTATATAGATTTCTTAGTTTCTCAGTGTCAGAAACTGAGTAGCGCTTGGTTCCCGGAACTGTTAGCGGTTGTTTATAGTTGTTATATTGTTATATTTACTGATTATATATATATATATATATATATATATAGATATATTAGAGGCAAAAAACTCCGTTTAATGCATCAGTTAGGGTTGTTCCACAGCAACAAAAGTGAAGAAATTCGATGTTAGGGTTGAAGCCCCCGTTGCACCCCACCAGCCAATCCCTCCAACTGGAATCGGGGTGCGCATTGGGGTCGTCAGCTCTAACTGTCACCCCATCACATGTGAAAAGAAGCTGAGGAATAGGAGAATGGGGTGACAGGACCGATGACCCTAGTTCACACCCTGATTTCTGTTGGGGGAGTGGGCTGGTGGGGTGCAAATGGGGTTTCAACCCTAACATCGAATTTCCTCGCTTTTGTCGCTGTGGAACAACCCTAACTGATGCATTAAGCGGAGTTTTTTGCCTCTAATTTCCCTTCTTTTTGAGAATGATAATGAGAAATAGTGCATAGATGGGAGGAGGGAGCACGGGCTCAGGGCTCCGTGTTCTACCACACATGATGTCTTGTCACAGAGTAACATTGTGCCCGCAAACGCAAATCATAATGTGCATGGTGACACAAAGCAAAACAGAAAGAGAAACAGTACTGTAGACAGAAATGTTAAAAGCAACGCAAACGCAAATGAAAACGCAAAGGGCAACGCACATGGTGGCGTAAACGTGAACGGTAAGCGAAATGGGTACGGAACCGCAAGCAGAAACGGTAATGGTATCAGTAATGTGAGTGCACAGGCTGGTTTTCCCCAAAAGCTGTATAGAGAAAGACAGTGAGTAGAAAGAATGTATGCAAAATAATGACTCTTGGAACACAAAATGAAGGCTTGGAATAGTAAATTGCTTATATCTCAGTAACCGTACGACATAGAAAAAAAATTTAAAAGTCATATGAATTATCACTTTCCTGGCTAGTTTTGTACTTAGCCCCAGCAAAGGGCTAAGCATTTCTTTGACAAACAGGCCATATCTTGCACCGTTTTCGAGATACGGGCCCTGAAAGGTGTGGCGAACGCCATAATGTTATCCTATGGGGAAAAAAAACAGATGTTCGGACTGCCATAACTTTGTCTGTCTGTAATATTTTTTCACCAAACCACTGAAAGGCACATCTGTGGGATGTTGGCTGTGTTCTCTGCAAATTTCAGCCCAAAAGACCAAACCGTTATTTTGCAGCAGGGCGTCAAACGATTGCTGCAATGCGTTGTACGCCGTAATGTTATCCTATGGGAAAAAGTGTCAAATTTAGAGTACCGTAACTTTTCCGCTGTGTAATATTTTTTCAATGAAACACCGAAAGGCACATCTGTGAGATGTCGGCTGCTCCTTCAAATTTCAGCCCAAAACTCCAAACTGTTCTTTTTTGCAGGTGCCAAAGAATTACTGTTATTTTAAGAGAGCAGTACGCAAGTAGTGTCGTGATTTGTGAAAGCTGCAAAATTCCGCGACACTTTCATGAGTGCGACACTACTTTGCAAAGTACTTTTTCCAGAAATCTGAAAAACTTATTTCTGGGGTGTTTTACCCCAAAATAAAGACATGGCTAGCATCCTCAGGGCCCGACTAGGTGAATACAAAAAGAATTAGGTTGCTAGAGGGTCTCAATTTTAAATTCCAAGCATTTTTCTGATCACTAACTGAAAACAAAATGGCAGATTTGCGACAGTAAAAGGGCCATTTGCAACAGTAAAAAGTGCATTTGCGACACTGTCAAACTTTTTGTTAACTTTTCCCATTGACTTATAATGGGAAATTGTTTTTTGAATAACTTTTGAACCATTTAATATTTTTTCACGAAATCTTCAAAAGGCACATTGGGGACCCCGGTTTCACAATCCCTGAAGATTTCGGGCCAGTCGCGCAAACCGTGCGACCTGTAGGCAGGACCGGAGAATTCCAGAAAAAGCGTAAATGCACGCGCAGATCACGCTTAATAACTCCACAGCTGTGCATCCAACCAGTACAAAACCTGGCAGATCACAAGGCGTATGGGTCTTGATCATGTATTCCAAATTTCAGGCAAATCCGTCAAACGGTTGCAAAGTTATTAAGGTGCAAACTTTTGGATTTAACATGTCAATGGCTCCTCAACCCTAACTATAGTGACACTACTGTGCTACTATAATATAGATATAGATATAGATATAGATATAGATATAGATATATATACTGTGTATATATATATATATATATAGGAGGCAGTATGGTGCAGTGGTTTAAGGCTCTGAGCTGCAAATCTGGAGACCTGGGTTTGAATCCCACAGCCCTCACTTGCATACTGTGTGACCCTAAGCAAGTCACTTAACTTCCCTGTGCGGCCAGGTTGCACCTGTAAACAAGATTTTGGTTTAGTGTGTCTTACCTGGTTAAATAATTGGAATAAAAAAAAAAAATATTCAGTTCTAAGGAACCGATAATTCGTTATATTTTCTTCAACGATTCCTGCTCAGTGTCAGAGGCTCCTGTTGTTAAGCCCAAAAACACACACAGGACCCACTGGTTTTAAATTGTGTGAGTCTTGTGGTCAGATAATAGCTAAAGCAGACAGACATTCATTGTGGTTTTTTGTCAGGGTACTAGCCATATTTTTGCAAATTGTGACATTTGTAAAACATTGTGCCCTAAAACTGTTTAGAAAAGGTCAAAAATATTAGAAGAGATGGCATCTGCTTCTACTAATACTGGTGAAGCTGGTTCCTCCACCTCTGGCACAAGAAAGGATGGAGGTAAAGCTAAGGATCCTCATGAAGGATCAGATAAAGTTGAGCAGGGTAAGCCAAAAAGGCCAGTGGAATCAGGGACTGAACCTGTGCCACTTAAGAAAAAATGTAAGGAAAAGCATGTCGCTGCACCTCCTGCCAAGAAGGCTAAGGAGCTCCCAGCTGACAAAAAGTACAGTTACGTAAGAACTTACCGTAACAGTAGATCTTCGAGAACAGCTCTTGCAGCAGGTTACACCATTAGGACTGAAGTTGGCAGGCACCAGGACCCCATGGAAAAATTCTAGCTAGCAGTATCCAGTATCTGCGGGGGACCGCCCTCGACATCGGCCCCTCCCCGACGTCAGGCATCACATAAAAGGGGGCGGTCCCTCAGCATCCCCATTTCTCCCGCCAGAGACTCCCGGCCCAAAGATGACATCTGAAGGGGAGACAGAGGATCCGCTTCCAAAGGAAGGTTTGTAATAGGATGGCGTCAAAGATGCTGTAGCCTAGTAACTAGGTCAGAAGACTCAACCTCCAGCGGGGAAGGTGGGAGGGAAACTACCTGCTGCAAGAGCTGTTCTCGAAGATCTACTGTTAAGGTAAGTTCTTACGTAACTGTACTATCTTACTTCGAGAAACAGCTCTTGCAGCAGGTTCCACCATTAAGACTGATTCCCACGCAGTAAGGGAACAATTTGTTATTGGGTGGAGGGTAGGAAAGATGTTTCAGACTTCAGGACAAAAGTCCTTGAAGGACCGCCAAGCCAAAACCAGCTCTGCGTCTGGAGGTAATATCCAAACTGTAGTGCCAGATGAAGGTGTGTACAGTGCTCCAAGTTGCTGATGCACAGATTGCTGAAGTGGAGACATTTTTGAGTGCAGTGAAGGAGGTAGCCACCCCCCTCGTAGAATGACTTTTACCAATCCCGGTAAAGGTTTGTTCCACTTCTGGTAACAGAACATAATACACTTGACCAGCCATCTAGAAATCGACTGTTTGGAGACAGGAGCACCGGACATCCTTTGTGCATAGGAAACAAAGAGCTGGTCCGACTTGCGATGGGCCTTGGTTCTGGTCAGATAATTTCTGAGACTCCTATGCACATCCAAAGTGTGTAACAGGGCTTCCCCCTGTTACAGTGATTTGGATAATACACCGGCAGGTCTATATCCTGGTTGAGTGTGACAGCCGAGAACACCTTGGGAAGGAACTTAGGATTTGTTCTTAAGGACACCCTGTCCTTGTGAAAAATCAAATAAGAATCCTTGCACATTAGTGCATGAAGCTCAGAAATTCTTCTGGCAGAAGTAACAGCAACTAAAAGGAGCGTCTTCCAAGTGAGGAGATGCAGCTCACAATCCTGGTTCAAAAGGAGGCAGTGTAAGCTGCTCTAGAACAAAGGGAAGATCCCAAGGTGGAACCGGGTCTTTGATGGGAGGTCTCAAGTGCAGGATGCTGTGCAAAAAAGCGCGAGAAGCCTCTAGTTGAGCTAGAGACCTGTGACCTATCAGAGAATGGTACACCAAAATGGTACATAGGTGATCCTTAATAGAGGAGTAGGCAAGACCTGCCTCGGAGAGGGATAGGAGGTAGTCTAAAACAGACCTCTCAGAACAATGCAATGGGGTCAATCCACGAGCTTGAGCCCAGATACAAAATCTGCGCCACTTCACGGCGTAAGTGGCATGAGTGGAGGGTTTTCTGGCCGCTGCCAGAACGTCCGCAACCGCCTGAGAGACCCCGTATCTCAGGACTGCTATGTCCTTAGGAGCCAGGCATGCAGTTTCAGTGACCGAAGATCCGTATGGACCAAGGAGCTTGCCTCCTGGGACAGAAGGTGAGAGCTGAATGGTTGAGGCACCGGAGGTTCCTGGGCCAGCTGATGTAAGAGAGGGAACCAAATTTGCCTGGGCCAAAAGGGGGCTACTAGAATAAGGCACGCCTGCTCTTGTTGGAGCTTCAATAGAACCCTCTAGATCAAAGAGAAGGAAAGCATAGAGGAACATGCCCATCCAACAGAGGGACAACGCGTCTCACCAGAAAACACCAGGCCCTGGATCTAGTGAGCAGAAATTGGGCAGTTTTGCATTGGATGGGGATGTGAAGAGGTCTAACTCTGGTGTGTCCCATCTGCGGAACAGGTCCCCTGTGACTTTCTGAAGCAGTTCCCATTCATGGATTCTGGCCTGTGATCGGCTTAGACTGTCCGCGATAGTGTTGTCCACTCCAAGAACATGCACTGCAATGATATCTGCACCATGTTGCAGTACCTAATTCCAAACCCTTTGAGCCTCCCTGCAAAGAGGGTAGGAATGAGTGCCTCCTTGTTTGTTGAGATAATACATCACCACGGTATTGTCTTTTTGTACCAGAAGAGTACCCAGTGGAATCTCCATCTGAAATGCCTATAGGGCGTACAGGATGGCTCTCATCTCCAGAATGTTTATATGAAGTTAGGACTCTAGAGATGACCAGGAGCCTTAAGTCCTAATCCCATTGAGGTGAGCTTCCCATCCGGACCCTGAGGCATTCGTGGAGAGAGTCACCGAAGGAGGTGGCACAATGAAGGGGACTCCAGTTGAGAGGTCTTCTGGGATGAGCCACCAATGCCAGTCTCAGATGACGGCATTCGTGATCCGGACTGGATGCTGCAGATGATCTTGCTTCTGGTCCCATTGTGCCCTCAACATCCATTGGGTGACCCGAATATGGAGTCGAGCTAGGGGAACCGTTGCAATGGCAGCTGCCATGTGTCCGAGCAGGCAAAGAACGGTCCGGGCTGGTACTGTATGCTTTTCCATTATGTCCCTTATAAGGGATCTGATGCATTCTGCCCTGAGGAAGGAATGCCCTTCCCATAGTGGTGTCCAGAATTGCTCCTATAAACTGCAAGTTCTGAGATGGGACAAGGTGGTTGATGGTGATGCCCAGCAATAGAAAAAGGGAGCAGGTATCCTGAATCACGGACATCAGTGCATCCTGTGAGGGTACCATGAGGAGCCAGTCATCTAGGTACAGAAACACATAGTGGCCCCATCTCCTGAGAGCTGCTGCCACGACTGCCACACACATTATGAATACTCGAGGTGCTGAGGACAGTCCAAAAGGGAGGGCTTGGAACTGGTAATGGTGTCCCAGAAACTTGAAGCGCAGAAATTTTCAGTGCGCTCGAGCGATCAGGAGATGTAGGTAAGCGTCCTACATGTCCAGTGATGCCAGCCATATGCCTTCTTTGAGCATGAGAATGAGACCCGGCAGGGTCACCATGCAGAAGCGCTTGTACAACACAAAGGAAGAAGTGAGAATAGTAACTTTTTCCTCTCTGGTTCGGTGGAACATACTCTATGGCCTCCTTGTTGAGGAGGCCAAGATCTCCTGCTGGATGAGCAGGGCATGCTGACCTGAGTAGCAGGACAGCAGGGGAGGTCTGGATGGTGGGTGGTCAAGGAACTCTATAGAGTGGCCTCGTTTTACCAACTGAAACACCCACCGGTCAGAGGTTATCCTCTGCCATCCTGAAAGGTGATGAGAGATGTGACCCCCGACCTTCTCGACCCTTTGATCCAGAGGAGGGCCGGGGGGGCAGAAAGGAGTCATGCTGTGGTGGTATTGGACCCTGTAGGCTGGGCTGCTTTGTGCCCTGGCCTGAGGGGAACCTGGCTTGATTTTTACAACCAAAGTTGCCCTTGAGTTGCTGGCCAAAACGTGGCTGTTGCCGTTGCTGCTGGTTGCGAAAACGGTTCTGGTTCCTACGAAAGGAACCAGATTTGTGTCTGTACATGACCTGTACAGTCCTGACTGCCTTCCCGGCATCCTGTAGTCTGGTGATGACCTACTCGGATTCCTCACTGAACAGGACAGCTCCATTATAAGGGACATCCAGGATGTTCTTCTGGACGTCTGGGGTAAATCTGGAGACTTTCAACCAAGAGTGTCTCTGGAGACAAATGCCTGTAACTGCTCCCCTGGCTGCCGAGTCTACTGAATCGTAAGTGACTCAGAGAACCTGGGTCCCCACGTCTGACCCAGTGTGAAAGAGGTTAAGCAGTTCCTCCTCCTTTTTGCCATCCGGGAAGTCCTTTAAAAGGTCTTGGCCCTGTTCCCAAAGGGCATTCTGAAGCTGCACCATGTGCATGAGATAGTTCAGAGACCTTACTGAGCATGTAGCAGCCACCTACATGCGTCTTCCCATAGAATCTAATTGCTTAGATTCCTGATCTGGAGGCTGGGTACTCAAGTGCTGAGGCCGCTGAGACTGATCATGAGATGCGGTAATGACCAGGGAGTTGGCCAGGGGTTGTTACGCCAAATACAGGTCCTCCATAGGAGCCCTGTAGAGGCGGTCAGCCTTCTTTGGAACAGCCGGTGTAGAATGTGGACGCTTCCAAGCTGCCTTGGTGACGTCCTTAAAGATGTCCACCAGAGGTGGGACCACCACAGGCTTTGGGTCTTTCTGCCTGAGGTAATGGGCAAGGCATTTTCTCTCGGGATCAAAGACTTCTGTCTCCCATTCCATATTTTCCTGGATGTGCCTCATGATTTCTGAAGAGGGGGGATCATCCGGTGGTGATCTTGGGAGGTCCCATGGGTCTGGTGATGGGGGACTAATAGGAGAAGCAGACTTGGAGGTATCGGATGTATCCGGTCTGGAGTCATCCCCTGGTGAGTGGCATCTGCCCCTGGGTCATTTTGGACTCGGGGACCCTGAGGGAGACCATGATGGGTGTCTTTTTCTCTCCCTCGATCTGCCTCTGCCCTGAGCAGGTGGAGTTGGCTCCTTAGGGGTCGGTGGGTCTTGAACCTTCAGCGCCCCGAGGAGGAGGTGGAGGTGGCAGTGGTGGTAGTAGAGGCTTAGGGGGAACTACACCCTTCTTTATGGTCTCCCACCAGAAGGTGAACAGTTCTTTCACTTCCTGTATATTCATGCCCGACGACGGGCCTGGTGTCGGTGTGGGTCTGTCGCCGGGGTCGTGCGTCGGGTCCCAGGGAACCACCGGCACCAGCGACGGCTTCCTGGGCAAGCCAGCATCCTCCATGTCGCCCGTCTGGTCTTCCAGCAGCACAGTAGCCTCTTCTCCTGATAACTCCTTATGTCCGGTGTCCACCGGCATCGATATTACTGTCATTGGGGTAGTCCGTTTTGCGGGTGCTGGGTTGGAATGCCTTCTTAGCCTCCAACGTCCGCTTGAGGGACATCAGCTCTGCAGTCTTCCTTTCAGGGACCTTTGGAGGCTGGGAGACAGACCTGATGTCAGTGTCCCGGCATCGGTCGGACGCTCCGCTGGATTTTGAGGAAGACTTCTTGTGCCTGTCTGAAGAATCAGGCCGGGAGGCGGCGTCAGGCACCCGAGTAGTCTTGAGCAGGTGTAAAGAGGCTGAAAACTGAAAACCTTACCTTAATGGGGGGAGGTTGGGAGTGGGCCCCAGTAAGGAGATCTGTTGGACCGTGTAGAGCTGGAGCTGGCCCTGGACTCAGAGGCCCGACTGGAGGATCTCGACCTACCCGAGTCCTGATGCTTGTCCCAGTGTTTCCCTGTCTTGTGGGAAGATTCCCCTTTGGAGGAAGGCCTTTTCTCCATTTTCTTTTTTTTATACTTCCTTTATTAGATTAATGTTTTCACATTCTTCCATAGCATTCTTTTACATCTTTTCAGATTCTCAGGTTTCACAACTTGCAACTGTTCTGAAATGTAGCTTGTAATACATACATATTTTGTTGGTCATATCAAATTTATATGAACATTAAAACCATACAAAAAAACCCCACCTTGTATGCAAATAATTTAGTTCCTTGTAATACCAGGGATAAGTTTTGGGTTGGAGACAGACACTGGGCATAAAAAGACAGGCCTAGTTGGTTATAGTAGTATGTATTGTTATTCAAAAAAAAAACAATTTCATTTATTTATTTCATTTTCTACCTATAGACAGAGAGTGCTTCTAAGGGGAGGAACCACTGGTCAAAATTGCCTGTTGTCGATAGATATTTTCTTATTTTATCACAAACAACCCCATTGCTTACTTACTGAATCTGTTTCTGATTTAATTCCCATCTGGTCCATCGTGTAATATAGATTTCCATTCTATTATTTGGGGCATATGACATTTGTTCATTGTGTTGTATATTCTGAACTATAGATTTCCATTCCCTTACAGTAGGTGAGGCATTCTGGAGCCATTTTTTAGTAATTGTTTTATATGCTGCCCCCAATAAAATAGCCCACAAATATAAGGCATGCCTGTCCCTCATTCCTTCTGGAGGTATACCTAACAATAGGTTAATCTCAGTCACTTGGTAGTGACAACCTAATACATTTACTATGTGGCCCGAGATTGTGGACCAGAAAGTACTTATTTTTGGACAATCATAGAATATGTGCTTATACGTGGCCCTACTTTCCCCACATAATCTCCAACAGCTTTCCGGTACCCCCGGATTTCTCTGAGCCAGTGTTGTGGGTACTAGAAAAAATCTGGCCCTAACCTTCCATATAAATTCCCTCCACAAAGGGGAGGAGGTAGCAGACCAAGTATTTTTCCATACTTTAGGCCAATCTTTGATACTAATTACTTGTTTGAATTATTTTTCCCAGTTTGCCTTGACTGGGTCCATAGAGTATTTATGTAACAAAATTAAGAATTGGTAAATTATTGAAATGGCCTTTTCACCAGATGAAGAGGACCAAATCTGTAGAAACGGGGACTGATCCTCATAGAACTGAGACTCTCTCTCCCTTGCTCTAAGTTGTGTTATTGCGTAGTACCTCATTTGATAAATGAACAATCTGTCCTTTTCGGTCCAGGCAAATCTCTCTTGGGCTTCTTCAAAGGTTATAGGTACGTTCCCTTTCATTATTTGCCAAGCAGCTACTATGCCTTTCTTTATCTGAGAATTTTATCAAGACTTAACCACAGGGGAATCAAATTGCTTCTTTAGTATAAACCATTGGTATTTCCAAAAATGGTTTAATATCTGTTTATTCTTGGTTCCTCTCCTCCAATCTTCCAATATAGAAGAGGTAGCTTTCGATGTAGTATGCAGGATTCGTTGTAACAAGGGGGGAGAAAAGAGCTGCAGGTAGAGGAGGGGATTCTTCCCTGGAGAAGTCTATTTGTTTCCAGGCTGCCTGGTATGTACAGGTTCCCCACAGCAATGCCAAGCACATTTGGGCAGCAGCCCAGTAGTCAGCTAGGGAAGGAAATGATATTCCCCCCATTATTTTAGGGAGTGAAAGTTTTCTGAGGTTAAGTTGAGGTTTTTTATGATTCCATTGGAAGGCCACAAATGATTTCTGCCATGATAATATTTCTTTTGGATCAACAATGCAGGGAACACACTTAAATAGGTATAGGAGATGGGGCAATGCATTCATCTTCAGGGACATAGTGCGAGTGTAAAAGGAAGTTGGGAGAAGATCCCATCTTTTCAGGTCGCTCTGTAGTGTTTCTATTAGAGGAATATAGTTCTGCTTATACAATTGGGATAGATCTATGGGGATCCGTATTCCTAAATGCTTCAGGGAGGAGCCATCCCATTTAATTGGGAATTTATTTCGGAGCGCGAGTGAGGGTTCGTAAGTTACCTTAAGGGCCTCTGTCTTTTTGATGTTTAAGGTGTAACCAGATAGATATGAAAAGACTTGGATTTTCTGCATAACCGCAGGCAGTGAGGTTTCTGGATTAGTTAAATATAATAAAAGGTTGTCCGCAAACAGCGCCAGTTTATGTTCTACACTAGAGCAAATAATACCACAGATATCAGGGGATTGTCATATATACTGCGCTAGGGGTTCAATATAATAGGCAAATAAAAGTGGAAATAAGGGGCAACCTTGCCTGGTTCCCCTATAAAGGGAAAATCGTTCAGTTAGGTGTCCATTTACATGAATATATCCAATAGGGCTTTTGTAAAACCTAAATAAGGTTTCTATAAACTGGTCTGGGAATCCGAAGAGGGCAAGAACCTCCCTTAAAAATCTCCATGATACCATGTCGAACGCTTTTTCGGCGTCTAATCCTAAGAGGAGAGTTGGTATGTTCTGGGTTTGAGAGTGTTCCAATAGGTATATTGTGCGTCTTACATTGTCCTGGGCCTGGCGTCCCGGAATGAACCCACATTGGTCCATATGAATTTTACTAGGGGAGAATTGTATAAGTCTCCTAGCGAGAATGGATGTGAAGATTTTGTAATCCATATTTAATATGGATATAGGTCTGTAAGATGCGCAGTAAGAGAGGTCCTTACCCAGCTTCGGAATAACCGAGACTATAGCCTCATTCCACGAAGAAAGGACAGCTCCTTCCCTTGCTGTGACATACGCATAAACTCTATTGAGTAAGGGAGTTAAAATTTTAGAAAACGATTTGTAAAATTCCCTTGGAAGTCCATCGGATCCCGGGCATTTCCCCGTTTTTAAGCTGCCTATTGCAGTTTCGATTTCTTTCGATGTTATCGGGGTAGTCAATTGAGAGCTTTGCTGCACTGAAAGGGTTGGGAGATTTAATGAATCTAGAAAACTTCTTATTTCCTGTATTGATGAGGAGTCTTTGGACTTATATAGAGCAATGAGCAATAGTTGAGGAATGCCCCAGCTATTCCTTTTATCGTGTTGTGAATTTTACCCGTTTGTGGGTGTCTAATTTTCGTTTTATTCGATTTTGTTTTTTGTATTCTCAGCCTTCCTGCTATTAATCTGAGGGACCGGGAACCCCCATCATAGTAGTTGTGTCTTAGGAACATTAATTTCTGCTCAATCGAATAGTCCAATATTTTGTTAAGTTCACTCTTTAAATGAACGAGTTCTTTACCTCTAGTCTTAGTCTTTTTGATAGTCTGCAAGTCCTCCAACTCTTTTATCTTGCTTTCAAGAGATATTCGTCGTGCCTCCCTAAGTTTTTTCTTATTTGCTGATATACAGATCAGTTTACCCCTTGTGATTGCTTTAATAGTATCCCATAGGATAGATACTGATGTGTCTAGCGTATCATTTTGCTCTAGAGCCTGAGTTATAGTGTCGTCTATACATTTAAGGACCTGTTCATCCCTTAATAGAGAGAGATTTAATCTCCAGAAGGTTGCCTTCCTCATCACTTGGGGGTAAAAATGGCAAAAAATTGGGGCATGGTCAGATAATACAAAATCTCCTGACCAAATCTTTATAATATCTCCCATTTATTCTTTAGGGGTTATAAGAAAATCTATGCAGGAGTAAACATCGTGGGCCTGGGAATAGTATGTATGTCTAGGGGAAGTGCCATGGAAATGTCTCCAGATATCATAACCTAGTTCTTGAAGTAATTTCCTCACCTGACTTGTGGTCTTCTTCCTTTTGCCCTGATTTTGCAGAGTGCAGTGACTCTCCGTTATGTTCAAATTCAATTTGCCCCCACATATCATTTGCCCCTCGGCCCATTCCACTAATTTAGAAAAAAGGATCTATAAACCTCATATTCTGAGGCCGGGGGAATGTATAATGATGTGAAGGTTACTAAATGACCGTCTAATTGACCCTTAACCATGGCGTATTTCCCCTCTGTCAACTACTTTGTCCTTGATATCAAATTGTGTTCCCTGCTTGATCAGTACTGCTGTTCCCCTTCTTCTTCCCCCCTTGTAGGAAGAGGCCACGACATGAGAGAAACCCAACCTTTCAAATTTTCTATGTTCAGACTGTGAAAGGTGCGTTTTCTGCAGTAAAACAATATTTGCCCCAGCCCTTTTCATACTCTGAATAATTTTACTCGTTTTTATGGGGTTAGTGATTCTGTGCACATTATATGTGCAGATAGTATAAGGTGTTCCATTAATCATAGCTGTATCCTAATTGCCCTTCTACTACCCAATTACCTGGTTTGATCTCCAAAACGCTGTAGCCCCCCCTCCAGTCACCTACCACCCAAGTCTGTATGCCCAAATTTCCCTCTGTCTGCTTCATATACCCTGGTAAAGAAAAACAATTCATATCAGCCAACATGGCTTAACACAACTTTTAACAACTTATTTAACTTAAACTAGTACTTCCAAGGTAGGGGGCTATTACTCAGATTAGCCCTTTTGTTCTATCTCTCTTATGAGAAGAATGAGGAGGATTACTAGTGCTTCCATTGCCGGAAGACCTCCTACTAAGCAGCGAATAGTATTGTGCTCTTGGTTTACTTAGTGGAGAAGTATATCTCCTCACAGTAGGAACAAAGGAAAATGTAGGGATTATCAAGGTCTCAGACTGCGCAAGATCCCTCTATGCTCCTACCCAGTCCGCCGATCCAAAGCGTGTCGAAACCACCAGTACTACAGCTACAGAGTACATCAGGACCCGTGATTAAGCTTTGTGGTACTGCCTTTGGAATTGCTTTGGTTATTGAGGAACCCCCCATACTGCAGCCTACTATTTACTGTTGAGCTTAATTATCAGTTACCATCTGCATTTTTCTTCTTTATCTCGGTGCTCACAGAGGATTGACTTTATAGGTGGGGCCTCTCTCCCAAACTGAGGAAGTAAGGGGAAACCTCACCCTCTCTTAGTATGGGAGATTATCTTATTCGACCCTGTAAATAACTTCCCAGTGATGTTCAGCCTAGTCCCCATCTGCAGGCAAGCGAGCACCACTAACTTCTAAGTATAAACAAGAAAACCTTATGTGAGTAAGGAAGGGCTGTGAAGCAATTAAAGTCGTAGTAGAAGACGAGCTACTCCTTGACTATAAGATGACAGCTTTGCCATATAATGAGGATCTCTTAGCATGTGCAGTTTAAAATGTCTATGTCCGAAATTCAACATTGCTGTAAGTTTAAAATCTCTAGATCCAGTATTGGCTTATCATCATTTCGCTTCCTGCCCCCCCTCCCTTTCCCTTCTTGGAATCGAACCACTTGTGTAGCACTTATCTCTTGCTAGTCCACTGCCTCAAAATGAGAGGCCCAAAAGGGGTTACGCCTTAACTGTTCAGCGACTGGTTCAGGTAACAGGAGTACTCAAAATGGTTCAAGTGGGCTTATCCATCTTGCCTCTTTGCTTATCGAGCATGGTTTGCAATTTGCGCAGTGCTTCTCCGTGTAGCAATATTTTGGTTCCCATCTTCTTCCTGTTTTGGGTGCACTGCCAAATTAGGTCACCCTTCCCGCTGTTTTGGTTTCAGTTCTCAGCTATTTGTATTTTCCTTTCTCTCAAAGCTTCCGTTGCCTCCTCCACCATGGAGTATAATCTCATTCCATCTTCCCAAAAAATCCGAAGTCAGGCTGGGTAAGGAGTGTGGAAACGAATTGCTTTCTCACGTAAGGATTTAAGGATTGGGAGATACTTTAGCCTTTGCTGCTGTACTTCTTGTGGGTAGTCATGGTCCATAAATAATCTGTGGCTGAGGTATTTTATTTCCTTTTTGGCCCAGGCACGTCGGAGTATCTCTTCTTTATCGGTGAAGGAGCTTAATTTAAACACTATAGAGTGAGACCTGGCCACGGGGTCAGATGGTTTAGCTTGGAGCGACTTATGGGCTCTCTCTATGTGAAAGGTGAAAGTGCTAGGCAAGTCCAAAATATCTTTGAGTAGATTCTCAATAAACGGAGCCATGGGGGTAGTTTCCATGCCCTCAGGCAAGCCATGTAAACAGAGATTGTCCCATCGGGAGCGGCCTTCAAGATCCAGACATTTAGACCTCAGCTCTTCCGATTGTTGTACCAGGGCCTGCATAATCTCTGTGAGTTGAGTGGTGGATTCTTCGTTCTGAGCTACCTGCTCCTCTATTATGCCTATGCGAGACTCGAAAGTGGATAGTTGCTTTCGAACAGCTTTGAACTCTTGCTTTTTTTCAGTTCTTGATTCCTGAATCTCCTTTAATAAAGTTTCAAATCTTGCTCGAGATAATTGTTCCAACTCTCCGTCTATATCATAGCCGGCTGCATGGGAGCTCGCCGGGGAGAGTGATCTGCTAGGGGGGTCCTCTTGCAATCGGGTGCCATCCGTACTCTTTTCCTTTCCTCTCGATCAATTTCTGCCTCTGAAGGTTTCTAAACGTTTCCCTCCTGTGTTTATTGACATCTTTGGGGGAATTTTGCAGGGTTTTGGAGGTCGGATCAGCGGACTTTGCAGGGAGCCTCAAACCCTAAGCTCCTATCAGCTCCGTGATGTCACCGGAAGTCCCCCTTTTCTCCATTTTCTTTAATTTCTCCTCAAAGAGGAACCTCTGAAGGGCCTTTTGGTGGCAGATTCAGGTTCTGCTATTGAATTACTGGCAGATTGAGCAGGCCTAGGTATCATGCTCCGGGCTTAGGCACCTTACACAGGCTGAATGATGGTCTGCAAAAGGGATCTGCTTGCCACAGGTGCACTTAGAGGGGTGTCCTTCGAGAGAAGGGCTAGGAGATGCAGACATGGATTGAGATTAAACAAGATAAAGATTTCACGCGTCGTTTCATTGATGCAGGCATCCGTGAGGCCGATGCTGGTGAGTCGATGGCAGGAAAAGAACTGGGGATGCTGGGGGACCGCCCCCTTTTATGTGATGCCTGATGTTGGGGAAGGGCCGACATCGGGGGCAGTCCCTCGCTAGATACTGCTAGCTAGAATTTTTCTGTGGGTCCTGGCACCTGCCGGCTTCAGTCCTAATGGTGTAAGCTGCTGCAAGAGCTGTTTCTCGAAGTAAGATCTGATATGCCCTCAGCTGAGGACATTGCCAAGGCATTACAGGTCTTGCAAGCACTGTAAGCTGCAGTCCCAGTTCCAATACCGACTGCCCCAGTTCCTGTACTGGTTCCACCTTCTCAGGAGCCACAGGCTTCCTTTCCTGAGGAGGAGGATGATAATTTTGAGGAGGAACAGATAGACCCATAGGTTTCTGCAGAACAGGAGTTTGGTCCCCCCCCCGGGGCCCAGAGGATTATTCCTCACACTATGCTTTTATTAAAAGCATGGTAGAAACACTCAGCCTCCCTCTGCAGTAGACAGAGGAGGATGTGGAGGAAGCAGAATTCTTGGATATGATGGGGTTAACCCCAACAAAATGTTTATTACTGCCTATGCATAAGTCCTTAAAAATGACAACAATACAAGTATTCCAAACTCCCAATTATATTCCAGGAGTCAACAAAAAAGCTGATAAGAAATATCAGCTTGATAGGACAACAGCTGATTTTCTGTTCAGCCACCCTGACCCTGAAGGGGCTGTGCAGGCTGCTGCTTGCGACAATGCTAGAATTCCCTTGGCTACCCATTCTCCAGATAAGAATTCTAGGAAGATGGATACAATGGGAAAGAAAGGGTATATGGCTGCTTCTCTCATCCTTAGACAGGCCAATTATATGGCCTATGCAGTGCAACACCAGAAGGCATTCTGGAATGCAGTGTTAGCTCTGGCTGACAAACTGCCTGGTGAGGTGGCAGTGGACTTTATAGGATACAGCAAGGGCCACTTTAGATGCCACAAAATAATAGTTCCACATGGCTGTGGACACTAATGACTCTGCGCCAGGTTGATGGCGCTATCTGTTTCCCTTAGAAGATTTGCCTGGCTCAGGGCCACAAACCTGACCCTTGATACCCAGGCTAAAGCTATGGACTTTCCTTTTGAGAAAAATTCTTTGTTTGGAGATAAAACAGAGGCCTATATGAAGAAGGTAAAAGAATACAAGGCCACCTTCAGAAGCAATTCTAAGGATAGGCCTTCCTCATCCTATAGGTCCCAGACCAGGGGAGGCAGTGGTAGGGGATCCTACTCCAGACCTTTTTTCCAAGCTCAGGCCTCTCAGCTGCAACAACAGCCTAGAGGATATTTCCGAGGAAGGGGCAGGAGAGCCATGAGGAGAGCCTCTCCCTCCCCCAGTGATTCAGGCACAGCCCACTCAGAACCCCTGATGGGCTAGTACAGGTCGCATCCCCTGCCAAAAATCCACCAGTGGGTGGCAAACTGGCTCATTTTCTCCAGGACTGGTATACCATCACCACAGACAAGTGGGTCCTGGAGGTGGTGAGCCAGGATTTGGCAATCAGCTTCAAATCTCTCCCCAAGCTGAGAGAAAGAACATTTGCACCAGTCACATCTGCAGACAGGATGCTACTGGATGCAGAAGTAAAACATCCGCTAGCCATCAAGGCAGTGGAGCCTGTGCCCCTAAACCAGAGGGGAAAAGGCTTCTACTCCAGATGCTTCCTTACAAAGAAGAAAAATGGGGATTGGCAACCTATCCTGGATTTAAGGCTTCTAAACAGACATATTCTGAAACCAAAATTCAAAATGGTCACTTGCTCTGATCATTCCCACTTTACAAAAGGGAGACTGGCTAGCCTTCCTAGATTTAAAGGATGCTTATTTTCACATCCCCATCAGACCTTCTCACAGAAAGTTTCTGAGGTTCAGACTGGCCTCAGGCCATTATCGGTTTGCAGCCCTTCCTTTTGGCCTGACTTCTGCACCAAGGGCATTCACGAAGTGTTTGGCTATGGTAGTGGAGTTTCTGAGAAAACGAGGAGTATCAGTTTTTCCCTACCTGGACGACTGGCTAGTGGTGGGTCCATCTCTACATCTTACAGAGCAGGCCTTAGCACTAACAAAATCTACTCTGGAATCCCTGAGTTTCCTCATAAATGAGCAGAAGTCTCAGCAAACACTGGTTCAGGTACTCGAGTTCATTGGAGCAGAACTGAACACCAGTCTGGGCAGAGCTTTCTTACCACAGGACAGGGTAAACAGTATTCTGCGAATTGCAAGCTCATTTGCACCAGGCAAACCCAAACCAGCCAGAGAGTTCCTCAGGCTTTTGGACCACATGGCAGCTGCCACCACAGTGGTACTAGGTTCCAGATTCCAAATGAGGGACATTCAGTTCCACCTGAGACAATACTGGTCACAGAAGACAGATCCTCTGTCCAAACTGGTTCCAGTCACCCACACTCTCCTACAGGCACTGCAGTGGTAGCTGGACGAACAAAACCTTTGGGTAGGGGTTCCTTTCACAAAGGAACAACCTTCCTTGGTTCTTAGAACAGATGCATCCCTTCTGGGTTGAGGAGCACACATGTTGGATTATACAGCAAGTGGCACATGGTCAACTCAAGAATCCTTGTTGCACATAAATCTTTTGGAGCTCAGGGCAGTGTACCTAGCCCTGCAGGCATTTGATCCACATCTTCAAAACAAAGTGGTGCAGGTCAGAACAGACAACGCCACTATGATGTATTACATCAACAAACAGGGAGGAACCAGGTCAGCCCCACTGTGCACAGAAGTAATGAGGCTGTAGTCCCAGGCCTACTCCATGAAGGTATCCCTTTCATCCATACATCTTCCAGGAAAGGACAATGTACTGGCAGACTCCTTCAGCAGGATAAGTCAGGATCACCACGAGGGTGCCTGAATCCTCAAATTCTCAGCTCGATTTTCAGGTGTTGGGGCACTCCAGAGATAGATCTCTTCGCCTCTGCAGAAAATCACCAGCTGCCAATATATTGCTGCAGGCCTCCTCTCAGGGGCACACTACCCCGGATGCATTTGGCACTGGATTGGACAGGGAAGTTTCTGTATGCATTCCCTCCTTTTCCACAGATATTCAGGACCCTGCTGAAATTGAGGTGCCAACCGGCAACAATGATACTGGTGTCACCAGATTGGGTGAGGCAGCACTGGTATTCACTTCTGTTAGCTCTATCAGTGGTGCCTCCAATTCATCTGCCCAGGAAGCTCAACCTGCTGACTTCCTCTCAGGGCCGGATACTGTACCCCAACCTGAAATCACTAAGGCTCAAGGCCTGGCTCTTGAGGACTTAGAGTATGTAGATCTTAAACTATCAGAACAAGTTTTGGCAGTACTTAGGGGTTCCAGGAAACCTTCCACTAAAAAGACATACTCTGCCAAGTGGAAGAGGTTCTCTATATGGTGTGCAGGTAAGGGTATCGACCCATCCAGTACTGACCTTGCCATTCTTCTGGATTACCTGACACACTTGCATTCTTTAGCTCTGAAGCCTTTGACACTCAAGGTTCATTTGGCTTCAGTTTCAGCTTACCTGTCAGCAGGTAAAGAGAGGTCCATGGCCTCTCATCCAGTCTTCAGGAAATATTTTAAAGGCCCTAACCTTCTGTACCCTCCTTTGAGGGAACCAGTTTTACCCTGGAATCTGAATATCTGCATTGCCAAGGTCATGGACGCCCCATTTGACCCGATGGCAACAGCAGACGAAGTATATCACTTGGAAAACTGTGTTTTTGGTTGCTATTACTTCAGCCAGAAGAATCAGTGAGTTACAAGCCCTGTGTACGGATGTAGATTACATCTCATTGCACAGGGACAAAGTGGTCCTCAGGACCAATAGAAAATTTCTTCCCAAAGTGGTGTCTGATTTCCATTTAAATCAGTCTATCACTTTACCCATCTTTTTCACAGAGGACTCGAGTTCTCCAGAAAGGAGGCTTCACTCCCTTGATGTCAAAAGGGCACTTAGCCACTATATTGACAGAATTAAGTCTTACAGACCAGGACAGACACAACTCTTTCTTACCCATGGAGAGGTAGGTTAGGGTAGACCTGCCACAAAACATACAATTGCTCGTTGGATAGTGGCATGTATCCAGTTTTGCTTCAACGGCAGCTTCAAAGGATATTCCACTCTTGGAAATCTGCAAAGCAGCTACATGGAAAACAGTACACACCTTCACAAAGTATTACAGCCTGGATCTGCAATCCAGAAGTGATGCCAAGTTTGGTACAGCAGTGCTGCAGAACCCATTTCCTAAATAGGTTTTCTGCCCAACCTCCAAAGGTACTGCTTGGTAGTCTGCATTTGTTTAATCATAATGAGCGATTCCTGGGGTTAGAAGAAAAAATTACTCACCATAGTAATCTTGTTTCTTCAAAGGGATCACTCATTATGATTAAAGCACCCACCCTGCCTCCTCTACTAAAAAAACCTATGAATGTTGTTCTGCATCCCTGTTTTAGGATATTGTTTCCATATAGGTTAAGTTAGAGACTCATCTTTTGTTGACCAGTTGGTTCCCTTGTGGTCTCAAGTTTTTAGGTTTATTTATCGGGATGTTTTTTTGACCTGAGTGGATAAAAAATTATTTTATGTAAATATTATCATAGTTAGTGGGTCTTACACCCAGTTTAGGCTACATAAGAATCTGAAGCACTCAGAGTGCAACAGTTGCTAGGGCAGTAGTTTGAAAGTGGCATGAGCCAATTGAGAGTTCCATCATTTGCATATTATTCCATCTCTCCGGGCAGTCCAACACAGGAGGCTGACTGCATTTGTTTAATCATTATGAGTGATCCCATTGAAGAAACAAGATTACTATGGTGAGTAATTTTTTCTTATTTGTTGCTGTTCTGTGATTTTATTGCAGTTTTCTGGTACTTATCGGTTCCTAAAAAATCTGGAATTTTGTGGGATTTTTTTAACCGACCCGTGACACGGTTGGAACCGATAAGTGGTTGTTACCTGGCTTAACGCTGAGAAGGGTAACTTTTCTTCTTTGACCGGCATGTCTGAGAAACCCAAAAAGAAAACTGGGCCCACTGGGTTTCAGCACTGTACCAAGTGTGGGGAGGCCTTTGCTAAGGCTGATCCCCATCTCATATGTGTGTATTGTCTGCGGTTTGACCACTTCAAGGAAGACTACCAAATTTGTAAAAACTTTCCCACAGCCACTCTTGAAAAATGTTTGAGTAGGTTGAAGGAAAGGAAGGCCGAGAAGTCTGCTTACCCGGATGGCCAGCCCGGTTTGGTTGCGACTGAACCTAAAGAGGTGTCTACTGACCTGGGCGATATCTCTTTGGGCAAAAGGACAGCCAGCTGTGCAGAGTCGGCTCCGTCAAAGAGAAAAAGAAAATCAGCTGGTTCGGATCTGACACCCCATGTTCCGACTGCTGAGGAAATAGCGAAAGTGATTACAATAGTTCATTCGCTTTGCCCAGTTCCGACTGAACAGACATCGGTTCAAAGGCGATCGGTTTGGTCACAAGTAGTTGCCTCAGATATTGATCCAGAGGCATACTATGAGGGCAACTGGGAGGAGCAAGAAGATTATGAAGGAGAGTTTGAAGGCCTAGATAAGCCAGTAGAGCCTGACATCTCCCCAGACAGGCCTTCCAATGTTTCTCCTCCCAGGCTTTCTGAGTCCCCCTCCCACTTCTTGTTTTACAAGAAGGTGGCTGAGATTCTTCAACTTCCTATGGAAGAGGCTGATCAGGATCAGGAGAAAATTATGGATGTTCCAGAATCAAAGAGAGTGTCTATCCCTTTGCACAAACCCCTGGGGAAACAGACACAAAAATCATCCAATTTCCCATATCCATTCCTCCTGTGGATAAAAGAATGGACAGGAGGTATGCCTTATCAGGTCCTGGCACGGAATTCCTTTCAGCACATTGCAGCCATGTTGGGGTAGTGCAAGCTACAGCCTGTGACAAGGCTAATATCCTCCTGGCATCTCACCCCTCAGATAAGGATTTTAGGACATTGGATGCCATGGCAAAGAAACAGTACTTTGCATCCTCTTTGGGGCTCAGGCAATCAAATTACAAGGCATATACAGCCAGGTACCAGAAATCTATGTGGGATACGGTTCTGTAGCTGGCTAAGAATGCCCCTCCCCAGCTAGCCAAGGAGCTGAAGCAGGTGGCTGTAGATGGTATAGAGGCATCCAAAGTGCAATTTCATGCTGCTGTGGACTTGAATGATGTGCATTCTAGGGTCATGGCTACATCTATGTCCAAGAGGAGGTTTGCTTGGCTTAGATGTACCAATTTTTTGCAGGATACCCAGACTAAGGCCATGGATTTTCCTGTAACTGGTAATTCTCTGTTTGGTGAGCAGAGAACTACATGAAGATGGATGAATATAGGACCACCTATAGGAATGCTGCAGCCAAGGAAAAGCAGGCAACTCCTCAGAGGCAGCAATTTAGGGCTGGCAGGGGCAGGCCTTTTCACTGGCCTTTCTACCAGGCTCAGGCCTCCTCTTCTTCTTTCCTGCAAAGGGGATTCTTTAGGGGAAGAGGCAGGCATGGGATGACCGGAACCCCATCATCTATGCAGTCTAAGCCCCCTGCGAAACAGACACCCTGAGGTGTCGGTCAGGGTCGCCGCCACAGTTCCAGTAGGGGGCAGGTTGGCTCACTTCTTCCAGGCCTGGGAGTCTATTACCTCAGACAAATGGGTCCTGGAAGTGGTGAGCCAGAGACTTGCTCTCAGTTTCAAAAGGTTCCCAAAAATTAGAGCAAGGTCCTTCAGTCCTCCCTCTCCCTTGGAGACAAAGGCCTTAGAGGCAGAAGTCTCTTCTCTTCTCTTCTGCTTCTGCAATCAGTATAGAAGGTACCTCATTGTCACAGGGGAAAAGGATTATATTCCAGATACTTCCTTACCCCAAAAAAGACATGGGATTGGCGACCCATCCTAGATTTAAGGTATCTGAACAACACTTAACAAAACCAAAATTCAAGATGGTGACTCTGGGAGTAATGCTTCCCTCTCTGAGACCAGGAGACTGGCTAGCCTCTCTGGATCTCAAGGATGCCTACTTCCACATAAATACCAGACAGTCCCACAGAAAGTACCTCAGGTTCGAGCTGCCCTCAGGCCATTACCAGTTCAGAGCTATGCCTTTCGGGCTAACATCTGCTCCAAGGGTGTTTACCAAGTGTCTAGCAGTAGTGGTGGCATTCCTCAGGAGACAGGGTATCCTTCTGTTCCCATACCTGGACGACTGGCTCATTGTGGGTCAGTCCTCAGACCAAGTCAAGTCAACTCTAGAGGTCACTCAAAAGCTTCTAGACTCCTTGGGTTTCATTCTAAACCTAGAGAAGTCTGTTCTGGAACCAGCCCAGCTCCGCACTTTCACAGAGGTGGAGTTAGACACTATTCAAGCAAGAGCATATCTCCCTCTTTCAAGGGTTCAGTCCATCATCACTCTGGCTTCCTCTTTTCGTCCTCTAGCCTCTCATCTAGCCAGACACTTTCTACAGTTGCTGGGCGACATGACAGCTTCCACAGCAGTGGTCCAAGGAGCAAGATTCCAGATGAGAGATATTCAGTTTCATCTCAGATCTTACTGGTCTCAGAAAAAAGATCCTCTATCCAAATTGGTCCCAGTGTCTCAAACTCTGGTTCAGGCCCTCCAGTGGTGGCTGGAGGAGGACAATCTATGACAAGGGGTTCCTTTCCTCAGTTAGGCTCCTTCAGGGATTCTCACCACAGATGCCTCTTTACTGGGTTGAGGCTCATCTAGATCAGCTTACAGCACAGGGAAATTGGTCTCACCAGGAGTCTCTCCAATACATAAACCTTCTCGAACTCAGAGCTGTCTTTCTAGCACTCCAGACATTATCAGCTGCTGTTCAGGGGAAAGTGGTGCAGATCAGGACGGACAACACCACAACCATGTGATGCATCAACAAGCAGGGAGGCACTTGGTCCTCGGCCTTGTGCACAGAGGCCATGAAAATATGGTCTCTAGCTTATTCTCTTCAGGCTTTCCTGATGGCTGTACACCTCCCAGGTAAAGACAACACTTTAGCAGATGCTCTCAGCAGGATCTCTCAGGGTCACCACAAATGGACCCTGAATCCTCTAATTCTTCAGGTCATTTTCAAGAGGTGGGGCACTCCAGAGATAGATCTCTTTGCAGCCCTGGACAATCAACTTCCTGTCTTTTGCTGCAGATCGCCTCTTCTAGGCCCTGTCCCTCAGTATACTCTCTTGTTGAACTGGACAAGCAGGTTTCTGTTTGCATTTCCTCCTTTTCCTCTGATTTTCAGGGTCCTGTTCAAGATCAGGTCTCAGCCTTGCAAGGTCATTCTAGTGGAAAAAATTACTCACCATAGTAATGTTGTTTCTTCTAATTGAGTCTTGCTGTATTCTGACCTCTCTTCCTGCCTCCTCTCCTGGAACCTAGTAGTTTTGGGATATGGTTTGGCAGGCACAGTGCTGCACACCAGAGGTGTACTTGGCATGCCCTTATCTTATTAAGGGATTTCTGTTTTTTTATTGTGATTATTTTTTGTTTCACTACCTGCTTAGCTTCTTTTTGGGGTTCTCAACTCGAGTCTTTTGACCCTAAAATCTGCTGTTGCCTTTTGGCTTAACATTTTAGAAACAATTTCTACTTATTGAGTTAGTTTAGTGCTCGTAAGACTCTGACGGTTACACTTCAGAGTACTACAGACAGAGGTTTGAAAACCGAGCTCATGCTCAACGTTCTATGCCTTGGCATAGAGTTAACCCTTTACTCTCCGGAGCAGTTCAAGTGCTGGGGCTGACTACATATAGTCAGAATATAGCAAGACTCCATTAGAAGAAACAACAGTACTATGGTGAATAATTTTTTCTTCCTGCACATTTCTTTTTCTGAAAGATGCTACCCTCTTGGACTTTGTTGATTCCCTTGAGGTACTTAAAAGTTTCTATCATGTCCCCCCTCTCTCTCCTTTTCCTCAAGGGTATACATATTAAGCTCCTTTAGTCTCTCCTCATATGGCTTCTGTTGCAGACCCTGCACCAATTTAGTTGCCCTCCTCTGGACTGCCTCTATCCTGTCTATGTGCTTGTGGAGATGGGGTCTTCAGAACTGCACACAGTACTCCAGATGAGGTCTCACCAACTGTCTGTACAGAGGGATGACAACTTCCTGTTTTCTACTAGTGATGCCTCTCCCTATACATCCCAGTATCTCCCAGCCATCCCTACTGCCTTCTCACATTGCTTGCTTACCTTTGGGTAATCTGATATGACTACTCCCAGGTCCCTTTCTGTTTTTGTTGTTGTTACTACCACCCCCCCCTTGTGTACTCTTCCCTTGGGTTTTTGTTTCCCAGGTGCATTGCTTTGTACTGAATCTAAGCTGCCATACGTTTGACCATTCCTCCAACCTTGCCAAGTCCCTTCTCATCCTTTCCACCCCCCGCTTGTGTATCAACCCTGCTGCAGATCTTTGTGTTGTCTGCAAAGAGGCATACTTTTCCTTCCAGTCCCTCTGCAATGTCACTTATAGAGACATTAAAAAGGACCAGATGCAATACTGAAGCCTGTGGTACCCCACTAGTAACCCCCCTTTCTTTGGAGTGAACTCCATTTACTATTACCCTCTGTCTCCTGTTAATGTTTTACCCAGGCTACCACCCTGGGACCCACTCCCAGGCTGGCTAATTTGTTTATTAATCTTTTGTGTGGGACTGTGTCAAATGCCTTGCTAAAGTCTAGGTAGGCCATGTCCACATCCCCTCCCTGGTCTACTACTTTGGCCACCCAGTCAAATAAATCTAGTAGATTCATCTGACATGACCTTCCCGCTGTGAATCTGTGCTGCCTTGGGTCCTGTGCCCTGCTGGCCTCTAGGTACTCAACAGTTCTTTCTTTCAGAAGTGATTCCATCATTTTCCCTACCACTGAGGTCAAGCTAAGAGGTCTGTAGTTTCCTGCCTCTGCTTTGCTCCCACTTTTGTTAAGGGGAAATCACATCCTCCCTCCTCCAGTCCTTAGGTACTACACCATCCTCTCATGATTTGTTAAAAAGGGTAGTCTGTGATCTCACTAGCTCTCTCCTTAGTTCTTTTAGAATTCTGGGGTGAATCCAGTCAGGCCTCATTGCTTTGTCCACCTTCAGTTTAAGGAGTTCTTTCAGAACCCTTTCTTCTGTGAAAGGACCGGTATCGACCCCCCTATCCAGAGTGCTTCTACTGACTGGATTTTGTACCTCCCCCTCTTCGTTTGTGAATACTGAGCAGAAGTATTCATTCAGTAACCCTGCTTTTTCACTGTCCTCTCTGCCCACCCACCCTCCCTGATCTTTCTTTGCTTCCTAATGTATCTCTAAAAGGTTGTATCCTCTTCTTAACCAAGTTGGCTATTTTTTCCTCTGTTTGAGCCTTTGCTATTCTGACTACCTTCCCCACTTCCTTCTGCTTTAACTGGTACAGTTCTCTGTCCTGCTCCTTTTGTGTTTCCTTAATACTTCCTGAATGCTATCTTTTTCTCCCTAACCTTCCCCGTCTCCCCTTTTGAGAACCATAGTGGGTTTTTTTCTGTCATTTTGATTTCTTGCTTAACACAAAGGCTTGTTGCCTCTGTGATGGCGGTTTTGATGTTTCCCCCATTGTTCCTCCTCCCCTTCTCCTTGCCTGTTTGCTATTGCTTTTCTGAGACACTCTCCCATTTTGACAAACTCAGCCCTCCTAAAGTCCAGAGCCCTCACTTTTGTATGGCTTGACTCTGCAGCTGTGTTTATCGTGAACCAGTTTGGTGGTCACTTGTTCCCAGATGGCTACCCACTTCTAGATCGGAGATCCTCTCTCCATCCCCGTTTGAGAGTACCAGGTCTAAGATTACTCCCTCCTGAGTGGGTTCCAACACTAGCTGACAGAGGCATTCCCCCTGTAGGGCACCGAGAATTACCCTGCTCTTGGATGTGGTTGCAGCAAAGATGCTCCAGTTAACATCTGGCATATACAGGTCCCCCATCATCAACAATATGTCCCCTTTTTCTGCCATCCTAAGGATGCCTTCTGTCATTCCCTTGTCCATTTCCTCCCCAAGACAGGGGTCTGTATCCAACCCTTGTGCAGATTGTGGTGCCATTTCCCATCTCCAGGGTGACCCACAGTGCCTCCTCTTCTCCGTTTATCCTTTAGTTCTGTTGCTTTGATCCCTTCCCTTATGTAGACAGCTACTCCTCCTCCACTCCCTGTCAATCCTGTAGATTGTGTACCCTAGTATGTTGACATCCCAGTCATGGTTTTCTGTATACTATGTTTCTGTGACTGCCATGACATCCAGGTGTCCCTCTTCCATCAAGACCACAAGTTCAGGGAGCTTGTTACCTATACTACGGACATCGGTACTCATTACCCTCCATTTTTTGATGGCCTTACTCCTTTTTGCCCCATCCTGTCCTTACTGCCTTTGCCTTTTTCTCCATTTACCCCTGCCATGTCTACCATGCAAGTGATCACTGCAGGGGCTCTGTCACTTTGATGGGGTAAGACAGAGGATGTATAGTTGGGGACCACTGCATGCTGATCATCTACTGGGTGGTCCTCATGTGTAGATGAGCTAGAGGAACCATGAAAACAGATGAAGCTATGAGGCTAACATCTGCTGCATGGAGTGAGCTCTTACAAGGCTGTTTTCTCTGATGAAGCGAGCCATTTAGAGAATGTTGTTCCTCCTGTCCTGTGGAAGAAAAGCTCTCGCTTTTGTACTATCCAAGATGGCTCCTATGAAGAGGAGCTGCTGAGATGGTTGGAGCTGTGACTTCCCTAGGTTCAGCAGGACCCCCATGGACTTGATGAAATGAGATGCTGTGGATACAGCTTCCTGTCTCTTCTGCCTTGACAGGCTTGCCAAAAGCAAGTCTAGATAGGGGAACACCTGAATGCTGAGCTTTCAAAGGTGTGCAGCAAGAACTGCAAAACACTTGGTAAATACTTGAGGTGCTGAGGAGAGCTCAAAGGGCAGGACTCTGAACTGGTAATGTTGATCCAAGGCCACAAAGCAAAGGTACTTGTGGTGACTTGGGTGTATTGGAATGTGCTGGTGGGCATCTTGATATCCAGTGATGCCAGCCAGTCATACTGTTGGAGGAGTGGTAGTAGTGTCCCTAGGAAGATTATCTTGAACTTCTCCCTTAAGAAGAACTTTTTAACTTTCTGAGGTCGAGAATGGGGCTCATGCTGCCTGTCTTGGAACCAGAAAGTAATAGGAATAGAAACCTTTATTCCTCTCTACCCAGGGAACTACTTCTACTGCCCTGTTTGTGAGAAAGTCCTGTAACTTGGAAGTGAGAAGGTCTGACTGAGTGGTTAACAGACTTCTGTCATTTGAGTGGAAGATCCAGGGTAATCTCTTCAAAATTGAGAGAGTAGCCAGCCCAGTGGAACAGAGGGCTGAGGTGCTGCACGCCTTACCTGGCATCACGCTGGTGACCCGGATTTGGGAATGACCTCAGGTCAGAGAGCCGGGGGGTAGGTTGTCGCCCCCCCACCACAGTTCCACTTCCATTGGGTGGAAGTCCAATGGTTAGCGTAGGCAGCGGCAAGTAGCGGGAGGATGCCTCCACACATGCGCACACACCTGGGCATGGGGACGTGTGAAAAACCGGGGGTAGAAATCAGATAAAAATCTATATAGAAAACTGAGAGAGTAACCTTTCTGAACAATCCTGAGAACCCACTTGTACGTGGTGATAGACTTTCACTGGATGTACAACTGAGTCAGACAGCCTCCAACTGCCATGGAAATGTCTACCCCGGGCAATTAAAATGAGATCAAGGCCAGATTTTCAGAGGGTGGCATTGGGTGCTTTTGGGCCCTGTGCCTTGTGCTGTGTTTTCTTTAGCGGCTGAGGAGGCTGGTTTTTGTTAGGGGCTCCTCGACCTCATTCTCGAAAGGTCTACCTGTTACAAAAAAACTGATGGTTTCTGCCTCTCTGTAGAGCTGAAGGAGCCAGCCTTGCTGTTTTAATGACAGTCCTAGTCTTCTGAGAGGCCTCCAGGGCTTGCTCTACTTGTGGGCCAAACAGATAAGTGCCATCAAAGGGGACATTCATTACTTGCTGCTGAGCATCAGAGGAGAATCCCAATGTCCAAAGCCATGGATGTCTCCTGGTACAGATTCCAGCAGCAGCTGCTCTAGAAGCTGTATCGTAAGCATTCATGGAAGTTTTAAGTTGATGACTATTGCATTCAATTCTGCGGATAAAGTACAGTTACGTAAGAACTTACCGTAACAGTAGATCTTTGAGAACAGCTGTTGCAGCACGTTACACCATTAGGACTGAAGCCGGCAGGTGCCAGGACCCCATGGAAAAATTCTAGCTAGCAGTATCCAGTGGGGGACCGCCCCCGACGTTGGCCCCTCCCCGACGTCAGGCATCACATAAAAAGGGGTGGTCTCCCAGCATCCCCAGTTCTCCCGCCGGAGACTCCCGGCCCAAAGCTGACATCTGAAGGGGAGACCGAGGATCCGCTTCCAAAGGAAGGTTTGTAGTAGGATGGCGTCAAAGACACTGTAGCCTAGAAACTAGGTCAGAAGACTCAACCTGCAGAGGGGAAAGTGGGAGGGAAACTACCTGCTGCAAGAGCTGTTCTCAAAGATCTACTGTTACAGTAAGTTCTTATGTAACTGTACTATCTTACTTCGAGAAACAGCTCTTGCAGCAGGTTACACCATTAGGACTGATTCCCAAACAGTAAGGGAACAATTTTGATATCGGGAGGAGAATAGGAGAGATGTTGGTCAGATTTCAGGACAAAAGTCCTTGAAGGACCACCAAGCCGAAACCTGCTCTGCGTCTAGAGGCAATATCCAGACTGTAGTGCCTGATGAAGGTGTGTACAGTGCTCCAGGTTGTTGCCGCACAGATGGCTGAAGTGGAAACATTCTTGAGCGGAACGAAGGAGGAAGCCACGCCCCTCGTAGAATGACCTTTTACCAGTCCCGGTTAAGGTTTGTTCCGCTTCTGGTAACAGAACAGGATACATTTCACCAGCCATCTAGAAAGTGACTGTTTGGAGACAGGAGCACCTTGCATCCTCTGGGCGTAGGAAACAAAGAGCTGGTCCGACTTGTGATGGGCCTTGGTTCTGGTCAGATAGTATCTGAGATTACTATGCACATCCAGGGTGTGTAACAGGGCTTCCCCCTGTTACAGTGATTTGGATAATACACCGGTAGGTTTATGTCCTGGTTGAGTGTGACAGCTGAGACCACCTTAGGAAGCAACTTAGGATTTGTTCTTAAGGACACCCTGTCCTTGTGAAAAACCAAATAAGGATCCTTGCACATTAGTGTATGAAGCTCAGAAATTCTTCTGGTAGAAGTAACAGCAACTAAAAAGAATGACTTCCGAGCAAGGAGACACAGCTCTCAATCCATGGCTGGTTCAAAAGGAGGTAATGTAAGCTGCTCTAGAACAAAAGGAAGATTTCAAGGTGGAACCGGGTCTCTGATGGGAGGTCTCAAGTGCAGGATGCCACACAAAAAAGACACAAGAAGCCTCTAGTTGAGCTAGAGACCTGTGTCCTATCGGTGAGTGGTAAGCCGAAATGGCACATAGGTGAACCTTAATGGAGGAGTAGGCAAGACCTGCCTCATAAAGGGATAGGAGGTAGTCTAAAACTGACCTCTCCGAACAATCAAATGGGGTCAATCCACGAGCTTGAGCCCCGATACAAAATCTGCACCACTTCATGGCATAAGTGGTGTGAGTGGAGGGTTTTCTTGCTGCCACCAGAAGGTCCGCGACTTCCCAAGAGACCCCGTATCTCAGAACTGCTATGTTCTTTGGAGCCAGGCATGCAGGTTCAGTGACTGAAGATCCGGATGGACCAAGGAGCCTGCCTCCTGGGACAGAAGGTGAGAGCTGAATGGCAGAGGCACCGTAAGTTTCTGGGCCAGCTGATGTAAGAGAGGGAACCAAATTTGCCTGGGCCAAAAGGGCACTACCAAAATAAGAGACACCTGCTCTTGTTGGAGCTTCAATAGAACCCCCTGGATCAAAGGGAAGGGAAGGGAAGGGTGGGAAAGTGTAGAGGAACATGCCCGTCCAAGAGAGGAACAAGGCGACTTGCCAGAAAACACCAGGCCCTGGATCTAGCGAGCAGAAATTGGGCAGTTTTGCGTTGGATGGGGACGTGAAGAGGTCTAATTCTGGTGTCCCCCATCTGCGTAACAGGTCCTCTGTGACTTCCTGAAGCAGTTCCCATTCGTGGACTCTGGCCTGTGACCAGCTTAGACTGTCCGCGATAGTGTTGTCCACTCTGGGAACATGTACTGCAATGATTTCTGCGCCACGTTGCAGTACCCAATTCCAAACCCTTTAAGCCTCCCTGCAAAGGGGGTAGGAATGAGTGCCTCCTTGCTTGTTAAGATAGTACATCACCACAGTATTCTCTGTTTGTACCAGGAGAGTACCTGGTGGAATCTCCGACTGGAAGGCCTGTACGGCATACAGGACGCTCTCATCTCTAGGATGTTTATGTGAAGGTGAGACTCTAGAGACGACCAGGAGCCTTAAGTCCTGACCCTGTTGAGGTGAGCTCCCCATCTGGACCCCGAGGTATCCATGGAGAGAGTCACTGAAGGAGGTGGCGCAATGAAGGGGACTCCCATCAAAAGATGGTCTGGGCCGAGTCACCAGTGCCGGTCTCAGGTGACGGAATTCGTGATCCGGACCGGATGCTGCAGATGATCTTGCTTCTAGTCCCATTGGGCCCGCAACATCCATTGAGTGACCCGCATATGGAGTCGAGCTAGGGGAACCATTGCAATGGCACCTACCATGTGCCCAAGCAGGCAAAGAACAGTCCAGGCCGGTACCGTATTCTTTTCCATTATGTCCCTTATAAGGGATCCGATGCATTCTGCCCTGAGGAAGGAATGCCCTCTCTTGAGTGGTGTCCAGAATTGCCCCTATAAACTGCAAGTTCTGAGATGGGACAAGGTGTGACTTCTCCTGGTTGATGGTGATGCCCAGCAATTTGAAGAGGGAACAGGTATCCTGGATCACGGACATCAGGGCATCCCATGAGGGTGCCATGAGGAGCCAGTCATCTAGGTACAGAAACACATAGTGGGCCTGTCTCCTGAGAACTGCTGCCACAACTGCCATACACTTCGTGAATACCCGAGGTGCCAAAGACAGTCCAAAAGGGAGAGCTCAGAACTGGTAGTGGCATCCCAGAAACTCAAAACGCAGGAACTTTTGATGCGCTCGAGTGACCGGGAGATGTAGGTAAGCATCCTGCATGTCCAGTGACACCAACCATGTGCCTTCTTTGAGCATAGGAATGAGACCTGGCAGGGTTACCATGCGGAAGCGCTTGTACAACACAAAGGTGTTGAGGTCGCTTAGATCTAAGATCGGGAGCAAGTTCCCTGTTTTCTTTGGAACCAGAAAGAAGTGAGAACAACAACTTTTTCCTCTCTGATTCGGTGGAAAATACTCTATGGCCTCCTTGTCCAGGAGGACCAAGATCTCCGGCTGGATGAGCAGGGCATGCTGACCCGAATAGTGGGAGAGCAGGGGAGGTCTGGACGGTGGGTGGTCGAGGAACTTGACAGAGTGTCCTCGATTTACCAACTGTAACACCCACCGGTCAGAGGTTATCCTCTGCCATCCCGAAAGGTGATGACAGATGCGACCCCTGACCTTCTTGACCCTTTGATCCAGAGGAGGGGCGGGGGCCAGAAAGGAGTCATGCTGTGGTGGTATTGGAGCCCATGGGCTGGGAGGCCTTGGGATGCTTTGAGCCCTGGCCAGCAGGGAACCTGGCTTGACCTTTACGACCAAAGTTGCCCCTGGGTTGCTGGCCGGAACGTGGCTGCTCCTGTTGTTGCCGGCCGGGAAAACAGTTCTGGTTCCTACGAAAGGAACCAGATTTGGGTCTGTACATGGCCTGTATAGTCCAGACTGCCTTCCCGGTGACCCGTAGCCTGGTAATGACCTTTTCAGATTCCTCACCAAACAGGACAGCTCCATTATAAGGGACATCCAGGATGTTCTTCTGGACATCTGGGGTAGAGCCAGAGACTCTCAACCAAGAGTGTCTCCGGAGACAAATGCCTGTGGCTGCTCCCCTGGCTGCTGAGTCCGTTGAATCGTAAGTGGCTCAGAGAACCTGGGTCCCCATGTCTGACCCAGTATGAAGGAGGTTGAACAATTCCTCCTTCTTATCGCCATCCAGGAAATTCTTCATAAGGTCTTGACCCTGTTCCCAAAGGGCATTTTGAAACTGCACCATGTGCATGAGGTAGTTCAAAGACCTTATCGAGCATGTAGCTTAGATTCCTGGTCCAGAGGCTGGGTACTCAGGTGTTGAGGCCACTGAGACCAATCATGAGATGCAGTAATGACCAGGGAGTCAGCCAGAGGTTGTTGCGCCAAAAACAGGTCCTCTAGAGGAGCTCTGTAGAGGTGGTCAACCTTTTCTGGAACAGCTGGTGTCGAATGAGGATGCTTCCAAGCCGCCTAGTTCACGTCCGTAAAGGTGTCCACCAGAGGTGGGACCACCACAGGCTTTGGATCCTTTTGCCTGAGGTAACAGGCAAGGCATTGTCTCTCGGGATCTAAGTCTTCTGTCTCCCATCCCATATTCTCCTGGATGTGCCTCATGATTTCTAAGAAAGAGGAATCATCTGGTGGTGGCCTTGGGAGGTCTCATGGGTCTGGTGATTGGGAACTAAAGGGAGATGGAGACCTGGAGGTATCAGACCTATCTGGTCTGGAGTCATCCCACGGTGAGTGTCGTCTGCCCCGGGTCATTCTGGGCTCAGAGACTGTAATGGACGTCTCTTTTGCCCTCTAGATCTGCCCCTGGGAGGCGGAGTGAGCTCCTTAGGGGTCAGGGGACTTGAACCTTCAGCGCCCTGAGGAGGAGGTGGTAGAGTTGGAAGTTGCTTGGGGGGGAACCACGTCTTTCTTTATGGTCTCCTACCAGAAGGTGAACAGCTTTCACCTCCTGTATGTTCACGCCCGATGACAGGCCTGGCGTCAGTGTGGGTCTGTCGCTGGGGTCGGGCGTCAGGTCCCCGGGAATCACCGGGTCCAGTGACAGCTCCCTGGGCAGGCTGGCATCCTCCGTGCTGCCTGTCTGGTCATCCGGCAGTGCTGTGACCTCTTCTCCAGAAGACCCCTGATGTCCGGTATCAACTGGCATCGGTGGTGCTGGCATCGGTATGGTAGTCCGTTTAGCGGGTGCTGGGTCGGACGCCTTCTTTGACTCCAATGTCTGTCTAAGGGATGTCAGCTCCGTGGTCTTCCTTTCTGGGGCCTTTGGATGCTGGGAGATGGACCTGAGGTCGGTGTCGCGGCGTTGGTCTGACGCTCCACTGGATTTGGAGGAAGACTTCATATGCTGGTCTAAGGATTCCAGCTGGGTGGCGGACTCGGGCATCTGAGTGGTCTTGAGCTGGTGTAGAGAGGCTGAAGAGCCCCCTAAAAATCTTACCTTAAAGGTGGGGTGGTCGGGGGCGGGCCCGAGATGGCGATCTGTCAGACCGCGTAGAGCTGGAGCTGGCCCTAGATTCTGAGGCCTGGCTGGGGGATCTCGACCTACCCGAGTCCCGATGTTTGTCCCGGTGTTTCCTTGACTTATGAGAAGATTCCCCTTCGGAGGAAGGTCTTTTTTCCATTTTCTTCAGTTTCTCCTCAAGAAGAAACCCCTGAAGGGCCCTTTGGCGGCTGATCCTGGTTCTGCTATTGAATTGTTGGCAAATTAAGCAGGCCTGGGTAATGTGCTTCAGGCCCAGATCCCTCATGCAGGCTGAATGATGGTCGACAAAGGGGATCTGCTTGCAACAGGCAGACCTGGAGGGTGTCCTTCAAGAGAAGGGGTAGGAGAAGTAGACATGGAGTGTTAATTCCAGTGAAAAAGAGATTTCATGAGTCGTTCATCTGTGCAGGCATCCGTGAAGCCGATGCTGGCGAGTCAACGGCGGGAAAAGAACTGGGGATGCTGGGAGACTGCCCCCTTTTATGTGATGCCTGACGTCGGGGAGGGGCCGACGTCGAAGGCGGTCCCCCACTGGATACTGCTAGCTAGAATTTTTCCATAGGGTCCTGGCACCTGCTGGCTTCAGTCCTAATGGTGTAACCTGCTGCAAGAGCTGTTTCTCGAAATAAGATCAGCCTGTAGCATCTCCATTTTGGAGTCAAGACTCCGGAAGACCTTCTATTAAGACCTTGATAGTGTACCAGAGGGCATATTCATATTGAGAGAAGTGCCCATGATAGCTGGCAATACGCATGCCCAGGGTTGTGGCAGCGAATGCCCTCTTGCCCAAGGTATCTATCTTGTGAGACTCTTTATTAATAGGACGTACTGACACTTCATGAGTGAAAACAGCTTTGTCATTCTCAGCAAGGACAACAAGCGCATCTGTGATGGGTTGCAAGACTAAAATGGGTCTCTCCTTAGGAGGGACATACTTTCTGTCTAGGGATTTTCAGACAGAAGGAATAAGGGTCTGTCGCGCCCACATCGCCTCAGACAATGTCTCAGAGGGGGTGACTGGAAGCATAAGGCTCACTGGAATGTTAGGAACATGGAGTCACTCCAGACGTAGAAGTCTACCTGGGTCCACAGAGGAGGTCTGCAGGTCCAGGGTTGCCCTCATATTCTTGAGGAGAGACTAAAGGAAAGGTCCTTTACTGAGTTTTCAGTTGGAAGTGAGGGCTTATCATCCAAACTATAGAATGAGTCCGTCACCTTTTTCAGAGACTACAAAGTTTGGGTTGGACTAATCCTGCTCCACATAACCTTCAGAGGTGGTTGTATCTGTCCCAAACAGGCTGTTGCCTGGCCTTGGCAGGGCATATACAGGAGACAGTGCCACGGAACCCAGCGCCGCCCCCAAAGGGGCCGGCGCTGGCCGCAGCACTGAGGAGAATGCCACACACATTACCGAGGATGCTGTCAAACCAGACGGTGCCACATGCAGATCCATAGCAACCCTAGGAGAAAAAGATGGCACCTGTGCAAGCCCCTGTGAAGAAACAGAGTGGGGGGGGCACTTGGAACTGGCGTAGGCACCAGCAACGGAAGAATGTCTGTTGCTGGAACTGGATACTCAACCTGCCCCAAAGGTCCCAACCGCAGCTCCTAAACCCAAAGACCCTGGAACCAGATCCACGGCGAGGGGCAAATGAGACAGACGCTGTACCCACTGCTCCATAAGAGCAGCCCATTGGTGAAACTGCACACCGGAAACCCCACCAGGGGACAGAGAAGGGCTCCGGTGTCGATAGTCTGAGTGGCCAAGAGTGGAGACCATCAGAGAACCACAGAAAACCGGGGACGACCTATCACTTCTGGCCACCAAAGACCTCTTGGCAGACATGCCAGTGGGTGACCTTGAGCAGTACCTTTTCTTCCCCTTCCGATGGGAAGAGGGAGAGCTCGAGGCTGAACAGCAGCAGGTCCCCGACCTAGACTGGGAACAGACCTGCTTCTTTTTGTGTTTTCGGGAAGAATGTCCTCCCTCCGAAACACCCGACTCTCCGTAGTCAGACTCCACCTTCTGTAGAGGGCGGCAGACCATATACAGCCCAGCTGCCAGAGCAGCCTTCCAGCGATGAGTTCCTACCATCATCATCATCCATGGTGGACTCCCTCGAACGGTAGAGCAGAGAGGAAAATAAAAAAAAAAAGTAAAAAGAAAATTTCTTTAACTAAATAAATAAAAAACAAATGAAATAAATCTGTACACTGCTGTCATACAGACATGAAGATTTGACTCCCAGTGGACGAGTGACATCATTGCTGAAGCGCACTTGGCAGGGAGAAAAGGAACTGATATGGAGCGTGTCACAAACGCATTCAGCAGGTCAGGAACTCTGCTCCCACAGTGCCAACCTAAGAGTGCAATAGTGTAAACAGGTAATAGACAGGGTAACCCTCCTGTCTGCTTTTGGGTCCGAATCACCTTTAGTCTCAAGTTCTGGGGGGATTCAAACAGTGAACCTTATGCTAGCATACCCATTGTACAGGCTGAGATATGTACCCTCTTCGGGAATTGCGGTACAATCTTTCGCCAGGGGCACCAAGCCAGGCTTCCAAAATGAACCCTTAAAACTCTATAAAAGACCTTAGGTATATTCTTACCTTTTCCCAGTTTAGTAACACCATCAAGCTCTCCAGAACATCTGTCAAACTTAAACCACGTATACATCACATGCAAAAAGAACTTGGAAGACACGCCCAGGCAATCTTTCAAACAACAGGTTCTTTACAAAAAGATGATAAAAATATGAAAAATGTAAACACAGGACAATATATCAAAGAGCATACAATCACTTAAAAGAAAAGCAAAGAAAACTACAAACTCCTACCAACATACAGTTTAGATCTTTTCTGTCTAATAGATTACCTCTTTAAGTGCTTATCAGAGCTGTGTGTCTCTACAGTCCCAAGATGATATATATCCTAAAACAGTTAGGACACATTACAGTTTAAACTATCTCTCTCCACACCCCTTCTGTGAGTCATCTAGCTCCTCCTTTTAGAATATAAAAAAAATACAAACAGGATCTCCTATCAGGAGGTATATTAAATAAGGTGACATCAGCAAAAACTCACGTCCCAAATTATGAGTCTTTTGATCCACCAGTTCCCTTGAAGTTTTACAACCCTGCAATCCCTCACCTAAGTGTAAGATAGCTAGCAGGAATCAACTTAATGATGTCCAGTTTCTGAAGTTATAAAATGTGTATTTTAGTTTCCCAGCTTCAGAGCAGCAACAGGTCATAAAACGGCCATAAAATGCAATTTCTCAAGGAAAGAAATTACATTACTGTGATCTCCTGTCAGTGTAATATATGCTGTAGCTTCAATGAAACCTGGGGGGGGGGCATCCATGGAGCACAGGTTGTCTTATGTGAGACAATCACATACTGTATTTTTATATTACAGTTAGCATACAATAATCATAACCAGCTGGCCAAGTGTCACAGTCCTCCCCACCTAGACTGAATTTGGGGGGCTCTATCCCTGCATGGGATGAACTTCCCAAGTCAGTTCACTTCTCATATAGACGCAATAAGCCATCTGCATTCTGATTGGTCGCTCCAGCCCTATGTAAGATCATGTCATACCCTTGCAAGGAGAGACTCCATCTTAGTTTTCCCATTTGTGTCAGCCAAACCAGGGGGTTGTGGTCAGTTTGTACCTCAAAATGATGCCCATATAAGTATGGCTCTAACTTCTTTAGGGTCCACATTATGGCAAGACACTTTTTTCACAGTAGAGTAAGCCTGCTCCCTGGGAAGTAACTTTTTACTCAGGTACACTACAGGATGATGTTTCCCTTGGTTGGATGTCTGACTCAGTACTGCCGCAATACCCATGTCTGAGGCATCAGCCTGGACTATAAAGGGTCCACTAGAGTCAGGACTTGTCAATACAGGAGCACTGCACAGTGCCTCCTTCAGTCTGGTAAAGACTTTTTCACAGGCTGGTTCCCAGGTAATTTTCTTAGGCATCTTGTTCTTTACCAGGTCAGATAGGGGAGCAGCCAGGGCACTGTAATTGGGTACAAATTTCCTGTAGTACCTTGCTGTCCCTAGAAAACTCCTGACCTGCTTCTGCATTTCCGGTCTGGGCCATGCCTTGTTCACCTCTATTTTCACTTGGTCAGGACGGAGCTGTCTCCAGCCTATAACATGCCCAAGGTATGCCATTTCAGCCATGGTCACCTGGCACTTCTCAGCTTTGACAGTGAGCCTGGCCCTCTGTATCCTGCCCAGCACTTTCCTAAGGGGGGGTAGGTGTTACTCCCAGCTGGCACTAAAGATGGCAATGTCATCCAGGTACGCCATGGTGTACTCCTCAGCACCATTTAACACCTGGTTCACCAACCTTTGGAAAATGGCCGGAGCGTTCTTCATTCCGATAGGCATTACTTTAAATTCAAATAAGCCTATCGGAGAGATGAAGGCTGACCTCTCCCTAGTTCTGTCAGTTAATTCTACCTGCCAATACCCCTTTGTCAGGTCAATAGTTGTAATAATCCCTTCCAACTTGTCCAGGAGTTCATCTGTCCAGGGCATTGGGTGGGCATCTGACTTTGTGACTGCATTCAGTCCAAGACAGTCCACATGGAAATGAGTAGAGCTATCTGGCTTGGGCACAAGGACTACGGGCAAGGCCCTGGGGCTGTGGGATCTCTGGATTACCCCTAAATCCAGCATTTCCTCCACCTGCCTTCTAATGTCCTTTTGGACCATCTCTGACACCCGGTATGCTGTCCACCGTATGGGCGTCTGTGTCCCTGTCTCTACATTGTACATTGCTAAGGGGGTTCATCCAGGCTTGGTGCTAAACAGTGTGGCAAAGCCTGCTATAACCTCCCTTACTTCCTGGATCTCGTCCTGGACCAGCTGGGGTGACAGTTTAACTGCCTCCACAGAGAACTCCCACTTGCTTTCTTCCAGCGAGTCCACAAGGGGGTCTCCTTCATCTGTACCCTCCCCAGGACTACATACTGCAAACACCATGTCAGCCCTATTAGTATATGGCTTAATCATGTTGACATGGTACATTCTTTCTGTATGTCTTCTATGATATAGTTCACGTCATTTACCTTCCTAACTACTTTGTATGGTCCTGCCCACTCAGCCTGCAGCTTGTCTTTCCGGACAGAAATAAAGACCATGATTTCCTGACCCACCAAGTACGAGTGAGCTCTAGTTCTGCGGTTGTACCACACTTTTTGTTTCTGTTGGGCAGCTGCCAGGTTGCTCTGGGCTGTCCCCATAAGCTCCTTCAGCCTTTCCCTAAACCTAAGGACATACTCCACTAGAGGAGTTCCCTGGGTGGCACGCTTGCCTTCCCAGTCCTCCTGGATCAAGTCTAGGGGCCCACATACCCAGCGACCATGTAAGAGTTCGAAGGGAGAAAACCCTGTCGACTCTTGGGGCACCTCCCTGTATGCAAACAGGCAGGGAAGGTATTTCTCCCAGTCCCTCCCATGCTGTTCAGCAAACGCTCGGAGCATTGACTTCAGGGTACCATTAAATCTTTCCACAAGCCAACTGGCTTGTGGGTGATAAGGTGTCGTGTGCCTCTGCACCACGCCACACTTCTCCCACAAACATTTCATCAGGTCAGACATGAAGGAACCCCCTCGATTGGTGATAACGTCCTGTGGAAACCCAACATGGGAGAAAATCCCAAGTAAGGCATCTGTCACTTTGTCTGTCCTCAGTGAGGATAGGGCGACTGCCTCTGGATACCGGGTGGCATAATCCACCACAGTTAGGATGAACCTCTTCCTGGAGGGGCTGGGGGTATTTAAAGGCCCCACAATATCCATTCCCACCCTCTGGAATGGCTCCTCCACTATGAGCAATGGAATTAGGGAGGCTTGGGTTTTCTTACCTGCCTTCCCTATTTCTTGGCACTGGTGACAAAACCTGCAATACTCCACCTGCTGGGTGAAGTTGGGCCAATAGAAATTCTGGGCCAACCACTGTGTAGTGTGCACGATTCCCAGATGACCAGACATAGGAATATCATGTGCAATCTTGAACAACTGCTCACGGTACCCCTGAGGAACGACAAGCAGCCTGCCTATCACCCCTCCCTCTATCTTCACAGCCTGAGTATACATCAGTCCATTTTCCCAATAAACTTTTTGTTTACAGTCACCTCCCTGTGATCTGTCAGAGTCTGTCCAAGTCTTCAGCTTCTCTAGACTAGGGTCACTTTTCTGAGCAGCTGCAAACTCCTTACACATTCCCAAGGCATGGGACAGGTCCCCTTCAGTCTCTAAACTAGGGTCCCTAGCTCTAGCATCAAGGCACTCAAGATAACTGTCATCCATAACCCTCTGACAATGGGTCACCCCACTTCTTCAGAGTAATCCTCCATAGCTGCGTGGTTTACTGCTACTGGGGAAATTTCTGCCCCTTTTCATTAGTCTCCCTATCAGGAGACACAGGCTGGAGAACCAGCCTCCCTGTGGTTTCCACAATGGCTTCTGTGGGGTCCAGGGAAAGTACAGTTATGTATCAACTTACCGTAACAGTAGATCTTCGAGAACAGCTCTTGCAGCAGGTTACACCATTAGGACTGAAGCTGACAGGTGCCAAGACCCCACGGAAAAATTATAGCTAGCAATATCCAGCAGAGTGCTGCCTCTGACATCGGCCCTGCCCCCGATGTCCGGCATCATTCAAAAGGGGAGGTCCCCCAGCATCCCTCAATTCTCCCTCTGGAGACTCCCGGCATAAAGGTGAATTTGGAAGGGGAGACCAAGGATCCGCTTCCAAAGGAAAACCCATGAAAACAATAATCTGATTGTGTCTGAGATGCCAAGTCTGAAGACCAAACCTCCTGAGGGGAAGGTGGAAGGGAAACTACCTGCTGCAAGAGCTGTTCTCAGAGATTGACTATTACGATAAGTTGTTACGTAACTGTACTATCTTACTTCAAGAAACAGCTCTTGCAGCAGGTTACACCATTAGGACTGATTTCCAAGCAGTAAGGGAACAAAATACCCTCATCGGGAGGAAGACAGAAGGGATCCTGGAGTAAACCGAAATTAGGACAAAAGTCCTTGAAGGACTGCCAGGCCAAAACCAGCTCTACACCTAGAAGCAATGTCCAAACTGTAATGCCTGATAAAGGTATGTACAGTGCTCCAAGTAGCGGCCACGCAAATGGCTGATGTAGAGATGTTCTTAAGAGCAGCGAAAGAGGTAGCCACTCCCTTTGTGGAATGTCTTTTCACCAATCCCGGTAAAGGCTTGTTGCGCTTTTGGTAACAGAACGTGATGCATTTGACCAGCCACTTGGAGAAAGTTTGCTTTGATACAGGTGCTCCTTGCAACCTGTGAGCAAATGATAGGAAAAGCTGATCTGACCAGCAATGGGACTTGGTTCTGGTTAGATAATACCCAAGGATCCTATGCATATCTAATGTGTGCAAGAGAGCTTCCCCTCTGTTAGAGTGGTTGGAATAGTACACCGGAAGATCAATATCCTGATTGAGAGTTAAGGTTGAGACCACCTTGGGAAGAAACTTAGGATTTGTTCTTAAGGACACTCTGTCCTTGTGAAAAACCATGGAGCTCAGAAACTCTTCTGGCAGAAGTAACCGCAACTAAAAATAGCATCTTCCAAGAGAGAAGGCGCAGCTCGCAATCTGCAGCTGGTTCAAACAGGGGCAGTGTGAGTTGCTGTAGGACGAAAAGAAGACCCCAAGGGAGAATCGGATCCTTGATGGGAGGTCTCAAATGGAGGATGCCATGCAGGAAAGCGCAGGTGGCCTCTAGTTGCGCTAGAGACCTGTGATCTACCGGGGAATGGTATGCCGAAATGGCACAGAGGTGTACCTTTATGGAGGAATAGATGAGCCCTGATTCATACAGGGATAGGAGGTAGTCTAGCACTGACTTCTCAGGGCAGTCAAGTGGGGCTAAGCCATGGGTCTGAGCCCAAAGACAAAACCTGCGCCATTTCATGGCATAGGTGGCATGAGTGGAGGGTTTTCTTGCTGCTACTAAGACGTCCGCCACATCCTGCGAAACCCCGTGTCCAAGAACTGCTATGTCCTTAGGAGCCAGGTGTGCAGGTTCAGTGACCTGAGGTTTGGGTGGACCAGGGAGCCTGCTTCCTGGGACAACAGGTGTGAGCTGGCTGGCAAAGGAAACTGGTTCCTGGACCAGTTGGTGCAGGAGTGGGAACCAAATTTGTCTGGGACAAAAGGGCACCACTAGAATCATTGATGCTCCTCCTCTTGGAGCTTCAGTAGAACCCTCTGGATCAAAGGGAAGGGCAGGAAATCATATAGGAACCTGCCCATCCAGGAGAGGGACAACGCGTCTCACCAGAAAACACCAGGCCCTGGATCTAGCGAGCAGAAGTTGGGCAGTTTTGCATTGGATGGGGATGTCAATAGGTCTAAATCTGTTGTCCCCCATCTGCGGAACAGATCCTCTACTACTTCTTACAGCAGTTCCCATTCGTGAGCCTTGGCCTACGATGGGCTCAGGCAATCTGCGATGGTGTTGTCCACCCCAGGAACATGCACTGCAGTAATCTCTGTGCCGTGCTGTATACCCAATCCCACACCCTCTTTGCCTCCCTGCAAAGAGGGTAGGAGTGGGTACCTCCTTGTTTGTTGATATCGTACATCACTGAGGTATTGTCTGTTTGTAACAGTAGGAGACCTGGTGTAATCTCTGACTGAAAGGCCTGTACAGCATACAGGACTGCCCTCATTTCGAGGATGTTGATATGGAGGTGAGACTCCACGATTGACCAAGATCCCTGGGTCCTGACTCTGTCCAGGTGGTCTCCCCAACCAGACCCCGAAGCGTCCATGGAGAGAGTCAGAGTTGGGGCAGGCGCTAAAAAGAGGACTCCTCTGGAAAGGCACTCTGGGACGAGACACCATTGCCAATCTCTGATGACAGCATCCATGATCTGGACTGGCTGATGCAGTTGATCCTGCTTTTGGTCCCATTGAGCTCAAAGCATCCATTGGGTAACCCTCATATGAAGTCGAACTAGGGAAACCGTCAATGTCCGCCGTCATGTGTCCGAGCAAGCAAAGAATGGTCCTGGCTGGGACAGACTTCTTTTCCATCATATCCCTTATGAGGGACCAGATGCGTTCTGCCCTGTCCTGAGGCAGGAAAGCCTTCCCTTGATTGGTGTCGAGAACTGCACCGATAAACTGCAACCCCTGTGAAGGGACGAGGCACAACTTCTCCTGATCGATAGTAATGCCCAGCGATCCAAAGAGAGAATGAATGTCTTGAATCTCGGCTATCAAAGCCTCCCAAGAGGGGGCCACGAGGAGCCAGTTGTCTAGGTATGGGAACACATAATGGCCCTGTCTCCTGAGAGCCACTGCCATGCATTTCGTAAACACGTGAGGTGCTGAGGACAGTCCAAAGGGGAGTGCTCAAAACTGGTAATGGCGTCCCAGGAACTCGAAGTGCAGGAATTTCCGGTGAGCTCGAGTAATGGGGAGATGGAGGTATGTGTTCTGTATGTCCAGTGATGCGAGCCATGCGCCCTGCTTGAGCATGGGGATGAGACCCGGAAGGGTGACCATGTGGAAGCATTTGTACAACATGAATGTGTTAAGATCACTGAGGTCCAGGATTGGGCGCAAGTCCCTTGTCTTTTTTGGAACCAGGAAGAAGTGTGAATAATATCCTTCTCCTCTCTGGTTCTGTGGTACTGGTTCTATGGCATTCTTGTCCAGGAGTGCCAAGATCTCTTGCTGTATGAACAAGGCGTGCTGACCCGGATAACGGGAGAGCAGAGGAGGCCTTGATGGTGGGCGGTTGAGGAACTCGATAGAGTGTCCTTGACTAATTGAAGAACCCATCAGTCAGAGGTTATCCTCTGCCACCCTGATAGGTGGTAAGAGATAAGACCCCCAACCCTTCCTTCCTTCAGATCCAGAGGTGGGGAAGGGGCTGGGAAGGAGTCATGTTGTGGTGGCGGTAGTTCTGGGGGGCTGGGCAGATTTTTGGTGTTTCTGGCCCTGGAATGCGGAGAATCTTGGTTGAATCTTTCTGTTAAAGTTGCCCCTTGGTTGCTGGACAGAACGTGGCTGTTGTCATTGTTGCTGGTCACGAAAACGATTCTGGTTTCTACGAAAGCAACCAGCCTTAGGTCTGTACACGGCTTGCACAGTCCTGACTGCCTTCCCGGCGTCTTGTAACTTAGCAATTACTCTTTCCGATTCTTCACCGAACAGGACCGACCCGTTATATGGAATGTCCAGGATGTTCTTCTGGACATCTGGGGTAAAAGCAGAGACTCTCAACCAGGAGTGCCTCCGTAGACAAACGCCTGTAGCCGTGCCCCTGGCCGCAGAGTCCGCTGAATCGTAAGTGGCCCGAAGGACCTGGGTCCCCATGTCTGACCCAGTGCAGAAGAGGTTGAGAAGCTCCTCCTTTTTCTTGCTTTCTGGGAAATCCTTAAGGTCTTGACCCTGTCCCCACAGGGCATTGTGAAATTGCACCATGTGCGTTAGGTAGTTGAGAGACCTTACAGAGAATTTAGCGGCCACATACATGCATCTCCCCAGTAAATCTAGCTGTTTAGATTCCTGGTCCGGTGGCTGAGTGCTCAGATGTTGAGGTCTTTGGGACCAGTCGTGTGAGACTGTAATGACCACAGAATCAGCCAAGGGCTGCCGAGCCAAATAAGGGTGCTCTATGGGTGCCCTATAAAGGCGGTCGGCCTTCTTAGGTACTGCTGGAATGTAATGCCAGCATTTCCATGCTGCCTTGGTGACATCCATAAATGTATCCACCAGCGGTGGGACCACCACAAGCTTAGGATCTTTTTGCCTGAGGTACCGAGCAAGGCGTTGTCTTTCGGGCTCTAAGTCTTCTGTCTCCCACCCCATATTCTCTTGGATGTGCCTCATGATGTCGGAAAAAGAGGAATGATCCGTTGGTGACCTGAGTAGGTCCCGTGGGTTGGGTGAAGGGAGACTGATCAGAAAAGGTGACCTGGAAGTGTCTGAAGTATCCAGCCTTGAGTCATCCCCAGCAGAGAGAGCCGTCTGCCTCTGGGGTGTTTAGGTGGGTGGTCGCTGGAAGACCTGTAGGGAGACCTGGAGGAGGGTCTTCTCCTTTCTTGTGACTTGCCCTTAGGAGGTGGTGTGGGCTCCTTGGGTTCAGGAGACACTCTGTTGCCAGGTTCCTTTGGAGGAGGCTGAGGAGGTTTGGTGGGCACCATATCCTTTTTAATGGTGTCCCACCAAAAGTTAGAGAGGTCCTTCACCTCTTGTAGATTAAGGCCGGACGATGAGCTGGGCATCAGTGTCTGCCTGTCGACGGGATCAGGCATCGGACCTTGGGGTGTAGCCGGGTCGGGCGTCAGCTCTCGGGGCAGTTTGATGTCCTCAGTGTTGCTTGTCTGGTCATCAGGCGCAGTGGTTTCACTCTCCTCTTCCAAGGACCCCGGGCGACCGGTGTCAGCTGGCATAGGTGGGGCTGGCTTCGGTTCTTTGGCCCGTTAAGCAGGCATCAGGTCAGTCACCCATTTGGGCTCTGAGGTCCATTTGAGGGATGTCAGCTCAGTCATCTTTCTTGGAGGGACATCCGGTCCTCTTGGAGGTTGGGAAACCGAACAGTGGTCGGAGTCCCAGCATCAGTGCCCTGCTTCGGGGCCAGTTTAGACTTGTGCCAGTCTGAGGCCTTGGGCCTGGCTGTAGATCCGGATGTCCATCTGTCTTTCTTCTTAAGAGGCTGAAGGGAGACTGTGCTCAAGCCTACCGAAGACCATACCTTCACTGGAGGGGGCTGAGAGCGAGCCCAGAAGAGGGACCTATCCGACCTCGTGGAGCTGGAACTGGCCCTGGATTCAGAGGCCCGACTCGGGGATCTGGCCCTGTCCTTGTCCCGGTGCTTTTCATGGTGTTTTCTGGGCTTGTGGTGGGAACATTCTCCCCTGGAGAAGGGTCTTTCTCCATAGCTTTTAATTTGTTTTCTAGAAGGAACCCCATGGGAGCTTTTTGGCAGTGGCTCCTGGTCCTGCTGTTGAACTGTTGGCAAATGGAGCAGGCCTTGATGTCATGCTCTGGGCCTAGGCACCACATGCAGCTCATGTCTTGGTCCTTAAACGGGATTGGTTTGCCGCAAGTGCACTTCGAGGGGTGTCCTTCGATAGAAGGAGTCAGAAGAAGACATGCGGGTGATTTTTAATAAGAAAATACTTGATTTCGAGCATCATCTGCTAGTGGCGTCCGTGAGGCCGATGCTGGCAAGCCGACAGCGGAAAAAGAACCGAGGGATGCTGGGGGACCTCCCCTTTTGTATGATGCTGGACGTCGGGGGCGGTCCCCTGCTGGATACTGCTAGCTAGAATTTTTCTGTCGGGTCCTGGCACCTGCCGACTTCAGTCTTAATGGTGTAACCTGCTGTAAGAGCTGTTTCTCGAAGTAAGATCTACAATTTCCCCATCCCTCTTGGCTACGGGTAACTGCACACACCATCCCGTTTGAGATTATTGCCAAGGATGACGTCTACTGAGAACGTTTTGGCTACAGCCACCTGTTGCACAGTTCCCCTCGTTTCACCCCAGTCTAGGAGAACACTAGCAAGTGGCAATGTGGTCTCCTCACAAGTGAACCCTTGCACAGTTACAAATCCATTGGGTATAAGCTGACTAGACTCTACCAGTTCCCCTTTTACTGGTGTCAGGGCTGCCCCTGTGTCCCTTAACCCTTGTGTCTGCACACCATTCATCGTGACTGGGTGCATGTGTTCCCTCATGTTCACAGGCATGCTTCCACAGACACATAACCCATTTCTTTCCTAGCCCCATGTTGCGTATTGCTTGTCCTTTTGGGACACTGTCTGGTAATATGCCCAGTTTCTTTTCAAACCCAACATTAGTTTCTTTTCTCAGAGAACTCTTTTCTTTGAAACCTGGGGCTAACTGATTTCGGTGGAGGCAGTGAGGGTTTTAGCCTCCCTGAAGGCATGCTTTTCCCTTTCTGTGCTGCCACGCCCACCCCATTCGCTCTCAAAGCAGGTCTGTTCCTGGCATAGTGGTCCAAGAGTTCAGCAGCCTCTTGCACTGTTTTGGAATCTCTGTCCCCCAGCCAGGTTTTCAGCTCTGCTGGGCATGCCCAAAAGAACTGTTCTAACAAAACAGCATTTTCAATTTTATATACAGAGTTTGCTTCAATTCCTTCCCACCAACATATTAAAAATGGACGTTTCATGGCTAGCTCCTTATAGCTCATATCAGGGATTCTCCTGAGCTTACGGAATTTAGCTCTGTATGCTTCTGCAGTTAAACTTTTTTAACAGTGCAACTTTAAATTTGCTGTAATCATTATTGTCCATTTGACCCAGTGCATCCCGAGCTTTCCCAGTACATAGCGGGGATAGCTGGAAGCTCCAGAATCCTCTAGGAATATTTTATTTATTTAAAATTTTGGTAGACCAGGTAGGCCCACTGAGCCCCGAAGGTCACTTTTTTAGGGGCGACCCGGGATAACAATACATATTTTTATACAGAGAAAGACTTGGGTTACAGAGTAGTTTCAGGTGTGTGAGCAGGTTACAGCCATGGTCATCATCACGCATCAGTCCTTACAAATATGTTGACAGCTGAATTAACAAAAGGTGCAGAAGAAATGTAATTTTTATTTGCCTGAATACAAACTTTTTCAAAGGAATTTAAAAAGGCATCCATATCCTTCCCCTCTTTAAATTCAGCTGTCAGTTTGGAATTCAATTTGTAACCCAGCCCTGTAGTTCCAGTTAAACCCTAGCCACTTACCTGCTGTGGTGCTGGTGGTTGGAGTCATAACTTCTCCAGTTCATGTCGCCGCTGGTGCTCACGCACTTCACGGTCTGCCTCTCGCTGTTCTTGCTCCTTCTCTTCTGCAGCTCACTGCTCTCGCTTCTCTTCTCTCTGGAACTCCAGCTCCATTCTGCGCAACTCAATCTGCAGCTTGAGTGCTTCTGGCTCCAGAATGCTGGTGACCTTCCCCTGTTGCTGTGGCCCTGCTGTCATCCTCACTGGATCTGGACACTGCACTGGCCCCTCCATGCCCAAGGTTTGGTCCTTTACAGTCACAGTCTGTGACTCGATGCTCCGGGCATCTGCTGCCATCAGGGCATCCACGAGGTTCTGCTTGGTGGCTCTTACCTCGTGAAGGACTCCTCTGTCCTGGCACAACTGCCTTAAGTAGTCTGCAGTGTACCCGGTGTAGTTGGAAGCCATCTTCTTCCATAACTACGGCTACTCTAACTTGCACTTTAGAAAAAAAATAAAACAGGTAGGAACTTGACTGTAAGCAAAATGACATAGTTCCATTTCTTTTTAAAAAATAAATCACTGCCTTATTTTGCAAGTGAGCTGTACAGTATTAAGCTGACACACTAAACAGTTAAAGCTTGTGTTGCCAATTTTTTTGCACCGCTGTCAACCAAATCTGTCACAAACGCACTCAGTAGGTCAGGCCCTCTGCTCCCACAATGCCTACCTCCAAGCACAATAGTGTGGACAGATAATAGACAGGGTAACCCTCCTGTCTGTTTTTGTCTCTGAATCACCTTTAGTCTCAAGTTCTGGGGGGATTCAAACTGTGAACCTTATGTTAGCGTATCCAATGTACAGGCTCAGATATGTACCCTCTTTGGGAACTGCCGTACAATCTTTCACCAGAGGCACCAAGCCAGGCTTCCAAATTGAGTCCTTAAAACTCTATAAAAGACCTTAGGTATATTCTTACCTTTTCCCAGTTTAGTAACACCATCAAGCTCTCCAGAACAGCTGTCAAACTTAAACCACGCATACATCACATACAAAAAGAACTTGGAAGACACACCCAGGCAGTCTTTCAAATAGGTATTTTACTAAAATATGAAAAATGTAAACACAGAACAATATATCAAAGAGCATACAATCACTTAAAAGCAAAGAAAACTACAGTCAAACTGCTACCAACATACAGTTTAGATCTTTTCTATCTAATAGATTACCTCTTTAAGTGCTCATCAGAGCTGTGTGTCTCTACAGTCCCAAGATGGTATATATCCTAAACAGTTCAGACACCGTATAGTTTAAACTGTCTCTCTTCACACCCCTTCTGCGAGTCATCTAGCTCCTCCTTTTAGAATATAAAAAAATACAACAGGATATTCTATCAGGAGGTATATCAAATAAGGTGACATCAGCAAAAACTGATTTCCCAAATTATGAGTCTTTTGATCCATCAGTTCTCTTAAAGTGTTACAACCCTGCAATCCCTCACCTAAGTGTAAGATAGCTGGCAGGAATCAGCTTAATGATGTCCTGTTTCTCAAGTCATAAAATGTATATTTTAGTTTCCCAGCTTCAGAGTAGCAACAGGTCATAAAATGGCCATAAAATGCAATTTCTCAAGGAAGATAAGGAAAAATTACTCACCTTAGTAACTGTGTTTCTTCTAATGGAGTCTTGCTGTATTCTGACAATATGCAGTATTCCCAAGCACTGGAACTGCCCCGGAGAACTAAGGGTTAACTCTATGCTAGGGCATAGAACGTTGAGCTCATGCTCGGTTCAAACCACTACCTGCTGCACTTCAAACCAAACTGTCAGATTCTTACGAGCCAAATGGCTAACTGCAGCTGCTGTGTGGAAACTGTAAAAAAACACTATAGCCAAAAAGGCAATTAATACCCAGGGTCCCTAAGATTCAAGTCAAGAACCCCAAAAAAATAAAGCTGGTAGTGGAACAGAATTTTAAAAGACCACTATCAAAATACTATGCATCCCCTCTGCCAACAAGGGAGAAGGGCAATGCACCCCTGAGGTGCAACACTGCACCTGCCAGCCCACATCCCAAAACAGCTAGTTTTTTTCTTCAAACAACATGAAGTCTTGCTGTATTCTGATAATATGCAGACTACCAAGCAGTACCTCCCCAGAGGAGGGTCCAGAACCTACTTAGGAAATAGGCTCTGCAGTACCGCTGTGCCAAACCTAGCATCACTCCTAGCCTGGATATCCAGGGAGTAATGCTTGGTGAAAGTATGGACTGTTTTCCAGGTGGCTGATTTATAAATCTCCAAGAAAGGAACATCTCTGGCAGCAGCCAGAGAAGCTGCTGTACATCTAGTCGAGTGAGCCCTCAGGCCTGGGGGGGTACCTTGCCTAGCTTTTCACAGCATAATTGTATGCAAAAGACAATCCATCGGGCAACAGTTCTCTAAGTAGCAGGTTTACCCTTTCCCACTTCCCCATAAGTGAGGAACACTTGGGAAGATCCAGATCTAATGGCCTTAGTATGCTCAATGTAATAACTAAGGACCCTCTTAACATCAGGACTGTGCAACCTCCTCTCACTTGAAGAGGAGTGGTTAGTGAAAAAGGCAGGAAGGGTCATGGACTGGTTCAGATAAAAGTCCAAGGCCACTTTTGGCAGAAACTTTCGATTAGTTCTGATGACCACCTTGTCCCTGTGAAAAGAGATAAAGTCAGGCTCCACTGAGAGGGCCTGCAACTCACTGATGCATCTGGCAGAGGTGATGGCTACCAAAAACACAGCCTTCCAAGTCAGGTACTTAAGCTCTGCTGATGCCAAGGGCTCAAAGGGTGGCTGCATCAGTTGAGCAGTACATATATTAAGATCCCAAACAGGAATAGGCTCTTTAAAGGGAGGGTTAGTATGGGTAAGTCCTTTAAAGAATTTACAGAATAAAGGGTGAGATGCCAGTGAGGAAGGCTTCCTTACTGACAGGAATGTGGAAACAGCAGCCAAATGAACCTTAAGGGTAGTTGGCCTAAGACCTAAACTGTTAAGGTGAACCATATAGTCAAGGACTGTGGGCAGGTCAGCAGTGGTTGGAGAAATATGCTTATCTGAATACCAAATGGAAAATCTCTTCCATTTGGAATTGTACGTTTTCCTAGTAGCAGGTTTCCTGGAGGCCTTAAGAATATCCAGAACCCCTTGGGACAAATTCATACCAACATATTCTAGCTCTTCAAGAGCTAGGCCCTGAGGTTGAGAGACCGAAGGCTGGGGTACCAAACTCTCTCCTGAGAGGAGGTTAACAGATTTCGACTCGGGGGGGAGAACCAGAGGAGGATGAATGAAAAAATTACTCACCATAGTAATGTTGTTTCTTCTAATGGAGTCTTGCTGTATTCAGACATAAAGTAGTTAGCCCCAGCACTTGAACTGCCCCGGAGAGGAAAGAGTTAATACCATGCAGAAGCATGGAATGTTGAGCTCGAGGTTGGTTTTCAAACCTCTGTCTGTGGTACTTATCAGTGCAACCGTCAGATTCTTACGAGCAACTAACTTAACACTAAAATGTGGAAATTGTTTGAACACATAGCCGAAAGGCAAAATACTTTTTGGGGTCCAAAAAAGACTCAAGTCGGGAACCCAAAAAGAAATAAGGCAGTGACAATTCAAACTATGCAACACAAGAAGGAAAAGCATAACAGTTACCCCACCAAGAGGGAGGATACAAGGTACACTTCTGAGGTGCAACACTGTGTCTGCCAAACCACTTCCCAAAAACAGGTTCTGAGAGGGGAAGCGGGGGTGAGGGGAGTTCTGAATACAGCAAGACTCCATTAGAAGAAACAACATTACTAAAGTGAGCAATTTTTTCTTCAAACAACATGAAGTCTTGCTGTATTCAGACATAATGCAGACTACCAAGCAGTTCCCTATGGAGGAGGGAATGCAGAACCAACTTTGGGAACAAGATCTGCAGTACTGCTGTGTCAAACCTAGCATCACTCCTAGCCTGGATGTCCAGAGAATAATGCTTGGTGAATGTATGTACTGTTTTCCAGGTGGCTGCTTTACAGATCTCTAACAAGGGTATATCTCTGGCCGCAGCTAGAGTAGCAACTGTACCCCAAGTCGAGGGGGCCCTCAGGCCTGTTCTACCCAATTTGTCATAGCAAAACTGTATACGGGAAACAATCCACCTGGCAATATTTCTCTTAGTGGCAGGCTTACCTTTCCCCACTTCACCATAAGTGAGGAACAATTGAAGACAAGCATTTCTGTGTGCCTTACATAGATACATAGACAGTGTCGGCAGATAAGGGCCTATGGCCCACCTAGTCTGCCCATTTGAGCTTGTAAGTTCAGTTTGTTTTCCTAGAAGTCTATTTCCCCTTACCCCTGACCTCTAGAATTCCTTTATGTCTAGCCCATGCATTCTTAAATCCCGTGATTGTTTCAGCCCCCACCACTTCCTCTGGCAGGGTGTTCCACTTGTCCACCACCCGTTCTGTGAAGAAATTCTTTCTCATGTTTCCTCTGAATCGTCCTCCCTCCAACTTCATCCCATGCCCTCTAGTCCTGAAACACCTTTTTCGCTTAAAAATAGTGTTTTCCTGCACCCTGTTCCTCCCTGTAAGATACTTGTATGTCTCTATCATATCCCCTCTCTCCCTCCTCTCCTCCAGGGAGTACATGTTCAGTTCCTTCAACCTGTCTTCATAGGACTTGTGATGCAATCCATGCACCATCTTTGTTGCCCTCCTCTGAACCTTCTCTACACCTGTCTATGTCCTTACGTGAGGTATGGTCTCCAGAACTGTACACTGTACTCCAGGTGGGGCCTCACTAGTGTCTTGTATAGCGGAATTATGACCCCTCTTTCCTGCTGGTGATGCCCTGCCTCAACATCCCAGCATCCTATTTGCTTTACCTGATGCCTTGTCACACTGTTCCTACCTTGAGGTCATCAGAGATGACAACCCCAAGATCCCTTTCCTGCTTGGTGCATGCTATATCCTCACCCCAACTGATATATTGTGCCAGGGTTTTGTGCCCCATATGCATTATTTTGCACTTCTTTGCATTGAATTTCAACTGCCAAACCCTTGACCATTCTTCAAGTTTCTGCAGGTCCCTTCTCATTCTGTCTACACCCTCTGGTGTGTCTACTCTGTTACAGAGCTTTGTGTCATCAGCGAACAGTGAAATTCTGCCTTCTATATCCTGTGCAATGTCACTGATGAAGATGTTGAATAGGACAGGTCCCAGCACTGATCCCTGTGGTACCCCACTGGTCACTCTTCCCTCTGTGGAGTGACAGCCATTTACCACCACCCTCTGTGTCCTGCCACCCAGCCAGTTACCTACCCACCACACTACTGTCCTGCCCACACCCATAGTCCCGTTTGTGTAATAGTCTTCTATGTGGCACAGTGTCAAAGGCCTTGCTGAAGTCCAGATAGGCCATGTCCACTGCCCTCCCTGATCCACCTCCCTAGTCACCCAGTCAAAAAATTCAATGAGGTTGGTCTGACATGACCTCCCCCTGGTGAAACCATGCTGCCTTGGGTCCTGTAGTCCATTGACAACCAGATGTTCCACCAATCTCTCCTTCAGTAGTGCTTCCATGATCTTTCCCACTACCGAGGTGAGGCTGACTGGTCTGTAGTTCCCTGCTTCCTCTTTGTTCCCACTTTTGTATAAGGGGACTACATCTGCTGTCCTCCAGTCTTTGGGTACCTCCCCTGTTTCCAGTGATTGGCTGAACAGGATAGCCAGAGGTTCAGCCACCACCTATCTTAGTTCTTTAAGGACCCTGGGGTGCACCCCATCTGGCCCCATTGCTTTATCAGCTCTTATTACTTCCAGTTCCTTCAGGACCCTTTCTCGTGTAAAGGGACTTGTGTCCATTTCTGCACCATTCTCACCCCTTGTACTCCCTTCAGACCCATTACCCCCCTCTTCCTTAGTAAAGACTGAGCAGAAATACCTGTTCAATATGTCAGCTTTACTGTTGTCATCCTCCACGCGGCTCCCATCCTCCCCCTTCAGTCTCACTATCCCTCCCTTTGTCCTTCTTTTTTCACTTATGTACCTGTAAAAGGTTTTGTCCCCTTTAACCACTGATTTTGCAATGTGTTCTTCTGTTTGAGCTTTGGCTTCCCTTACTGACTTCCCTGCCTCCCTTTGTTTCTCCTGGTACTTCTCCCTATCCCCTTCTGCCTGTGTCTTTTTGTATTGCCTGAATGCAGTCTTTTTGGCTTTCACTTTCTTTGCTACCTCTTTGGAAAACCATAATGGTATCCTCTTTCTTTTCCTCTTGCTAACCTGCTTAATGCATAATTCATAATTCTGTTGTTCTTATAATCCCCATTTTAAATACTGCCCACTGTTCCTCAATCCCTGATTCCTGTCCCATTCCCCTTAATGCCTCTTTCAAGCATCTCCCCATTTTCCCAAAGTCTGCCCCCCTAAAATCCAGGATACGTGTTTTTGTGTGGTTTGGTTCTGCTCCTTAGTATGCTGTATGTAGTAGCTAAGTGCCCTTTTAACATCCAAACTGTGTAATCATCTTTCCCCTGGGGAAGAATAGTCAGTGAAAAATACGGGAAGAGACGGGCTGGTTTAGGTGAAAATCTGATACCACTTTAGGCAAGAACCTCCTATTAGTTCTTATGACCACTTTATCCCTATGGAAGGATATGAAGTCAGGTTCAACTGACAGGGCCTGTAATTTGCTAATCCGCCTGGTAGAAGTAATAGCTGCCAGGAACACAGTTTTCCAGGTCAAGTACTTCAATTCAGCCGAAGCCATAGGCTCAAAGGGTGGCTGTATAAGCTGAGCAATGCAGACATTAAGATCCCAAGGCGGAGTAGGCTCCCTAAAGGGAGGGTTAATGTGAATAAGGCCTTTGAAAAGCTTCCTGAAAAAAGGATGAGATGCCCGAGAAGAGCCCTTCCCTGCTGAAAGTAATGCAGAGACAGCTGCTAGATGAACCTTCAGAGTGGCAGGCCTAAGGCCTAGACTATTTAGATGAGCTAGATAATCTAAGGTTGTGGAAATGCCTGCAGAATCAGGCACAATACCTTTCTGAGAGCACCAAATACTGAACCTCTTCCATTTGGAATTGTAAGTTTTTCTAGAGGAAGGTTTCCTGGAGACCTTAAGAATATCCAGAACTCCCTGAGAGAGATGTAGAGCTGCATATTCTAACTCTTCAAGAGCCAGGCCTTGAGGTTGAGAGACTGGAGATAGGGGTATCAGATCCGCCCCTGGGAGGAGGAGGAGGAGAGAAGACTGTATCTTCTGGGAAGAGACAGGGGACATGAGACAGCCAAGGACAGCAGTAGAGGATACCAGGGTTGTCTGGCCCAATCTGGAGCCACCAGTATCACTGTGCAGGGCTGAGTTCTTATCTTGATCAGAACTCTGAACAGGAGAGGGAAATGAGGGAAGGCACAGAGAAACCTGCCCTTCCAGTTCAGAATGAGGGCATCCTGGGAACTATTCCCAGGACTGAGATCTGCAACAAACAGAGAGTTATGATTGTCTGGTGCCACAATAGATCTATTTCTGGAATGCCCCTCTTGGAAAATGATCCTCAAATCGCGAGTTCAAGGACCATTAATAATGCCCTGAAATCCTGCTCAGGGCATCTGCCTTACTTGTCCTTCCTGGAGTGAACTGCTACCAGGAAGTCTAAAGAGGAATAGGCAGAACCAAATCTTCATGGCCTCTGTGCAAGGCCGTGAACCGAGTGCCTCCTACTGGTTGATGCCACATTGGTAGTGTTGTCCGTCTGACTTGGACCGTTGCCTTTGACTGAATCCGAAGGTCTGAGCTGAAAAACTGCCCTGAGTTAGGGGTTGATAAGAAGAGACTCTCCAGGGACCAGATCCCTAGGCACAACAGGGCTCCCAGGTGGAGCTCCCCAGCTTGGGAAGAGAAGCATCTGTAGTGCTTTTGATGATTAAAGGAGAATAACCCTCTGAGATATGGTCAGCCACCACTGGAAACCTGGACCAGGTTCGGTCATGGAATCAGTTTGGTGGATAATGTATTCTCTTTGAAAAAAGGACCTCAGAAGGAATTAGATGCCCAACATCTGAAATCGCTCCCTGAACCTGCAGTGGAGGTTGTCATATGGAAGTTGGAGACTTCTCTGTGGAAGAGAAACCTGAGGCCAAAGGAGGCGAGGTCTACTAAAATACCCTTGCCAGAGGAAGGAAAGCTTTAGCGGGGAGTATCAATTCACACCATGAAAGTGAGAAGCTGTACTGGTTTGAGTTGAATTTTGGCAGATTGAGGAAAAGCCTGAGAGACTGACAAGTCCACAGTGGTTGCAGAGCTGACCCAACATGGTCTGACTGCTAGGAGCCCAGTTGTCAGAATGGAAAAATGGTCCTATCTTCCAGTGGCTCCACTACTACAAGGCACTATGTAGACACACTGATGATGATAGGCCAAGGCATGGCAGACTGATAATGGCCTGAAGGCAACTCAAACCTGAGGAATATTTCTGTGGGAGCTTTATGAGGGGGTGGAAGTAGGCATCCTTGAGGTCCAGTGATGCTAGCCAATCTTCCTAGCCTTAAGAGGGAAGGATTATTCCCAGAGTTACCATTTTGAATTTGGGTTTTGAAATGTGTTTGTTCAGATGCCTTAGATCCAGGATGGTCGCCCTCCTGTTTTCTTTGGTGAGAAAATTACCTGGAGTACAAGCCTTTTCCCTGTGTTAGTAGGAACCTTCTCTGTGGCTCTGAGGGCCGGGAGAGAGGAAACCTCTGGTTCTAGGGCAAGGGTTTCTGAAATTGATGCAGGTAAAATAGACTTGGCTCTCCTTTTTGGGCACCTTTTGAAGCTAAGGGCTAGTCTCTGGCTTACTATTTCCAGGACCCACTTGTCTGAGGTAAAAGACTTCCAGGCCTGAAAGTAGTAAGCCAGCCTGCCTCCTACTAGGATTGGTGAGTCGACCTGGGCTGACACCTCAGGGTGTCTGCTTGGCAGAAGCCTTAGACTGGAAGGAAGAAGCAGTCCTGCTCATCCCCCTTCTACCCCTCCCTCAGAAAAAAACCCTTTGTGGGTAAGACAAGGAGACCTGGGCTAGGAAAAGGCCTGTAAAAGGCCTGCCCCTACCCTGGACTACTACTTCTGAGGTAGCTTGCCTCAACAGCTCGTGCACCTGCTAAGTGGTTCTATATTCGTCCATTTTCTTCATATCAGCCTCACTCTGCTCCCCAAACAGAGTTACCAACTACAGGAAAATCCCATTGTAGACTGGGTGTCCTGCTTGTTGAGCTAGTACATCTGAGCAAAGCATGCCTTCTAAGAGAGACACAGATGTAGCCATGACTCTGGATGCCACATCGTTGGAGTCGATAGCACTGTGAAATTGTACTGGATGCATCAATTCCATCACCTTCACCTCCTCCAACTCTTTGGTTAGCTGGGGGAGGCCTTACAGCCAGTTCCAGAACAGTATCCCACCTGGACTTCCGGTACCTGGCTGTAGCCAATATAATTTGCCTGCCTGAGTCCCAAGAGGATGCCAAGTATAGTTTCTTGATCATGGCATCAACTTTCCTGGGTCCTTGTCTGGGGGGTGGCCAAAGGAATGTTTGTCCTGTCACAGGCTGCAGCCTACCACTCCCAACATGGCTGCAATATATGAATAAAGGAACCCACAGCTCAGCCTGATAACATGCATCTCCTGTCATTCTTTTATCTACAGGAGTAAAGAGTTAGGAGTCTACGAATCCTTTGTCTGTTTTCCCAAGGAGCTTGTGAAGAAATAGAACATACTGGACTCTGGGATGTCCATCATCTCCAACAAAATCAGGCTCTTCTCCTCAGCTAACCAAAAAGGGCTGGAGATTTCCAGCCATCCTTGTAAACAAGAAGTGAGAAATGACTTAGAAAGCCTGAGAGGAAGACATCAGAGAATATAATACTGGGGAGATGTTCGTTCAATGGGCACATCAGACCCACCACACGTCGTAGTTATCATCAGGATAGTCTTCGTCCTCCACTCCTCATAGAAAGCATCAGATCGTAATCCGAAGGAGCTGGGTTTCTGACCAAACCGACCGCCTAACTGCGCACTGGTTCAGACAGTGACTGGACAATGCTAATCACTTTGGCTATCTCGTCCAGCGGTTGAGTAGCGGTACTGAATCCAAACAAGCGGACTTTCGTTTCGTGCAGTGGAACCGACCCTCAAGTCAGCTCTCTTTTGTCTGAGCAGGTTGTCGTCTAGGTCAGTGAGCACCTCCTCAGGTTTGACTGTAACCGAACTGAGCTGGCCATCTGGGTCTATGGACTTCGACTCCTTTCCTTCAACCTCTCTCAGTCTTTTTTCTAAGTGGCTTGGAGAAAGTTTTGCAAATTGTGGCAGTCTGACTGGAGGTGGTCAAACCCCAGACACATAAACACAGATGAGGTGGGAGTCGGCCTTGTAAAACCTCCCACACTCCAGCCACAGTGTTAAACGCAGTAGGACGGTTTCTTTTGGGTTTCTCAGACAGCCAACCTACCAAAATTACCCTATAGAGGCATTCAAGCCAGGTAATATCAACCGATCAGTAACTTCGATGTCGCAGGGTTTGGAGAAGAACCGAGAAAAAACCCGGTTGTTTTGAAACCGATTACGTACCAGAACACCACTCTAAAATAATAAATTTAAATCAAGAAACACAAGCTTGGTCCTAACGGACCGACCAAGGAAGAAACCGAAGAAACAAACAATTTCCACAAGTTATTTAAAATCAAATACAGTCACTACCTATCTACCACACTACCTGTACCGTAGACAGAGGCTGGAGATCAGAAAAAACAATAAAGAACAAGTTTTAAACCTAACGTTTTACTTTTACCGAACTGAGCAGAGGAACTCTGGAGCGACTTCACTGTTAGGTGGAATAAAGAATCTGACGGTTGCACTGGTAAGTACCACAGACAGAGGTTTGAAAACGTCCAATGCTTCTGCATGGAGTTAACTCTTTCCTCTCTGGGGCAGTTCAAGTGCTGGGGCTAACAGCATTATGTCTGAATACAGCAAGACTTCATGTTGTTTGAATGCCAGAAACAGTAACAGATGATACCAAGGCTGCTTGGCCCAATCTGGAGCAATAAGAATCACTTTGCAAGACTGTGACCTTTTTATTTTGACCAGAACTTTAAACAACAGAGGAAAGGGGGGAAAAGCATATAGAAATTTCCCCTTCCAATCCAGAAGTAGGGCATCCAGAGGGACTGCGCCCAAGACTGGGGGTCTGCAACAAAAGAGGGGGAGTTGGTGATTGTCTGGGGCTGCAAAAAGGTCTATCTGAGGGGTGCCCCATTTTAAGAAAATCTTTTTGAAGACTAGGGGATCCAGGGACCATTCGTGATGGCACTGAGAAAATCTGCTCACTGCATCTGCTGTCAGATTTCCTTCCCTGGAAGGTGGACTGCTACTAGGGTTGTCTCCAGAGAATAAGCCAGAGACCACAATTTCATGGCTTCTGTGCACAAGGCCACAGACTGAGTGCCTCCCTGCTTGTTGATGTACCACATGGTTGTGGTGTTGTCTGTCCTGACCTGAACCACCTTGTTCTGAACTGATTCTGAGAAGGCTAATAGAGCCAGGTGGACAGCCCTGAGCTCCAGAAGATTGATGTGAAGCAGGGACTCCTGAGGAGACCACAACCCCTGAGCTGTGAGGTCTTCCAAATGAGCACCCCAGCCCAGGAGAGAGGCATCTGTGGTCAGAACAAGTGAGTGGGATTGGGAAATGAAAGGGACACCTTGCCTTAGGTTGCTTTGATCCAACCACCACTGGAGAGCCTGGATCAAAGTCTGAGTCACTGGAACCAGCTTGGTCAGCGAATCCTTTTTCTGAGACCAATAAGCCCTTAAATGGAACTGAATGTCACTCATCTGAAACCTGGCACCTTGTACCAATGCTGTGAAGGCTGCCATGTGACCCAAAAGCTGAAGAAAATGCCTTGCTGGCCGAGAGACTCGAAGGCGAAAGGAAGACGCTAGATCTGCAATGGCCTTTACTCTTGCCAGAGGGAGAAAAGCCTTTGCCTGAACAGTATCCAGTTCTGCTCCTATGAAAGTGAGGAGCTGAACAGGTTCCAGAACTGATTTGGGGAGATTGAGGAGATATCCTAGAGAGGTGAGCAAGTGCTAAATGACTTGCAAGCTTGACCTGACTTGATCTGGGGACTGCCCCCCCGAACAAGCCAGTCATCCAGATATGGAAATATAACAATGTTTTGCCTTCTAAGGAAGGCTACTACTGGTGCTAGGCATTTTGTAAACACCCTTGGAGCTGATGTTAGGCTGAAAGGCATTGCCTTGAACTGATAATGGCCTGAGGGCATCCAACCTGAGGTACTTTCTGTGGGAGCACCTGAAGTGGGATGTAGAGTAGGCATCCTTGAGATCCAGGGAGGCTAGCCAGTCTCCTGGTCTCAGAGAGGAAGAATCCTTCCCAGAGTCACCATTTTGAATTTTTGGTTTCAGTAAATGCTTTGTTTAGTATCTTAGGTCTAGAAGGCCACCACCCCTGCTTCTTTGGGGTAAGGAAGAACCTGGTACAGATTTTGCCCTGAGGGATGTAGGAACCTCTCATGGCCCTGAAAGTAACAGAGAAGAAACCTCTGCCTCTAGGCAGTGGTTTCGGAGCTGTTTGCAGGTGGAAAGACCCCATCCTCAGCTTTGAAAACTCCATGAAGCTGAGGACCAGTCCCTGCGCTTACTACCCAGGACCCACTCCTGTCTCCAGGTTACAGACTTCCAGCCTGGAAGTAGTGCCAGTCTGCCTCCTACAGGGCTAGGAGAGTCAACCCGGGCTGACACATCAGGGTGTCTGCTTGGCAGGGGGATTAGGCTGAGGTGGATGCAGCTCTGCTCATCCCCCTACTACCTCTCCCTCTAAAGAACCCCCTCTGGGAAAAAGGAGAGGGGGCCTGTGCCTGGTAGAAAGGCCTATGAAAAGGCCTGCCCCTTCCTGCTGCCCTTGAGGAGTGGATTGCTTTTCCTTAGCTTGAGCACTCCTATAGGTGGTCCTGTACTCATCCATCTTCTTCATGTTCTCTCTGTCTCTCTCTGTCTGCTCCCCAGAGAATTACTTATAACAGGAAAATCTATGGCCTTAGCCTGGGTATCCTGCGAGAGGCTAGTACACCTGAGTCAAGCCATCCTCCGAAGAGCCACAGATGTAGCCATGACTCATGATGAAACATCATTGGAGTCCACAGCAGCATGAAACTGCATCTTTGATGCCTCAATCCCATCAGCAGCTACCTCCTCCAGCTCCTTGGCTAGCTGGGGGGAAGCCTGCTTAGCCAGTTCCAACACTGTATCCTGTCGTGGGGTGAAGAAATGACTTTTACCAGAAACAGCAAATTGGGTACAACATACCTTACAAGTATGATTTTTATTTAAAAAAAAAAATTCAAGAAAAATACAAACAAATTACTTTTTGTTCAAACAGAGTAAATAAACCAAAAGAAATCATAAAGCACAGCTTAGCTAGAAAATAGAGAGCTATCTTGCCAACATCTATCTGTTCCTGACCTCTCCCAGAGCTCTCCCAGGGAGAACCACACAGGGCCTCTCCCCACGAACATCTGATCTGGGAGTCTAGTTAAATCCTTTTTATATGCTTGTAGCTCCTCCTATAATCCAAAAACACTCCCAACAATGATTTCAAAAATGTATTATTCCCAAATAACATCAATATTTTATTACAAAATCATTTTACACAGATTTGTTTTTACAAATAATCAAGAACATTCTATACTTAGAGAAAACAAACATTTGGAGAAACTTAATTTTGCCCTTAGTATACTCATGTGGGCTACATTACTGAAACTCCGCCCACAAAAAGCAAGGTGGGGGGCAGTTCCTGATGAGATAAAAGGAGAACAATTTAGGGCTGCCCATCCCCTATACAGGCTCAGAACAAGGCAAGCTTCTGAGCAGACACGACTAAAGAGTGAGCTCCATAAAGGCTTGTGTTAAGGAAACTCAGGTATTTAGATATCTTTATTTTACATTGTATAATACCTGTACATAAGCCTGAGTTAGTACATTAAAGAAAAATGAACAAAAAATGAACAGTCACTCAGAGAAGCTTGTGTGTAGTTCAAAGACAAGCAGACAGTTCTCAGTGTACAGTTCAGCTAGAAAAACCAACAGTGCTCAGCACCCAGCTAAGTTATTCATTTAAGTCAAGTGTTTGGCTGAGCTTTGTCAGGATTCAGGACAGAGTTTAATTTCTGACTGCTGAGGGCAAAGACAGGAAGGCAAGTCTACCATTTAAATTCTATACTTTGAAGAATATGAGGCCTAAAGGCTACTTTTCCACTCAGGGCAGAGTTAAAGTTCCCTGTTTGCAATCTGGTTTGCAGACCTTTAATGTGTGAAAGGACCCAAAGTTACAAAAGATTAACAGAACCTTTTTACTTAGCTGGCAAAGTTACGAATGGGGGAAAATAATTATCCAGCATGTTAAGTGGTTTTAGAACGGACTGCCAGTCCATAATAGTATTTTAACCCATCCTCTTCCTGAGCTCTATCAGATATCCAGTGCCAAGAGTTCCCGAAGGCAGAAATGAAACAGAAACTGAATAGCGAGTGGCCAACACACTTTTATAGTAAGAATGATGGTAGCTTAGCAAGGAAGTAAAGAATAAGCAAAAAAATATATATATATATATTTAAAAATACTGTTGTGCAACAGACTTAGAAATGTAAATTAAAGAGTTATAGAAAAAGAGAAAAATAAAGACTTCAGGTCCTGGACTGGTTCTGAAAAATGCAGGGGGGGCCACCATTACAATACCCCCCTATTCAAAAACAAACCAATCTCTACTGGTTTGTATAGAGATCAAAATATTCACACTCCAATAGGAATGGGATGCGGTTTCCACCCACTCTCATAGAAAACCCACCCCAGGGCACCCGTAACAATACAAGATTTACGTAGATTGCATATTCTACATAAATATCTAATTTCTTCTACATAAGTATATTTGCCCTGGGGTTTAGTAAATCTTTAACCAGCACCACACCGAGATAAGAAATCAGCATTTTTATGTCTGGCACCAGGTCGATGTTTGATTTCAAAAGTATATGGTTGTAGTGCCAGGTACCATCTGAGAATACGAGCATTTTTATCCTTCATTTGTTGCAGCCAGCAGAGGGTTATGATCAGTAACAAGCTTAAATTTGTTTCCCCACATATAAAATTTCAAGAGCTTCAATGGCCCATTTGACTGCCAAAACTCCTTCTCAATTGTCGCATATTTATGTTCTCTTGGAAATAAGTTCCGGCTGATATAAAGGATAGGATGCTCTTCTCCTTCAATGTTCTGTGACAATACAGCTCCTAACTCAGTATCTGAGGCATCGGTATGAACCTCAAAAGGCTGGGTAAAGTCAAGGGATTTCAACACTGATGATGAACACAAAGCAGCTTTAATAGCTTGAAATGCTTTTTCACACTCATCAGACCAAGGAAAATTATTGGGGATTGATTTTTTTGTTTGCTCCGTCAATGGTGTAGCTAAGGTAGCAAAGTCAGGAATGAAATGCCTGTAATATCCTGCAAGCCCTAGAAAAGATCTTACTTCTGTCTTTGTCTTAGGAACAGGACAGTTTGCTACCACTGTCACTTTACTGACTTCAGGTCGCAAACTCACATTACCAAGCAAGAATGAACCCTAAATATCTTGTCTCCTGCATGGTTGTGCGGCATTTTGAGGGATTAATCATCAGCCCTGCTGATTGGATGGTCTGGATGACTTTATTCAAATGATCAAGGTGCGAGGACCAATTTTTGCTGATTATTACCACATCATCCAAGTAGGCAGAACAGTACTGTATGTGTGGAGCTAACAGTTGGTCCATGTACCTTGGAAATGTTGCAGGGGCCACGTGTAAGCCAAAAGGCATATACACGAATTGGAAGAAATCAAAGGGCGTACTGAAAGCAGTCTTGTTTTTAGAATCAGCCATTAAGGGAATCTGCCAGTAGCCTTTTGTGAGGTCTAAGGTGGTAATATAAATATAACAAGCCTGACCTATTGGGTCAATGATGTCATTGACTCTGGGTATGGGGTAGCTATCAAATTCTGATACCAAATTCAGCTTTCGAAAATCTAAGCAAGAGTCGGATACCCCCTTCCTTCTTTGGAACTATTACCATTGGAGATGACCATGGACTTACAGATGGTTCTATAATTCCTAGTGCTAACAGCTTATTTATTTCTTCCTTAACCTCTGTAGGTGGTTTTTCAGGTAATCTATACACCTTCTGTCATATGGGATTAGCTGTGGTTCTAATCTGATGTGACACATTACTAGCTTGCCCTGGTTTAGTAGTAAATACAGCAGAAAATTGTTCTAGGAGTTGGTCAATCTCAATTTTTTGTTGTTCATCTAATTGTGAATTAATAACCACATCCTGAAGGTTTTCTGTTTTTTTCCAATCTATGGTATGCTGTATCTAACCCTGTATCCTGACCAGAGTAAACATAGCAACAAGGTTTTGTCTCTATACGCTCATGCCATTTTCTTTTAACAGGTTGACATGGTAGACTTTACTCAATGAGTGTTTTTATGGGGTCTCTATTATGTATGTGACAGGTCTAGTCTGTTCTACAATATTATAAGGGCCTTGCCACTTCATCAATAACTTGTTGTCCGATGATGGTAAAAGAAGCAAAACTTTGTCACGTGGAGTGTACACCTTTTCCTGTGTTTTGATGTCATAAAATTGTTTTGCCTGGACTTCCACAGTTTTTTTATGAGCCTGTTGGGTGTATAAAAGCAACATCTTCCCTAATTCTTTCATGTACTCTAAAATGTTCACATGTTTAATATGGAGATCACCCTCCCAGACTTCTTTCACTACATCCAAGGGTCCACGGGGATTCCGACCATACAGTAATTGAAATGGTGAAAATCCCGTAGAAGCTTGGGGAAATTCTCTATAAGCAAATAAGAATAAAGGTAGGTAGTGATCCCAGTACTTTTCCTCATCATCCACAAACTTGCGCAACATACATTTCAAGGTTCGATTGAACTTCTCCAAGAGGCCATCCATCTGTGGATGATATGGGGTTGTTCTGATTGCAGTAACACCCAACAGTTTATAGAGTTCTCTGAGCAGCATGGCACAAAAATTGGCACCTCTGTCAGTGAGAATCACTTTAGGGATCCCCAACCTACTACAGTAGTACAAAATCTTTTCTGCTATTTTTGTAGTTGAAATTGTTCTCCTTGGGTAGGCTTCTGGATATTTGGTTGTGTAATCGCAAATAACCAGAATAAATCTGTTCTCTTTAGTACTTTTACTTAGGGGCCCAACAATGTCCAGTGCGATACGTTCAAAAGGTTGGGAAACTAGTGGTAAAGGTCTAAGAGGGGCTTGTTCTTTTTTGGTTATCAGTCCTTACTAACTTTCTGACATTCATAACACCCCTTACAGTAATCAGCAACAGATTCATGAAAACCCGGCCAGAAAATCGTTGTAAGAGTCTGGCTAAAGTTCTCTCCCTCTCAGCATGTCCTGCACTGGGAATATCATGAGCAAGATATAACAAATCTGCTCTGTACTTCAGGGGGACCACTAATTGTTCAACCGTTTCTTGTGTGGTAGGATGTGTACAGATTCTGTATAGAATACTGTGTTTCAAAATTATAGGGTTTCTAAAAGTACCATCTAACCCTATCTGAGAAAACACAGAAACAAGGGTAGCATCCTCCTTCTGTTCTTGTGAAATGTTGTACATCTGTAATTTAGGCATTTTATCTACATGTCCCTTATCTTTTTTCCATTGTTGTTGTGCATTTCTCCTTTCTGCTTTAAATTTTCTTGCTTTCCCCACCTCCCCAAATATCCCATCCTGAAAGGTAAAAGGTAGGTTAGTTTGGTCATTTACTGTAAACAATTGAGATCTAGTAGAAACAGCCACTAACTTATTAATACTAACATCCTGACAAGAAGACACAATTTGGGAACAACATTGGTAGTCCTGTCCCAATATAAAAGGAACAGGTAGAGTAGAAACCACCCCCACAACCACATTGTCCTCATGTCCATAAATATTAACAGTCACTGTAGTAGTTGGATATTGATGGATGTCTCCATGTATGCATATCACTCCTGTTGTAGAGGTTATAGGTAACAGGGGGACCAAGTCTGCCCGAATAAGGCTCTGCTTGCTGCCAGAGTCCACAAGTCCATCAACAATATGCCCATTAACACAAATTGGAATAATGAAGTTACCCAGGTTTAAAGAAGCAAAATAAACCGGTTCTTTCTTTTTCTTAGGGCAGAATCTAGCAATATGTCCCATACCATGACAGTAATGACATTCCACTGTTGTATTTGTTACTTTGGTAGGAGTAGGTAATCCCTCCTTCTTAACACCCACAGTACTTTGATTAGATGGAAAAGATGGTCTTACCGGAGTTGTGGTAGTTGCAGGATTACTAGCAGGGAAGCCATCATTTCTCCGATATCCTTTCTGTAAGGGTTGTCGAGCTGCCAAAAAGTCCTCAGCCAAAGTAATAGCAAGATCTGCATTGTCTGGATTATGTTCCCAAATCCACAGCTGCACTTCGGGAGACATAATCTGTATAAATTGTTCCAAAATAAACATGTCCATAATGGCCTTAATGGTTTTCCCTTCTGGTTGGATCCATTTAGTACATAAGTCTTATAATCTGGTGTAGGTTTCTCCTGGTGGTATGTGAGGGGCATGTTTTAAAGTTCTAAATCTCAGTCTACATGTTTCTGAATTGATGTCAAACTGTTTCAAAATCTCTTTTTTTACTGCTGTATAATCAACCTAGACCTATCAGGGAGTCACGCTGGTACATATACTGAAGTTCTCGCCCGACTTAACCTCGCACAACTTATCTCTAGCCCTACACGCATCTCTTCCAACTCAGAGCACCAGTCTCTCCTGGACTGGATGGCTACAAATAGAGCAAATAAAATAATTGCTGCAGGGACCTTTTCAGATTCTATTAGTGATCACCTGCCTACGTTCTGTATCTGGAATGGCCACTGCCTTAAACCCCACCCAAGAATCATTCAATTTCGGAATTTTGCCAAACTAAACCAAACTGCACTTCTCGAGGATATTAATAATATAGACTGGTCTCCCATCTATCACACTGATGATGTAAACACAGCAGTTGAATACCTGATGTCTCAGCTTCTGGCCCTTCAGGATCTGTACATCCCTCTGAAAAAAAGGCATCTCGGGGCTTCCCTAATAAATGGCTAAAAAAAGACCTCCTTCGAGCCATGATAAAAAGAGACAAGGCCTGGACCTTGGCAAAGAAGTCCCAACAATCAGAAGACTGGGTTAACTATAGACAACTGAGAAATGCCTGCAAAAAAGATATTCGGAAGGCTAAAAGGAGCTACTGCCTTAAGCTTCTCCAATCTTCAGCAGGTGATAGCGGGGGTTTTTGGAACCACATCAAAAATGTCATTGGGCAAAGGCCCAAGATGGCCATTACCAACATGACACTGAATGATGCAAACTGTAATAAGTTACCTACTATTGCTAATACTCTTAATGCACAATTCTCGGATCTCTCCGAATACACTGAGAAATTCAACCAACCTCTTTCACCTCCTCCTGAGGTGCAACTTTCGCATGAAACCCCTTTTCGTCTCACATTAGTCTCCTCCACCGAAGTGCTGCATCTCCTTAAATCAGTATCCACCTATGGATCTGATGGCCTGGATGGGCTACTGCTAAGCTTCTTGAAGCAGGCAGCCCCTGCCCTTGCTGTTCCTATTGCAAGAATCTTTAATCTTTCCATAATAACCCAAACGGTACCTACATTGTGGAAAACCGCTCTCGTTGTCCCTGTTCACAAAAAAAGGGGATACCAAAAATATGTCAAACTATAGACCGATTGCCATTCTCTCTACCCTAAATAAACTTCTTGAGAAGGCCATTGCTACTCAGGTCACAAATCACCTGCACCTTCACAACCTTATATCCCCTACCCAGCACGGATTCTGAACAGGACACAGCACCACAACTGCTCTACTTCAGCTGACAAATGCAGTCCTTACAGCGATGGATAACAGCCTGCTCACTGGGGCCATATTTATCGATCTCACAAAGGCATTTGACCTTGTGAATCACTCTCTGCTACTTTACAAACTGTCCCACCTTGGCTTTGACCTGTCGACCATCTCCTGGTTCGATAGCTACCTCTCAGGGAGGTTGCAATTTGTCTAAATTGAATCTGCTGTCTCAAATCTTTCCCCTACCTCTGTTGGAGTCCCCCAAGGATCTATTCTTGGCCCACTCAATTTCTCCCTTTTCATTAACAACTTGCCCTCCCTTCCCTACTCCTCCTCGTTAATCCTTTATGCTGATGACATGGTGCTTCTCCCCGGTGGTAAAGATCCCTTATCAGTAAGAGCACATCTTCAAGCAGACTTCAACTGCTTGCAGGAGTGGTTACTGCAGAACAGGCTCCTAATGAATGCTAAGAAAACCGTAACTGTGCTTTTTGGCCCCCCGTCAAGAATCAGATCTCTTACTCCAGACTTATTAATACATCATCTAGATGACTCCCCTCTTGAATTCGTTACCTCCTTCAGGTATCTAGGAGTCACTCTCGACCCATCTCTTGACTTTAACCTCCACATTGCGGCTACATGTAAGACAGTTTACTGAAAACTTGGTCTTGCCTTTAAAATTAGGTCTCCCTCAATGATGCTGCCCGGCTTGCCATTGCACAAGGATTTCTCCTCCCTGCTCTGACATATTGCTCTCAGGTTTACCTTAAAGCTAGCAAAGGAGCGCTCCAGAAATGGAGCACCTGCTATAACAGTATATGCAGATTTGCTCTCTCCGCTCACAGACTTACCCATCATTGCCTGCTCTACTCGAAAATAAATTGGCTCTCCCCAGACTCACTCAGACACTACTCTGCAGGCTGTACAATTGATAATGTGATCAGAATGGGGTCCCCTAAATACCTTGCCAAACTACTAACTCAGCCCTCCCAAGCATACCTCCTCAGGGCATCTGCTCAAACCCAACTTGAAATTCTCAGATATCTCACAAAAAATGGAGAACGATCCTTCACCATATCTGCCCCCCACTCTTGGAACTCCATTCCCTCTCACATCAAACTCTCCAAATCCCACAAGGCCTTTAAACTGGGTCTTCGGGCACACCTATTAGAATCCGACTGCTGCTCTTGTGCTGTAACTTGAGCCTCTCTCCTAGCATTTTCTCCTCCCTATGGCACTTACTGATTTCCTGCTGGTCTCCAAAACCTGAAAGTTTCCCACATCCAGCAGAAATCCTGTTGTTATAATGCTACTTCATTTAAGTTTTGTTTGCTGTTTGTCATTTCAATTTAGTCATTGATGTATCATCAGATGAAAATAATGAATGCAATGTTATCTGTTTCTGTTTGTCATCACTGATAATGACTGTACCTGACTGTATACTGTTCAAATGTTTGTTCTCACCTCATGCTGAGTCATGAAATACTCTTTAATGTTGACTCTGGTCTCCTCTGTCTGTACTGTCCTGGGTTGTGTCTGAATATAGGCAACATTGTTGTCTAGTGTACTTACCCGGTAAACAGAAAACAAATAAATAAATAATGGATGCACTGTCCATATTAATGTATGCCAGTTGAGCTTTACCTGTTAAATAAGGGGCAAGGCAAACCGCCCAGAGTCTGGGGCCAATTACAGGCTTGGGCTACCCACTCAAATGTTGTTAGGTATGATTCAATATCATCAGTATGTGTCACTTTTGTTAACTTAAATGTCCTTTGTGGTTTGTACACCTTGTCCTGCCCCTAGTGTTCGAAACATCTGTACAGTGTCTGCCCATCTCTGGTCCTGTCTCTGACATTCTATTTCCCTTTTCCAGTACTCTCTTTTGTCTTGTCCTGTTTTACCTGGCTCAGTGCTAGCCACCGCAATAGCTCTTTTAAGTCCTCTGGGGGTACATCTTCAGATCTTTCCTCTGGCTCCTCCATATTTACAGCCTGCATCCAATTTGTAATTTCTTCCATGCCCCCAGTAGCCATACCAGTCCTAATCTTGGGCCTGGTTACAGGAGGCAGTCCAGACAGTAAGGGTTCCCCAGTGATAGCAGTCTGACTTCTTCTTGTAGTTCCATAGGGCTCCTCCATCTTATGAGCCGTGTACATACTGTTTCCTCAAAAGTCACAGATACTAAAGTGCAGTATCTATTCTGGGATCTCTTTTTACTTTGGATCACCAGTACCCCACTTCTGGTACCAATTTTGTCGTGGGGTGAAGAAATGACTTTTTACCAGAAACAGCAAATTGGGTACAACATACCTTACAGGTATTTTTATTTAAAAAAAAAATCAAGAAAAATACAAACAAATTACTTTTTGTTCAAACAGAGTAAATAAATCAAAAGAAAATCATAAAGCACAGCTTGGCTAGAAAATAGAGAGCTATCTTGCCAACATCTATCTGTGCCTGACCTCTCACTGAGCTCTCCCAGGGAGTACCACACAGGGCCTCTCCCCATGAACATCTGATCTGGGAGTCTAGCTAAATCCTTTTTATATGCTTGTAGCTCCTCCTAAAATCTAAAAACACTCCCATCAATTATTTCAAAAACATGTATTATTCCCAAATAACATCAATATTTTATTACAAAATCATTTTACACAGATTTGTTTTTACAAATAATCAAGAACATTCTATACTTAGAGAAAACAAACATTTGGAGAAACTTAATTTTGCCCTAAATATACTCATGTGGGCTACATTACTGAAACTCCTCCCACAAAAGCAAGGTGGGGGGGGCAGTTCCTGATGAGATAAAAGGAGAATACCTAGGGCTGCCCATCCCCTATACAGGCTCAGAACAAGGCAAGCTTCTGAGCAGACACGACTAAAGAGTGAGCTCCATAAAGGCTTGTGTTAAGAAAACTCAGGTATTTAGATATCTTTATTTTACATTGTATAATACCTGTACATAAGCCTGAGTTAGTACATTAAAGAAAAATGAACAAAAAATGAACAGTCACTCAGAGAAGCTGCTGTGTAGTTCAAAGACAAGCAGACCCTTCACAGTGTACAGTTCAGCTAGAAAAACCAACAGTGCTCAGCACCCAGCTAAGTTATTCATTTAAGTCAAGTGTTTGGCTGAGCTTTGTCAGGATTCAGGACAGAGTTTAATTTCCTGACTGCTGAGGGCAAAGACAGGAAGGCAAGTCTACCATTTAAATTCTATACTTTAAAGAATATGAGGCTTAAAGGGCTACTTTTCCACTCAGGGCAGAGTTAAAGTTCCCTGTTTGCAACTGCGGTTTTGCAGACCTTTGCAATGTGTGAAGGGACCCAAAGTTACAAAAGATTAACAGAACCTTTTTACTTAGCTGGCAAAGTTATGAATGGGGGAAAATAATTATCCAGCATGCTGAGTGGTTTTAGAATGGACTGCTAGTCCATAATAGTATTTTAACCCATCCCCTTCCTGAGCTCTATCAGATATCCAGTGCCAAGCGTTCCTGAAGACAGAAATGAAACAGAAACTGAATAGCGAATGGCCAACACGCTTTTATAGTAAGAATGATAGTAGCTTAGCAAGGAAGTAAGGAATAAGCGAAAAAATATATATATTTAAAAATGCTGTTGCGCAACAGACTGAGAAATGTAAATTAAAGAGTTATAGAAAGAGAGAAAAATAAAGACTTCAGGTCCTGGACTGGTTCTAAAAAATGCGGGGGGGGGGGGCGGCACCATTACATATACCACCTGGATTTTTGGTACCTAGCTGCATAGGCCATGTAATTTGCCTGCCTGAGTCCCAGAGAAGATGCCAAGTACTGTTTTTTGGCCATGGCATCTATCTTCCTGGAGTTCTTGTCAGGGGTGTGTGAAGCCAAAGGTATGCCAGCCTTGTCACAGGCTGCAGCCTGCACTACCCCAACATGGCTGCTTTGCTGGTAAAGGAACTCCGAATCAGAGCCTGACAACAAATACCTCTTGTCCACCGGATGTAATGAATTGGGAGTCTTCAACAGTTTGTGTATCTGTTTCCCAAAAGACTTATGGAGGTGAATAGACAATCTTTTGGACTCTGGGATATCCATCATCTCCACAATGTCAGGCTCCTCTGACTCCCCTACAGTCTCACCCAAAGGAAGCTGGAGGGTCTCAGCCACCTTTCTGTAGAACAGAAAATGGAAAAGGACTCAGAAAGCCTAGGAGGGGAAACACCAGAAGGTCTCTCTGGGGAGATGTTCGGTTCAATGGGCTCATCCAGACCTTCATCACTGACTTCCTCGTCTTCGTAGTCGAAATCCTCGTCCCCCTCCAAATCCGGTTCATAGAAATCTTCAGGGGAGTAATCGGGAACCGGAGGAACCGACTGAACCGAGCGCCTAGTTTGCATTGTCGGATCAGTCGGAACCGAATGGAGCGATTCCACTATGTTAATCGCTCTGGCTATTTCTTCGGCAGTTGGATGTAATGGTTCTGGATCTGAACCAGAGGACTTATCTTTTCTCTTTCTCTTCGTCGGAACCGACCCTTCGGGATCAGCTCTCCTTTTGCCCAAGGAAGTCTGGCCCTGGTCAAAGGGCACTTCCTCTGGTTTGGTGGAAACTGAACCGGGCTTGCCATCCGGGTCAGTGGATTTTCCGGCCTCCTTTTCCTGCAGCCTACCCAATCTCTTATCCAAGGTGGATTTGGGAAAATTCTTACAGATCTGGCAGTCTGATTCGAGGTGGTCAAACCCCAGACAATACACACAGGTGGTGTGGGGATTGGCCTTCGCAAAGGCCTCCCCACACACACCGCAGTGTTGAAACCCAGTGGGCCCGTTTTTTTTTTTTCTGGGTTTCTCAGACCGAGCCATAGTACCAAGAAAAACTTGCCCTTTACACGGCTTCAGGCCAGGCAAGACCAAACCAATCAGTTCCTAATCGTGTTATGGGTATGGGAAAAAAAACGAAATTACGTTTTTTTTTTTTTTTTAACCGATGGGCACCGGAACCTCAAAACCTAAAGGGGAAAATAACAGAAAATAAGTGTAATCAGTTCAGCCGAACAGACTAAACTACCCCCAACTTTCCTCACACTAAACATTTTTTTTTTTTTTTTTTTTACAATTTCCACACAGAAAAACAAGACAATCTACTCACAACCACAGCAGGAGTAATCTGAACCGAAATAAAATAAAGTTTCAGTCTGAACAGATGACTTACTGCACTGAAACTGAGCGATGGAGAATCTCTCAGGAGCAACCGTTCAGTCAGGCGGAGTAAAGAATCTGATGGTTAGGTCTGAAGTGCAGCAGGTAGTGGTTTGAACAGAGCACGAGCTCAACGTTCTATGCCCTGGCATAGAGTTGACCCTTAGTTCTCCGGGGCAGTTCCAGTGCTGGGGAATACTGCATATTGTTAGAATACAGCAAAACTTCATGTTGTTTGAATTACATTACAGAGATCTCCTGTCAGTGTAATATATGCTGTAGCTTCAGTGAAACTTGGGGGCATCCATGGAGCACAGGCTGTCTTATGTGAGACAATCACATACTGTATTTTTATATTACAATTAGCATACAATAATCATAACCAGCTGGCCAAGCATCTCAGAGGGTTGATGCCAAGATAGCTTACACAGGTGCGATACAACGTTGCAGTGCCATGCATGCATGGTCCTATCTTGGTGCTGGCACTCAGGATGATTTTTGGCTCCCGCAGAGTCCTGGTGGCCTCCGACTTGAATCTAGCAGTATGAATGAATGGTGAAGACTTTAAGTCCAGGAAGATCCACATGTTCTGCTCCAGAGATGGAGCGATCTGAGACACAGTGATCATCCTGAAGGTGCGCGATCAAAGGAATTTGTTCAGGTTGTGCAGATCTAAGATGGGGCACCAGGCCCCCTGTCCGCTTTGGGACCAGGAAGTATCTGGAGACAAACCCTGGACCCACTAGAGGGTCTGGGACTTGAGCCACCACCTCTTTCTGGTGGAGCCGAATGGCTGACAAAATGTGGACACCATGTCCTCCTGTGGGGAACGCGCTTGGCAAGGTGGGTAGGCCTCAAGCTCTACAGGCAGACCAGAGCCGACCATCTCGAGGACCCACCTGTCCACAGTGACAGCAGACCAGAAGGAAAGGAAGTTGCGGAGCGCACCCCCCGCCCCTGGAGGACCCAGGATGGGTATGGGGAAGGCACCCCCATCCTGTCACTGGGCAGGCTTGGAGGAGGAAGGGGGACTGGCTGAGGGAGCACCAGAACCTCAACTGCCAGTTTTGTGGTAAACCAAAGCAATGGACTTTTGCTCAAGGATGCCAAGCCGGGGGCTGGGATGGCTTGGACTTGGGGGCAGAGAGGGACCAAAAGGGCTTCTATCTTTGAAGTTTGGAGCCCATGGGATCCCTCTGAGCTGAGGTGAGAGTCCAGGGTGGCACTGGACTTCTCAATGTGAGTTAGGTGCCCTTCACCCTGGCTTGAACAAGTCAGTGCCCAAGAAGGGGACATCCGCCAACTTACGCTGGGTATCAGCCGTAAAGGTAGAGATCTGCAGCCAAGCCCTGTGGTCCATGGTCACCGCAGCAGCCGACGATGTCCGTGGCTGTCTATAGATGCTGTTGAGTCACTGCTCGGCCCTGGTCCTGGACTTGCTTGACCATGATCTGCTAGTCAGCTGGGAGGTAGGGAAGCACCTCATAGAGAGTGCCAAGAAGGCCATGAGTGAAATGGGCCATCAAAAGGGATGAACTCACCTGCCAAAGGCAGAGTGAAGAGGCTGCATAGACCTTCTTGGCCATATGATTCAGCTTCTTGGATTTCTTGTTGGGAGGCTTGTCCATGTCCCAGACATTGCTGGCATGCCAAAATTTATTTATTTATTTTTTATTTAGTTTTTGTTGACCGGGTAAGTGCACTAGACAAATCCTGCCTATTTTCAGGCATGACCCGGGGGAGGGGGATACAGATGAATGCCAACTGACCTTGAACCAGATTAAGCTGTTGGTGGTATTTTTAGTGAATGAGGGAAATTTGGCCAGGACACCGGGGAAATTCCCCTACTCTTTTCGAGAAGTGCCATGGGATCTTTTACATCCACCTGAACTACCACCAATCCAGGTAGATGAGACCTCGGTTTAACATCTCATCCGAAAGACGGCACCTCAGAAGTGCAGCACCCCTCTCATGCTGCACTACAATGTCAGTACTGGGATATTAACCCAAGTGCCAGATGTGGGAACTGAACCCACAGCCCTCTGATATCCCGGCCTCAGAGGTGAGTGTGCTACCTACTGAGCCACTGACAAAGACTGAGACGGCCACTACATTCTCAGCCAAGGGATGCTCGGTGAAACCTGACATGGCACCCATAGGGACCACATACATTCAGGTCTTATGGTCTGACTGCACAAGGCAAGAGGCAGGGTGCTGCCAAAGCTCCAGAGTGGGGCCATGAATGGCCTTAGCGACGGGGAAGGCAACCCAAGGGGAGTCCCACCGGTTGAGAATTTCAAGGGATACTTGGCCCATTTCTGGAAGGGCTCCATCTGAATCCCAGTCAACTCCAAAATCAAATGTAGCGATTCCCTGAAAGAGGTGGGACCATGGTTCATGGACAAATCCTCCCCGGACTCAGCGTCCAACAGATGAGAATGCAGGAAGGAGTCCTCAGACTCCAAGAATTCATCAAAAAGCAGCCTGTCGCACGAGCCCCTGCTGACCCTACGTGGTCTGTCGGGAGTCACAGTGATCGACAGCCGGCCAGGAAGCCCGCTAGTGATATTGGCATCTTTGGCGGTGGGGGGGGGAGACACCATTCTTCGGCTGCTTAGGAGACGGTTTTACCTGGATGGGAGGAGAGGCCAGAATATGCCAAGCTGGACTATGCAGATGCCTCAGTTGCGGGAGCCATGGAAGAGTCGGGCTGATGGCCAGAATCAGCTTAACCTTGGAAAACATGAGTCAGTGCCACGAGTTCTTCATAGCACTGGCGCATCTTGCAGCACAGCCTCTTCTCATCATAAGAGGAGGAAGAAAAATAGTGGTGGTGCCACTTGCCCGAAAGTCAACAGCAGGAATGCCGATGATGATGTGTGTTGCTCGACTCCAGACTGTGGGATTGCGATCGCGACCATCAGGGAACCGGCAAAAGCCAAGGATTCTCTGAGGTACTGGGATCGTGAGGGTTATTGACTGGATCAGCATGCTGGTCTGACCCACCATGAGATGTAACAGGTAGACCTGGTGTCCTAGAAAATGCGGTATCCACCTCATCCTACGACAGCACATTGATCAGCTCGAGAAATATCTCGACAAGTTGGTCAACAGGCGTCTTGATCGACTGGCCCAATGGGGAGACTGTGGAGCCAGCAGATTGGACTGAAGGATCGACCGTAGTTGAAACCTCCAGAGAAGCACAGGAATCAGAGGCCCGAGAGCGCTCGGGACCACGATCATCAGTGAGGCGTCTTAGTCTCCGTTTCGCCGCTGAGGATTTAACGCCTCAAAGGCCCTGCCCAAGGGTGGAAGGGACTGGAACAAATCCCTAAATGCCCCCATTAAGGTGGCACCAAAGGAAAGTGGCACAAAGGCTGAAGAGGCATAGAAACATAGAATTTGACGGCAGATAAGAAAAAATTACTCACCTTAGTAATGTTGTTTCTTCTAATGGAGTCTTGCTATATTATAGACATTAGCAGTTTGATCCAGCTCTAGAACTGCCCCGGAGTGAAATGGTTAAAACCATTCCAAAATAGAATTTTGGCATGAGAGCAGCTCTATCTGTGTCATTTCAAACTTGAACTGTCAGATCTTTACGAGCCAAACTCACTAAGGTCTGTGTGGAAGCTGTAACCTACACTAGCCAAATGGCTACCTAAATAATAACCATTGATGGTCCCAACACCCAAGACTCAAGTCAGGGGACCAGAAATACTAACACCATTCTAATAATATGAAAATGGAACATAAGTATAATAAAACACACACGCGTACATCCACACCCCAAAGTCCCAAAGGGACAAAATGCTAACAGGACATAAGTAGTGCCCACACTAAGTTGCCCGCACCCCACCAAGTAGAGGTTCTGAGAGGGGCAGGTTGGGGGAGGTCTATAAATATAAAGACTCCATTAGAAGAAACAACATTACTAAGGTGAGTAATTTTTCTTCAGACAACATGAAGTCTTGCTATATTATAGACATTAGCAGAATACACAGCAGTACCTCCATGGAGGAGGGCAGAACCTACTTAGGAATAGGCTCTGAAGAACAGCTGTGCCAAACCGAGCATCTCTCCTGGCCTGGACATCCAGGAGTAATGCTTGGTAAAAGTGTGTCCGTTTCAAGTAGCAGCCTGGCAAATCTCTAATAAAGGATATCTCTGGCAGCAGCTAGAGGCAGAGCTGTACCCTGGTAGAATGAGCCCTCAAACCGGGGGCTCTGCCCACTTTCTGATAACAAAATGGATACAAAAGACAATCCACCTGGCTATTGATTTCTTAGTGGCAGGTTTGCCTTTCCCAACTTCACCATAGGTAAGGAAAAGTTGGAGGGATTCGAACCTGTGACCTTTGGTACGCTCTATATAATAACTAAGAGCTCTCTTAACATCCAGGCTGTGCAACCTCCTCTCACCCGAAGAGGAGTGATCAGTGAAAAATACTGGAAGGGAGATAGATTGATTAAGATGGAAATCTGAAACCACCTTAGGCAAAAACTTCCTATTAGTCCTAAGGACTACCTTATCCCTGTGGAAAGAAATAAAGTCAGTCTCCACTGACAAGGCTTGCAATTCACTTATGCCTGGCAGAAGTGATAGCCACTAGAAAAACAGTTTTCCAAGTTAGATACTTAAGCTCTGCAGAAGACAGAGGTTCAAAAGGGGTTGCATTAACTGGGCAATGCAAACATTAAGGTCCCAAGCAGGGGCGGTTCCGAAGGGAGGATTAGTATGGAGTAATCCCTTAAAAACTTGGAAAACACAGGATGAGAGGAAAGAGGGATGACTTTCCTGCTGACACAAAAAGCAGACACAGCTGCCAAATGAACTCTCAGGGTAGCTGGTCTGAGACCCAAGGAATTAAGATGTACCATGTAATCTAACAAAATGGGCAATTCAGCAGATTCTGGGAAATATTTTTCCCAGCACACCAAATGGAAAACCTTTTCCATTTAGAACTGTAAGTAGCCCTAGTGGAAGGCTTTCTGGAAGCCTTTAGGATCTCAAGAACACCCTGAGAGAGGTGTAAATCAGCAAACTCTAACTCCTCAAGAGCCAGGCCTTGAGGTTGAGGGATTTGAGGTCCGGATACCAAACCCTTCCCTGGGCACAAGTCAACAGATTGTGATTCCTGGGAGGCACAGGGGAAGATGGACTGTCAGAGACAGAAGGAGTGGGTACCAGGACTGCCTGGCCCAATCCGGGGCAATCAGAATCACCCTGCAAGGCTGAGATCAGATTTTGACTAGTAATTTGAATAGGAGAGGAAAGGAGGGGGAAGCATAGAGGAATTTCCCCTCCCAATCCAGAAGAAGGGCATCCAGGGGAACTGAGCCCAGCACTGGAGGTCTGCAAAAGAACAGAGAAAGTTTGTGATTGTCTGGGGCTGCAAAAAGATCTATCTGAGGGATGCCCCACCTGGCAAAAACTATCCCCAACACTTGAGGATCCAGGGACCATTGTGATGGCCTGGGAAATCCTATGAGGGCATCCGCTAGGACATTGTCCTTCCTGGAAGATGAACTGCTATGAGGGAAGTGTTCAGGAAATAGGCCAGAGACCACAACTTCATTGCCTCGGTGCACAAGGTCAAGACCGAGTGCCCCCTGTTTGTTGATGTACCACATTGTTGTGGTGTTGTCTGTTCTGACTTGTATCACCTTGTCGTGGACAGATGCAGAAAAGCTTGAAGAGCTAAAAGACAGCTCTGAGTTCCAGCAAATTGATGTGGAGCAGAGATTCCTGGGGACCAAACTCCCTGAGTGGAAAGTCGCCCATGTGGCTCCCCAACCCAGAAGGGAAGCATCTGTAGTGAGAGTCAAGTCATGAGAAGGGGAAATGAAGGGACCCCGCTCTTAAATTGCTCTGATCCTGCCACCACTGGAGAGCTAGGATCAAGGTTGAGTCACTGGGACCAACTTGGAAGGGGTCTCTTCTCTGAGACAAAAGGTTCTCAAGTGAAACTGAATGTCTCTCATCTGAAATCTGGCTCCCTGCACAACAGCTGTGGATGCAGCCATGTGCCCCAGGAGCTGCAGAAAGTGTCTTGCTGGTCGAGAGACCTGCAGAGTGAAGGAAGAGGCCAGAGCCACTAAATTCCTTACCCTTTCTGGGGAAGAAAGGCTCTGGCTAGCTTTGTGTCCAATCTGCCCCTATAAAGGTGAGTACCTGGACTGGTTCCAGAACCCACTTTGTAGGTTTAGCAGAAAACCCAGGGAGGTGAGAAGCTGCTGGGTGACCTGCAGGTGAGATTTTACCTGTTCTGGGACTGGCCTACAATGAGCCAGTTGTCTAGATAGGGAAACAGCAATCCTCTGCCTCCTTAAGTGGGCCACTGCCACTGGTAGACACTTTGTGAATACCCTTGGAGCAGAGGTAAGGCCAAGGGCATTGCTCTGAACTGGTAATGACCTGAGGGCAGTTCAATCTGAGGTACTTTCGATGGGATCTTCTGATTAGGACATGGAAATAGGCATCCTTGAGGTCCAGGAGGCTAGCCAGTCCCTGGCCTTAGGAAAGGTAAAATCATTGCCAAGTTACCATTTTGAACTTTGGTTTCAAAGATGCTTGTTCAGATATCTGAGATCTAAAACAGGCTGCCATTCTCCTGTCTTTTTGGGGTAAGGAAGTATCTGAATACAGACCCCTGCCCTGATGCAGGGAGGAACCCTTTCTACTGCTCTGAGAGCTAACAGGGATGAAACCTCTGTTTCCAGAGCGAGGTCTCTGAAGCACTTGCAGGTAGAAAAGTCTGCTTCTCAACTTGGGAAACTTTTGAAGCTGAGAACCAGACCTGGCTACTACTTCCAGAACCCACTTGTCTGAGGTTAAAGAAGCCCAATTCTGACTGAAGTAAGCCAGCCTGCCCCCACTGGTACAGGAGAATCGGCCCTGGGCACCCCATCAGGGTGCCTGTTTCAGGAGCTTTAGGCTGGGGGTGGGAGCAGGTCTGCCCATCCTCGCCTGCCCTGCCTCTGAAGAAGCCCCTCTGAGCATAGGCAGAGGAGGCCTGAGTCTGGTAGAAAGGCCTGTAAAAGGCCTACCCCTACCCCTGGGGCATGCCTTTGAGGAGTGGCTTGCAGCTCCTTAGCCTGGACACTCTTGTAAGTAGTCCTATATTCATCCATCTTCTTCATGTAATTCTCTGTCTGCTCTCCAAACAGAGAATTTCCCCACAGGAAAATCCATAGCCTTAGTCTGGGTATCCTGTGACAAACTAGTACACCTGAGCCAGGCCAACCTACAAAAGCTACAGATGTGGCCATGACCCTAGAGGAAACATCATTAACATCCACAGCAGCATGAAACTGAACCTTAGAGGCTTCAATGCCATCAGCAGCCACCTGTTCTAGTTCACTAGCCAGCTGGCCATGGGCCTGCTTGGCCAATTGCATAACAGTATCCCATCTAGATTTCTGATACCTAGCTACATAAGCCATATAATTTGCTTGCCTGAGTCCCAGAGAGGCTGCCATATACTGTTTTTTTGCCATGGCATCAATCTTCCTGGAATCCTTGTCAGGAGGATGTGAAGCCAAGGGAATATTAGCTTTATCACAGTCAGCAGCCTGAACTACCCCAACATGACTGCATTGCTGAGAAAGGAATTCTGTATCAGGGCCTGACAATGTATACCTTCTGTCCATCTTTTTATCAAGAGGAGGCACAGAATTAGGAGCTTTTAAAATTTTAATTGTTTGTTTCCTAAAAGACTTATGTAAAGGAATAGACAATCTCCTAGACTCTGGAATATCCATCATTTCTACAAAATCAGGCTCCTCTTGCTCATCCACAGCCTCTTCTAAAGGAAGCTGGAGGGTTTCAGCAACTTTTTATAAAACATAAAATGAGATGGGGACTCAGACAGCATGGGGAGATTCTAAAGGTCTGTCTGGGGAGATGTCCGGTTCAATGGGCACACCAGACCTTCCAGCCACATTCATACTGTTCATAATCCTCCTTCACCTCCTCTGGTTCATAAAATTCCTCAATATCATAATCCTGAACCACTGGGACCGGACGAACTGACCTTTTACCAGATAGTGGTGGTTCGGACGGACCCTGAGACAGTGACTGGACAATTTGTATGGCTTTTGCTATCTCTGCAGCAGTTGGAGAAGGAACTTTGGACTCCAGACCTGCTGATTTTCTTGTTTTCTTTACTGGAATTGGTTTCTCAGAACCAGCCTTTCTTTTGCCCGAGGAAGTCTGGCCCTGGTCAGAGGGCACTCCCTCTGGTTCAGTTGGCACCGAACCGGGCTGGCCATCTGGGTCAGCGGACGTTTTGGCCTCTCGCTCCCTGAACCTGCCCAATCTTTTTTCCAGGGTGGCTGCAGGGAAATTCTTACATACCTGGCAGTCTGACTGGAGGTGGTCAAACCCCAGACAATAAACACATGTGGTGTGTGGGTCAGCCTTGGCAAAGACTTCCCCACAAACATCACAGTGTTGAAACCCAGTGGGCCCGGTTTTTCTTTTGGGTTTCTCAGACATAATTCCAGCCTAACCAAAAACTTGCCCTTTTAACGGCAGTGACAGGCAAGACACCCTTATCAGTTCCTAACTGTGTCACGGGTATTGGAAAAAACGTAATAAATCTGGTTTTTTTAGAACCGATAAGAACCGGGAACCGCACTCTAAAATAGTAACTTTTAGTTTTAAATGAGTTTTAAACCCACTGATCGGTTCAAAACCGAACCGATAACTTACAAGTTCCACACAGACAAAACCTTCATTTACTTACGGTTACCACAGATAAAGCTTGAACCCAACGGTTTTACGGTTAAAATAAAACTATTCTCGGTTAAATCCAACTGAGAAAACACTTTTAAACTGAGAAATGAACCGAGCAGAAGGAGAAATCTCTGGAGCGACTGTTCACTGAGGCGGAGTAAAGAATCTGACAGTTCAAGTTTGAAATGACACAGATAGAGCTGCTCTCGTGCCAAAATTCTATTTTGGAATGGTTTTAACCATTTCACTCCGGGGCAGTTCTAGAGCTGGATCAAACTGGTAATGTCTATAATATAACAAGACTTCATGATGTTTGAAGGACCGCTTGGCCCACCCAGTCTGCACATTTCCCTACCTAGTGAATAAGCTGCAGATCCTAGTTAACCAGCAGCCTACTTCTTCCTACCCCAACCCCCTAGAATTGCCTTATGACTGTCCCATGCATGCTTGAATTCCACCACTGTTTTTGACTCCTCAACCTGCTCCGGAAGGCCGTTCCATGCATCCACAACCCCTCTGTGAAAAATACTTTCTTAAATTACCTCTGAGCCACCCCCAACTTCAAATTGTGCCCCTTGTTCTTGCACACTCTTTTTGAAAGATGCTACCCTCTTGGACTTTGTTGATTCCCTTGAGGTACTTGAAAGTTTCTATCATGTCCCCCCCCCCCTCCTTTCCTCGAGGCTATACATATTAAGCTCCTTAAGTCTCTCGGTGCAGACCCTGCACCATTTTAGTTGCCCTCCTCTGGACAGCTTCCATCCTGTCTATGTCTTTGCGGAGATTGGGTCTCCAGAACTGCACGCAGTATTCCAGATGGGGTCTGACCAGCTGTCTGTACAGAGGGATAATAACTTCCTGTTTTCTACTGGTGATGCCTCTCCCTATGCATCCCAGTATCCCCCCAGCCCTCCTTGCTGCCCTCTCACATTGCTTGCCCACCTTTAGGTCATCTGATATGACTACCCCCAGGTCCCTTTCCATTTTTGTTGTTGTTAGTATCTCACCCCCCATTGTGTACTCTTCCCCTGGGTTTTTGTTTCCCAGGTGCATTGCCTTGCACTTCTTAGCATTGAATCTAAGCTGCCATACATTTGACCATTCCTCTAACCTTGCCAAGTCGCTTCTCATCCTTTCCACCCCACCTTGTGCATCAACTCTGTTGCAGATCTTTGTGTCATCTGCAAAGAGACATACTTTTCCTTCCAGTCCCTCTGCAATGTCACTTATAAAGACATTGACGAGGACTGGTCCTAATACTGAACCCTGCGGTACCCCACTAGTAACCCCCCTTTCTTCAGAGTGGACTCCATATACTATTACTCTCTGTGTCCTATTCTCCAGCCAATTCTTTACCCAGGCTGTCATCTTGGGACCCACTCCCAGGCTAGCTAACTTGTATATTAATGTTTTGTGTGGGACTGTGTCAAATGCCTTGCTAAAGTCTAGGTAGACCATGTCCACAGTCCCTCCCTGATCTACTACTTTGGTCACCCAGTCAAAGAAATCTATCGGATTTGTCTGGCATGACCTTCCCGCTGTGAATCCATGCTGCCTTGGGTCCTGTGCCCCTCTGGCCTCTAGATACTTGACAATTCTTTCCTTCAGAAGTGATTCCATCATTTTCCCTACCACTGAGGTTAAACTAACAGGTCTGTAGTTTCCTGCTTCTGCCTTGCTCCCACTTTTGTGAAGGGGGAATCACATCTGCCCTCCTCCAGTCCTCGGGTACCACCCCATCCTCCCATGATTTGTTAAAGAGGGTAGTCAGTGGTGTCACTAGTTCTACCCTTAGTTCTTTTAGAATTCTGGGATGAATCCCATCAGGCCCCACTGCTTTGTCCACCTTCAGTTTTAAGAGTCCTTTCAGAACCCTTTCTTCTGTAAATGGGCTGGTATCAACTTCTGTATCCAGAGTGTTACTACTGTTTGTTTTAGGTACCGCCCCCTCTTCCTTTGTAAATAACTGAGCAAAAATATTTGTTTAGTATCTCTGCCTTTTCACAGTCACCCTCTGCCCACCCTCCCTCCCTTTATTAAGCCTCACTATCCCTCCCTTGGTCTTCCTTCGCTCCCTGATGTACCTATAAAGGTTTTATCCCCTTCTTAACTGAGCTGGCTATCTTTTCCTCGGTTTGGGCCTTTGCTGTTCTGACTGCCTTCCCAGCCTCCTTTGCTTTAACTGATGCAGTTCTCTGTCCTGCTCCTTCTGTGATTCCTTGTACTTCCTGAATGCTTTCTTTTCTCTTGAACCTTCACTGCCACTTCCTTTGAGGAACCATAGTGATTTCTTACATCGTTCGTTTTATTTGCTTCACACAAAGGCTTGTTACCTCTGTGATGGCAGTTTTATTATTCCCCATTGTTCTTCCACCCTCCTTCCTGCCCATTTTGCTAGTGCATTCTTAGGCACTCACCCATTTTAGCAAAGTCAGCCCTCCTAAAGTCCAGTACTTTTGCCTTTGTATGGCTTGACTCTATTGCTGTGTTTTTGTGAACCATACTGTTTGAGGTTGCTAGTTCCCAGATGGCTACCCACTTCTACATCTGTGATCCTCTCTTCATCTCCATTTAAGAGAACCAGGTCTAGATTGCTCCTCTCGAGCGGGCTCCAATACTAGTTGTCTAGGCGTGCCCCTGTAGGGCATCTGGAATAACCCCACTCTTGAAGTGGCTGCTGCAACTGCACTCCAGTTAACATCTGGCATATTCAGATCACCCATCAGCAATATCTCCCCTTTTCTGCCATTCTAAGTATACTTTCTATCATTTCTTGTCCATTTCCTCCCCTGAGAAGAGATCTGTATTAACCCTGTATGGGATTGTGGTGCCATTGCTTGCCTCCAAATTGACCCACAGTGCTTCTCCTCCTCCCTGTTTACCCTTTTGTTCTGTTGCTTTGATTCCTTCCCTTATGTAAAGAGCTACTCCTCCTCTTTTACCCTCCCTGTCCCCCCTGTAGATAGTGTACCCTGGTATGTTTATGTCCCAGTCATGGTTTTGTGTGTGCCATGTTTCTGTGACTGCCACGATATCCAAATGTTCCTCCTCCATCAAGGCCACTAATTCAGGAAGCTTGTTACTCAGACTACGGGCATTAGTACTCATTGCTCTCCATTTTTTGATGGCTTTACCTTCTGTTGCGGCATCCCCCACTGACCTTTCTACCTCAGTCTTTCTCATTTAGTACCCTGTTTTGTAGGGAGAGGCTGGGATTTTCCTGCTGCTTATCAGTGCCTCCCCTTGACTAGTTTAAAAGCTTGCCAATGAAGCATTTAAACCAATTGCTCAAAAGACTTGTTCCTTCCTGGACAGATGCAGACCATCCTGCCAGTATAGGCTGGTGTCCTCCAGGTGGAACCCCAGTCCCCAATGAAGCCAAACCCTGTGCTCCACACCATTTTTTCAACCATTCATTAAACTGCATGGTGCAAAGTACCCTCGCCTCACTCATGCCATTGACAGGCAGCACCTCTGAGAAGGATACTGTGTGCTACTTGTCTTAGGCCCCTCCCCAATTCTACAAAGTCCTTCTGCACTGCTCTAATCTCATGATGAGCCAAGTCATTTGTCCCTAGGTGGACAATGACGTCCAGCTCAGACTCCCGTGCAGCTGTTCTCGTGATCCTGAGGATGCATTTCCTGTCCCTCCAAGCCATGGCACCAGGCAGGCACCTTATTTCAGTTTTCCCTGCTCCCCCCAGTTCTATCCCCCTAATAATTGAGTCCCCCACCAGGAGCTGCTTCCTTTCCTTGTGGTGTTCTCTGCCTCCTTCCTGTGGGCCTCCCTTGTGACAGTTGTCCTCAGTCTCCTTAGTCTCCTCTGCGGGTACATCCATAGGGGAGCTATGCTCCCACAGAATGGTATATGGATTGTGGAGTGGAACTGACTGGGTGTGCCTCTATTCCACCATCCTCACCTTCCCTGAGCCCACTGTGGTCCAACTGCTGTGCTTTCTTTGCAACCTCTGAGGTAGTGGTGGTGGTTCTGGTGCTCCCTGGATGGGGGAGGTTCCCTTCCTACCGTCCAGTGTGGCCTGGGGGAAGGTTCCTTACTACTGTCCAGTGTGGCCTGAAGACGGGCAACTTCCTCCCTCAGGGCAGAGAGTTGTCTGCAAATAGGGCATCATCTCAGTCTCCAGAAAGACTCCCGGAAGACTGCTGCCGCACAGCCATTACAATGCACTACTCCCCACATGTTTATCTACTTTTTTTTTGTGTGTGTGATTGGTTTGTTATATAGAAATATATATATTATACAATGTGTATGCTTATATTGTCAGTGCAGTGTGCTAGAGAGGATATGACAATGATATGCACCTTGCACTCTTGAGGAAATGATGTCAGAACCCCAAGTATAAAGGAACTATTTCCGGGGTGGGTGGGGTAAGGGTGGGAAGGGTTGGGCCTAAACTGTGCCCTCACAAAACAATCAGCTAAAACTCTGACCCACCGCTACGATGAGTGCCTTCCTGTCAGCAAGATGCCCTACACAACAATTTGACAGAGAAAATACCCTGCTAATCAAACAGAGAAAAATCCAGACATCCAAGTCAGACAAAGGTAAACCTCCCCAGCCCTAAAACAGCCTGGTGGGTTGTGCTCTGAAAGCAGTCAGCCCCAAAATAAGTCAGCTGTGCTTTAAACTCTTCTTGCACTGAAAATCTTAAGAATTGTAACAAAAGTAAAGCTAGATCCACCTCCCTCTGTTGCTTGAAAGACTCTTTTCCTGATAATTCTAAGTTCCTTATTTCACCTTTCAGTTAGAAGTAGCCTCCACCTGCAGAATATCTGCTACAAACCAAAGACAATTGTAAGGTTCACCTCCCTCTGTTGTGAGCACAACTTGCTTTCTTGCAAATCCTATGTTCAGCATTGCAGCTTCCAGCCAGAGGTAGTTTCACTTGAAGAATATTAGCTGTTCCTGTGCCTTGTGGCCTGAGCCACAGCCTCTTCATAAGCCGCAAATTGTTCTGCAGACCCCACATCCATGGCTACCGCCCAATGTGTGTCTTTCAACTGAACGGGAGGGTCCCGTTCATCTGGGTGCCCTAAAAGTAGCCGAGTGTGCCAGTCTTCCAGAGTACTGGGATGCAAGGTGCGACACAGGCCACATGCCTGGGGATTGAGATTGTGACCTAGGCAGTAGATGTACGAGATATGCAGGTCCGTCCGGGACATCTTCTGCCCACACTTGCGTTTCTTGAAACCGTGTGCCGACTTCAAGTCGTCCATGACGAGGAATTCAAACAGGTTTGAATTTCGCCAAGACTAGAATTTGTGGTAAATCTGACAGAAAAGGGCCTACTCAGCATAGAAAGCAGTAAGGAGGGAACCTTCTTCCAGCAGAAAGGAATATCTGACATCATGGAGCGGTGTCAAGGGAGTTACTACCCAGATGGGTGGGAGGAGCCAGCTTGAAGATGTGCCGGCTGGAATTAAAGGGAAAGGAACACTGCCATAAGTGTGGAATTATACATCATATCCACCTCCCTAGAACCCCAACTTGACACTAGGTCCTGGGGTAGGATACAGTTAAACAGGGTAGACTGGATGGATCAACAGTCTGTTTCTGCCAACATGTTCAATGTTTCTAAAATACTTTAGGACTAAAACTGTAGCTGTACCAGTTAACCCTGGTCAGGGTCCACATTATCCCCACTGACTACATGAAGGGACACAGAAGAAAAAATTACTCACCTAGTAATTATGTTTTTTCTAATGGAGTCTTACTGTATTCTGACAACTGCAGTTAGCTCCAGCACTTGAACTGCCCCACAGAGTGAAGGGTTAAAATTCTATGCCAGTCATAGAATGTTGGGCTCGAGCTCGGTTTAAAACTCTGTGGCACTTTGAAACCAAACCATCAGAGTCTTACGAGATAAAACTCACTGACTATATAATGTGGAAATTGTAAAATTCCTACTAGCCAACTGGCAACAAAGACTTTAGAGTCCTAAAAGACTCAAGTCAAGAAACCCAAAAGACCAAAACCAAGCAATATGGAATAAAAAAACTCTTTAATCAAACACAAGCCACCTAACACAACAGAAAGTGGGGTTAAGACACCCCTGGGGTGCAACACTGCACCTGCCCACCCACTTCCAAAAACAGGTTCTGAGAGGGGAGGCAGGGAGGGAGGTCAGAATACATCAAGACTCCACTAGAAGAAACATACTTACTAAGGTGAGTAATTTTTTCTTCAAACAACAGGAAGTCTTGCTGTATTCTGACAACTACAGACTACCAAGCAGTACCTCCAAGGAGGAAGGACAGAACCTACTTTGGGAATAGGCTCTGAAGTACTGCTGTGCCAAACCTAGCACCACTCCTAGCCTGGATATCCACAGAGTAATGCTTGGTGAAGGTATTCCAGTTTTCCAGGTGGCTGCTTGGCAAATTTCTAACAAAGGAATATCCCTGACCACAGCCAGAGATGCAGCTGTACCTCTAGTGGAATGAGCCCTCAGGCCTGCGGGTGAAGTTTTTCCCAGTTTCTCATAGCAGAATTGGATACAGGACACAATCCACCTGGCAATGGTTCTCTTGGTGGCAGGTTTGCCCTTACCTACTTCCCCATAAGTGAGGATCAACTGGAGGGAGTCACACCTGTGACCCTTTGAACGTTCTATGTAGTAACTAAGGGCCCTTTTAACATCTAAACTGTGTAGCCTCCTCTCTCCTGAGGAGGTATGATCAGTGTAGAACACAGGAAGAGACATAGATTGGTTTAAGCGGAAATCAGAAACCACTTTGGGTAAGAAGAAAAAATTACTCACCTTAGTAATGTTGTTTCTTCTAATGGAGTCTTGCTATATTATGACAAGTGCAGTTTGTCCCACCACTAGAACTGCTCCGGAGGTGAAAGAGTTAACTTCCATGCAAAGCATGGAGCTTAGAGCGCAAGCTCGGTTAAGAAGCTCTGTTAGGGTGGTTTCAAACCGAAACCGTCAGATCTTTTCGAGCAAAAACTCACTAAGGTTCTGTGTGGAAGCTGTAAGCTACACTAGCCAACTGGCTACTAACATATTCACACATTTTCCTGGTCCCAACACCAAGACTCAAGTCAGTGGACCAGAAAAATAAGATAAAATAACTAAATAAACACAACACCCAAACATGAAAGAAGGCATCAATAAATGCCAACAGAGGACTGCCAACCCCGTACCCAAAGTAGAAGTTCTGAGAGGGGCAGGCTGGGGGGAGGTCATAATATAGCAAGACTCCATTAGAAGAAACAACATTACTAAGGTGAGTAATTTTTTTCTTCAAACAACATGAAGTCTTGCTATGTTATGACAAGTGCAGACTACACAGCAATACCTCCATGGAGGAGGGACAGAAACTACTTAGGGAATAGGCTCTGAAGCACGGCTGTGCCAAACCAAGCATCCCTCCTGGCCTGAATATCCAGGCAGCAATGCTTGGTGAAAGTGTGTACTGTTTTCCAAGTAGCTGCTTGACATATCTCCAAGATAGGGATGTCTCTAGCAGCAGCTAGAGATGCAGCTGTACCTCTGGTAGAGTGAGCCCTCAGGCCTGAGGGGGGGAACCTTACCCAGCTTTTGATAGCAAAATTGGATACAAGAAACGATCCACCTGGCAATGGATCTCTTAGTGGCAGGTCTCCCTTTCCCAACCTCACCATAAGTGAGAAACAGTTGGAGGGAGTCAAACCTGTGACCCTTGGTACGCTCTATGTAGTAACTTAGGGCCCTCTTAACATCTAGGCTGTGCAGCCTCCTCTCACCAGAGGAGGAATGGTCAGTGAAGAACACTGGAAGTGAAATAGATTGGTTAAGGTGGAAATCTGAAACCACCTTAGGCAAAAACTTCCCGTTAGTCCTGAGGACTACTTTATCCCTGTGAAAGGAAATAAAGTCAGTCTCTACTGATAAAGCCTGTAACTCACTTATGCACCTGGCAGAAGTGATGGCTACCAGAAATACAGTTTTCCAAGTCAAATACTTAAGCTCTGCTGAAGACAGAGGCTCAAAGGGGGGTTGCATCAGCTGAGCAATGCATACATTAAGATCCCAAGCCAGGGCAGGGTCCCTGAATGGAGGATTGGTATGAAGCAATCCTTTAAAAAACTTGGAAAATACAGGGTGAGAAGAAAGAAAGAGGGCTTCCTGCTGAAATGAAGGCAGAGACAGCTGCCAAGTGCACTTTCAGGGTAGCTGGTCTCAGTCCCAAAGAATTAAGATGGACCATATAGTCCAATACAGTGGGTAGATCAGCAGATTCCGGAAACATGCTTCCCAGAACACCATATGGAAAACCTTTTCCACTTGGAGTTATAGGTAGCCTGGTGGAAGGCTTCCTAGCAGCCTTCAGGATTTCAAGAACACTTTGAGAAAGTTGTAGATCAGCAAATCCTAACTGCTCAAGAGCCAAGCCTTGAGGTTGAGGGATTTGAGATTCGGATACCAAACTCTCCCCTGAGCACAGGTTAACAGATTGTGGTTCCTGGGGAGACACAGGGGAAGATGGACTGCTAAGGACAGAAGGAGTGGGTACCAGGGCTGCCTGGCCCAGTCTGGAGCAATCAGGATCATTTTGCAGGGCTGAGACCTGATTTTGACTAGTACTTTGAACAGGAGAGGGAAGGGGAAAGGCATAAAAAACTTCCTTCCCAATCGAGAGAAAGGCATCCAGGGACTGAGCCCAACACTGGGGCCTGCAACAAAACAGTGGAAGTTGATTGTCTGGGGCTGCAAAAGATCTATCTGAGGAGTGCCCCATCTGGCAAACACTATCCCCAGTACTAGGGGATCCAGTGACCATTCGTGATGGCCCTGGGAAATCCTGCTGAGAGCATCTGCCAGTACATTGTCCTTGCCTGGGAGGTGAACTGCTATGAGGAAGTATTCAGGGAATAAGCCAGAGACCACAACTTCATCGCCTCGGTGCACAAGGCTGAAGACCGAGTGCCCCCTTGTTTGTTGATGTACCACATTGTAGTGGTGTTGTCTGTTCTGACCTGTACCACCTTGTTCTGAACAGATGTAGAAAAAACCTGAAGTGCTAGAAAAACAGCTCTGAGTTCCAACAGATTGATGTGGAGCAGAGATTCCTGAGGGGACCATAACCCCTGGGTGGAGAGGTCGCCCATGTGAGCTCCCCATCCCAAGAGGGATGCATCTGTAGTAAGGGTCAAGGAGGGACAGAGGATGAAAGGCACCCCTGTCTCAGATTGCTCTGATCCTGCCACCACTGAAGGGCCTGGATCAGGGTTCGAGTCACTGGGATTAACTTGGATAGGGAATCTCTTCTTGAGACCAGAAAGCTCAAATGGAACTGAATGTCCCTCATCTGAAATCTTGCTCCTTGCACAACAGCTGTGGAGGCAGCCATGTGTCCTAGGAGCTGCAGGAAATACCTTGCTGGTCGAGAGACCTGCAGAGTGAAGGACGCAGGCCAGGGCCTACTAAGGTCCTTACCCTTTCCAAGGGAAGGAAGGCTCTGGTTGCTTTGTGTCCAGTTCTATGCCTATAAGGCGTAGTACCTGGACAGGTTCCAAAATTGACTTTGGAAGATTGAGAAGAAAGCCAGAGAGGTAAGCAGCTGCTGGGTAACTAGCAGGTGTGATTTGACCTGGTCTGGAGACTGACCCACAATGAGCCAGTCATCCAGGTAGGGAAAATGGCAATCTTTTGCCTTCTTAGATGAGCAACTGCTACCAGACATTTTGTGAATACCCTTGGGCAGAAGTGAGGCCGAAGGGCATTGCTCTGAACTGATAATGGCCTGAGGGCAGTTCGAATCTGAGGTACTTTCGATGGGAGCTTCTGATAAGAACATGGAAGTAGGCATCCTTGAGGTCCAGGGAGGCTAGCCAGTCCCCTGGCCTTAGGGAGGGTAAAATCATTCCCAGTGTCACCATTTTGAACTTTGGTTTTAAAAGGTGCTTGTTTAGATATCTTAGATCCAGGATAGGCCGCCACTCTCCTGTCTTTTTGGGGTAAGGAAGTACCTGGAGTACAGACCCTTGCCCTGGTGTGAGGGAGAAACCCTTTCTACAGCTCTGAGAGCCAGGAGGGTTGAGACTTCTGTTTCCAAAGCAAGAGTCTCTAAAGGGTTTGCAGGTGGAAAAGATCTGGTTCTCATCTTTGGAAATTTTTTGAAGCTGAGAACCAGACCCTGGCTCACTACTTCCAGGACCCATCTGTCTGAAGTTAAAGATTCCCAGTCCTGGATGAAGTAAGCCAACCTGCCCCCTACAGGTAATGGAGAGCCAACCCTGGGCATCCCATCAGGGTGCCTGTTTGGCAGGGGCTTTAGGCTGAGGGGTGGGAGCAGGCCTGCTGGTGCCGTCTGCCTCTCCCTCCTGAAGAACCCCTCTGTGCATAGGCTGAAGAGGAGGAGGCCTGGGTCTGAAAAGGCCCGTGAAAAGGCCTGCCCCTACCCCTGGGGATGCCTCTGAGGAGTGGCTTGCCGCTCCTTGAGCTTGTGCACCCTATAAGTGGTTCTATATTCATCCATTTCTTCTCATAATTCTCTGTCTGCTCCCAAACAGAGAATTTCCCACCACAGAAAATCCATAGCCTTAGACTGGGTATCCTGTGACAAAGTAGTACACCTGAGCCAGGCCAATCTCCGAAAAGCCACAGATGTAGCCATGACTCAGAGGATACATCGTTAGAATCCACTGCAGCATGGAATTGCACCTTAGATGCCTCAATACCATCAAGAGCCACCTGCTCCAGCTTCTTTGCAAGCTGGCCAGGGACCTGTTTGGCTAAGGCCATGACAGTATCCCATCTAGATTTGGTATCTGCGTAACATAAGCCATATAGTTTGCTTGTCCGAGTCCCAAGGATGCTGCCATTTATTGTTTTTAGCCATGGCTTCAATCTTCCTGGAGTCCTTGTCAGGAGGATGTGAAGCCAGGGGAATATTAGCTTTATCACAGGCTGCAGCCCGAACTACCCCAACATGACTGCATTGCTGTGAAAGAAAATCTGTATCAGGACCTGACAAAGTGTACCTCCTGTCCATCTTTTTATCTACAGGAGGCACAGAATTAGGAGCTTTTAAAATTTTTGTTTATTTCCTAAAAGATTTATGTAAAGGGATGGACAATCTCCTGAACTCTGGGATATCCATCATCTCTACATAGTCAGGCTCCTCTTGCTCATCCAAAGCCTCCTCTAAGGGAAGCTGGAGGGTCTCAGCAACTTTTTTATAAAACAAAAAATGAGAAGGGGACTCAGAAAGCCTAGGGGGACATTCACCTGAAGGTCTGTCTGGGGAGATGTCCGGTTCAATGGGCACATCCAGACTTTCAAAGTCACATTCACACTGATCATAATTCTCCTCCCCCTCCTCTGGTTAATAAAACTCTTCTATATCATATTCCTGAACCATTGGAACCGACCGAACCGACCTTTTGCCAGACAGTGGCGGTTCGGAGGGAACCGGGGACAGAGACTGGACAATCTGTATTGCCCTGGCTATCTCTGCAGCAGTTGGAGAAGGAATTTTGGACTCTAAACCTGCTGATTTTTTAGTTTTCTTTGCTGGAACTGGCTCCTCAGAGCCAGCTTTTAGTTGCCGGGAAGTCTAGCCCTGGTCAGAGGGCACTCCCTCCGGTTCAGTTGGCACCAAACCGGGCTGGCCATCGGGTCAGCAGACTTTTAACCTCTCGATTCCCTGAGCTGCCCACTTCTTGTCCAGGGTGGCTGCAGGGAATTTTCTAAATCTGGCAGTCTGAATTGGGGTGGTCAAACCCCAGACAATAGACACATGTAGTGTGTGGGTCAGCCTTGGCAAAGGCTTCCCCACAGACACTACAGTGCTGAAACCCAGTGGGCCCGGTTTTTCTTTTGGGTTTCTCAGACATGATGCCAGCCTAACCAACAAACTTGCCCTTTTAATGGCCGTGCCAGGCAAGACACCGTTATCGGTTCCAAACCGTGTCACGGGTTGTGGAAAAAAACGTAATGAAATCCGTTTTTTTTAGAACCGATAAGAAACGGGAACCGCACTCTAACAAGCCTTAAAAGGCTTTAAAACTAAGTTTTAGTACAATTCGATCGGTTCAAACCAAACCGATAACAATTTACAAGTTCCACACAGAAAAAACCTTTTACTTACAATACCATAGACAGAGCTTGAACCGATCGGTTTTGCAGTTAAAATAATTAAATCGCGGTTAAATTCAACCGAGAAATAGCGTTTTAAACCGAAGAAATGAACCGAGCAACAGGAGGAATCTCCGGAGCGACTGTTCAGTGAGTCGGAGTAAAGAATCTGACGGTTTCGGTTTGAAACCACCCTAACAGAGCTTCTTAACTGAGCTCGTGCTCTAAGCTCCATGCTCTGCATGGAAGTTAACTCTTTCACCTCCGGAGCAGTTCTAGTGGTGGGACAAACTGCACTTGTCATAATATAGCAAGACTTCATGTTGTTTGAAATATAGGTTACTCACCTGTAACAAGAGTTCTAGGAATGGTATATGTTGTTCATCCACACTGTCTGGCAGGTTCCTTGCCGCTTTAAATCTTGCCGGAAGGTCTTCAAGCTGGCTCCTCCCACCCACCCGGGTGGTAAAACTCTCAGCTCCGCCCCATGACGCCAGATCTAGCCCGCTGGAAGCCAGGTTGTGCGTCGAAACCGGGGAGGTTGGGTGGGTCATGTGGATGAACAACAAATACCATTCCTAGAAATGAAAATTACGTACTTACCGTAATTCTTGATCTTCTTGAACGAGTCTCCACCACTCATTCACACTATTGGGATCTGCGCCGGAGACACTAGGACCCATCGGAAGCAAACTTTTTGCTGGAGGTTCGGCACCAGAGATGGAGCCGCAAGGAACGGCACTGCGAGCCTCAGCTCGCGCGGTAATGACTATCTCGGTGTTGACCCTCCAACCGCCTCAGTACCTTTTTTTACCAAGGAGGTGCAGCGTAACTAACCTAGAAGGGTAGCCTTAACCTAAAAACCGGACATATAGTCCGGGCGACCCGTATAAGAAGGGTCAACAAAGAAGTCTTCACAGCCTAAAGATTTGAGGGAGTGAAGACCAACAACAGAGGTGAGCTCGGGGGACGGAGGGTTGGCGTGTGAATGTGTGGTGGAGAGTCGTCCAAGAAGATCAAGAATTACGTTAGGTACGTAATTTTCATATCTTCCTGGACATAAGTCTCTACCACTCATTCACACTATTGGGAAAGTACCGAGCTAATAATCCCAGAGGCGGCAGGAGAGACCAAGAGCTCACGTTTCTAGGACAGAAGTCCATTAAGGATGGCTCTGCCAAAGGAAGAATGTCGTCTGGCATGGACATCCAGTGCATAATGTTTAACAAAAGTATGCACTGAGCTCCAGGTGGCCGCGTTGCAAATATCTGCAATGGGCACGTTGCGAATTTCCGCTAGGGATGCCGCGACCGCTCTAGTAGAGTGAGCATAAACTCTACCCTCCAACTTAACCTGCGCCATGGAATAGCAGTGGCGAGACATGCCACTAGCCATGCTGAGATACATCTGATAGCGACAGGTTGACCCAGCCGGGTCTCGCTGAAGGAAACGAACAGTTGCTGGGCTTTGCGAAAGTCCTTGGTTCTATCTAGATAGAAACGCAAGGCTCTCTTAACAGCCAAAGAATGAAGAGAACGTTCTCCTTCATTTTGGAAATCCGCAAAGTAAGAGGGAAGGACCAAAGTTTGGTTTAGGTGAATTCTGATACAACCTTAGGAAGAAATTTAGGACGAGTACAAAGAACTACTTTGTCCCTATGGAACACAGTATATGGAGGGTCTGTGACCAGGGCATGTATCTCAGAGACCCTGCGGGCTGAGGTAATGGCCACTAGGAAGGCAGTCTTCCAGGTGAGAAATTTTAGCCCACAGGTAGCCAGAGGTTCGAAAGGTTTCCGAGTGAGCATATTCAGCACAAGATTAATGTCCCAGGCTGCAACTGGACGTCTTGTAGGAGGTCTGGTATGCAGAATTCCTTTAAGAAATCTCTTAACCACAGGTAACTGAGCCAGTGTTAAGGAAAAAACTGGCTCATGATACGCTGAAATGGCACTAAGGTGAACTTTGACTGTAGAGTATTGCAGACTCAAATTTGAGAGGTCCAAGAGGTACTCCAAAATCTTGTCTGGTGGGCAGGAAAAGGGATTCAAAGAGGACTTTGCACACCAGAGCGAAAAACACGCTTCCACTTGACTGTGTAAGTTTTCTGAGTGGCTGGCTTCCGGGCAGCCAGAAGAATATCTGAAACCCTTCAAGAGACATTGAACCGGTTTACTTCTACCTCTTCAGGAGCCAAGCGTGAAGGTGAAGCGCTCTCAGGTTGGGATGGACCACCGGTCCCTGAGTTAAAAGGTTCATCTGCAGGGGAAGTGGTCTCGGAGGAACTGCCAACATATTGTTGAGTAGTGGAAACCACAGCTGTCGAGGCCAGAAGGGAGCAATGAGTATCATCTTGTTCCCCTGGGATTCGAACTTCAGGAGCACCCTCTGAATTAGAGGAAGAGGTGGAAAGGCGTAAAGAATGCGTTTTGTCCACCGCAGCCTGAACGCATCCTGACAGAAAATGCCAGGCCCTGGATTTCTGGAGCAGAAGAGAGGCAGTTTTGCATTGAGTGGGGATGCAAAAAGGTCCAGGTCTGGGAGTTCCCCACTCTTTGAATAGTGACTGAACTATGGTTGAGTCGAGAGACCACTCGTGACGATCTGTCTCTGTTCTGCTGAGACGGTCTGCCAGTTCATTCTGTATTCCCGGTAGGTAGACCGCTTTGAATTAGGGCCTTGTGCTCCAAGCACCATTCCCACACTCTCATCGCTTCCCTGCATAAGGGGTAAGAGTGAGCACCGCCCTGCTTGTTGATGTAGTACATCACTGCTTTGTTGTCCGTTTGAAGGAGAATGTTCTTGTGACAGAGATTGTCCTTCAACGCTCGGACCGCATAAAGGACGGCTCTCATTTCTAGGACATTTATGTGAAGCTGGGACTCGACCTGAGTCCACGCACCTTGAGTGTGGACAGCCTGACAGTGAGCTCCCCACCCCATTAGGGATGCATCTGTGGTGATGGAGATCTGATGGTCCAGAGGAGCAAAGGGATACCCCTTCCAGGAGATTGCTCTCTTGAGACCACCAGGTGAGTGACCTCTTGAAAGGTTCTGTCACTTTGATGGGATAGGACTGCGGGTGAGCGGTTGGGGACCACCGAGTACTGAGCATCCACTGAGTGGTTCTCATGTGCAGACGTGCTAGGGGTACAGTGAACACCGAGGATGCCATGAGGCCTAGCATCCATTGCATCGAGAGAGCTGGGACTGAGTTGTTGTCCCCAATGTGACAGGCCATTTGAAGGATATAGTTTCTTCTGTCTTCTGGAAGGAAAGCCTTCACACAGGAGGTGTCCAGAAGAGTCCCTATAAAAAGGAGCCTCTGGGAGGGCTGCAACTGCGATTTCTTGAGGTTCAGCAGAACTCCCATGGACGTAAGGAAGTGAGAGGTCATCTCTATGGCGTCCAGAGTTCCCTGCCTGGAAGGGCTTACCAAAAGCCAATCATCCAGATAAGGGAACACCTGTATCCTGACCTTTCTGAGGTGCGCTGCGAGAACTGCACAACACTTTGTAAAAACCCGCTGCGCCGAGGATAGCCCAAAGGGCAGAACTCTGAACTGATAATGTTGTCCCAGAGCCACAAACCTCAGGAATCTGTGATGCCTCGGGTGAATAGAAATGTGCTGGTAAGCATCCTGCATGTCTAGGGAGGCTAGCCAGTCGTGTTGATGAAGCAAAGGTAACAAGGTTCCCAGAGAAATCACTCTGAATTTCTCCTTGGGGAGAAATTTGTTTAGTTTTCCGAGATACAAAATGGGGTGCATGCCCCCGGACTTCTTTGGAACTAGAAAGTAATGGGAGTAGAACCCTGTGTTCCGTTGATGCAGCGGCACGACTTCTACTGCCCTGTTGTTCAGAAGGCCCTGAATCTCGGCGGCGAGAAGGTCTGACTGAAGGGTTGAAATCTTGGGCTGCCGTTTGGGAGGACGATCCGGAGGGGTCTCCACAAGATTGAGTGAATACCCCTTGCGAATTATCCGAAGGACCCATTTGTCTGAGGTTATGGACTTCCACTGGTTGTAGAAGTGCATCAGACGACCTCCCACCGGAGAGGAAAAGTCCACCTCGGGCAGCTGAGATGGGACTTGGGCCAGCAACTCATAAGGTGGCGCTGGGCGCTTTGGGCCCTTGCGCTTTCTGTTGTGTCTTCTTTTGAGGTTGGGCAGGTTGGTTTTTATGGAAACCTCTTCTGCCTCTGCCTCGAAAGGACTGACAATTATGAAACTGACGTTTATTGACACTCCCTCGAAAGGGGACAGGAAGTGGTCGAGCCAACTTAATGGCTGACCTTAGCTTTTAGTGTAGCTTCTAGAGCTTGTTCTACCTGAGGATCAAAAAGATATGCACCATCAAAGGGCAACGCCATTACCTGCTGCGCATCATTCATGAAGCCCGAAATGCGCAACCAGGAATGACGGTGGGTACAAATACCAACAGCCACTGAACGGGAAGCATTGTCGAAAGCATCCATGGCTGCTTTAACCTGCTGGTTGTTAGATTCGATACCTCTGGTAATGGTTTGAAGAAGCTCTGGCTTTGTATCCGATTCCGGTAGAGCTTCGACCATTCGCTTGATAGAATGCCCATGATATATTCATACTGGAGAAATAGCCCTGGTAACTGGCAATACGCATACTTAGGGTAGAAGCAGCAAAGACTCTCTTCCCTAAGGTGTCTATCTTACGAGATTCTTTATTAATAGATCGAGCTGTAGTAGTTTGAGGAAGAACGACCTTATCATTCTCTGCCAGGACTACAATAGGATCCGCAAAGGCTTGAGATGCCAAAATGGGATGATCCTTGGGGGCTGAATATTTCCTATCTATGGATTTAGCCACCGAAGGGGTGAGAGCAGGATTATTCCATACCATTTGAGACAGCGTCTCGAAGAAAGGCTGAACCGGAGGAGTCAAATCCGTAGGGATCTCCGGGGCATGAAGGTATTGGAGTCTTAATTTCCCAGGATCGATGTCTGGAGAGAAAGAGTGGAACTCAAATTTTTCAGCAGAGACTTAAAGGACAGGTCCTTGACCACAGGCTCTGTAGCAGTAATAGATCCTTCGTCCACTTCATCACCCAACCGAAGGTCTGGGTCAGGCTCAATGTCATCTCCTGACAGTCCAGGAGGGACTGTATGGACAGGAAAGGTATGAAAATCAGAAGAGAGGGAAGAAGGAAAGAGTGAAAGGAGGAATCCTGAAAAGCAGAGGAAGCCCTGAGAACCCCCGGCGCCGAGGAGGCGCGGCACCGAGAATAGCCGCCGAGGTCACGGCACAGCACGACGCCGAAAAATCACACGGCGAAGTAGGCATCTCGACTACGGCGAGCGGTTGTGTCGGCCATTCAGGCGGCAGCCACTTGATAGCCGGGGAATGAATCGGAGTCGATTGATTCCCGGACAACAGCAATTGCTGCCACATAAGCTCCTCGTAACGTTGACGCAATCTGCGTCGAAGCCTCTCCTCATCCGATGAGGAACGGTGTTGCCACTTAACTCGGTGCCCCGACTGAGACCGCCGAAGTCGGCGGGAGCGACTTGACCGAGAAGAAGACCGAGACCAAGACCCTCGGTGAAACCGAGGGCGGTCTGAAGGCGGGGACACCCGCTTCTTCCTCGGCTCGATGACCAGGACTGCCGCCCGGCGCTGGCAGAATCTCGGCCTCCACCGGGGAACCTGGCGGAGAGGGTTGACGGCTCTTCCAGTCAACCACCCAGGTGACGGGTTGAGAGACAACTCGACAACGTCGACGGGAGTCTCGGCAGGCTGGCCTGACAGGGACACTGTGAAGCCAACGGCCTGAACCGCAACCTCGACCGAAGTCGACTGTCCGGGGAAGGAGAACTCTCCCGCTCCCACGAACGCCTACGATGGGACTTACCTTGCGACTCCCTCGACTTGGGCCGAGAGGCAAGTCCCGATGGCCCCTCTCCCTTCGTGGAGAGGGACTGGCGAAGCTCCTTGAACGAAGCCGAATGAGAGGAACTCGGAGAGAGTAGGATAAATGCCACGACCGAGGAGGAGGGAGATGCGGCCTTGGCCACCTCCTCCTCCAGGGCGATTAGAGTGCTCGAGCTGCTCAGCCTAGTCAGGCATCGCGGACACCGCCCAACGAACCTCTTTGGATTTTACTGGCGGGGGAAACTCCTCGGGGCGCCTGAGCCTCAATCGGGCAGCACGATCCTTCAGGATGTTGGTCGAAAAAGCACGGCACAACTCGCAGACCTGTGGGTCGTGGTCCAAGTTGAGGCAGTATACGCACATGGAGTGTGGATCAGTCCTGGAGATATTCCGCCTGCCAGGGTGCCTCCGAGAGCCGGGAAATGAATTGTCCATCGCAGCCGCGAGGGAAAAGACCACCGAAATTTAGAAACTTCAAAACTAAATTCGGACGAACCGAAGAATCAGGAACCAGTCAAAAGCGCGATCGCTAAGGAGGGAACCTGAGCTTCCAAGCGGTAAGGAAGATCTGGCGTCATGGGGCGGAGCCGAGAGTTTTACCACCCGGTTGGGTGGGAGAAGCCAGCTTGAAGACCTTCCAGCAAGATTTAAAGCAGCAAGAAACCTGCCAGACAGTGTGGATGAACAACATATCCATGTCCCTAAAACCTTCTATTGATTCTAAGAACTACCTTATTTCTATGGAATGAAATGAAATCAGGCTCAACTGACAGGGCTTGCAATTCACCGATACATCTGACAGAAGTAACAGCAACCAAAAACACAGTTTTCCAAGTCAAGTACTTGACTCTGCTGAGGACATAAGCTCAAGGGGGTTTGCATAAGTTGAGCAATGCAAATATTCAAATCCCAGGCAGGAGCAGGATCCGTAAAAGGGGGGATTGGTATGAAGCAATCCTTTGAAATATTTACAGAATACAGGGTGAGAAGACAGAGAGGAAAGCTTCCCCACTGACAGGAAAGCAGAAACAGTTGACAAATGAACTTTGAGAGTAGCTGGTTTGAGGCCTAGGCCATTAAGATTAACCATATAATCCAGAACTGTAGACAACTCAGCAGTGTCTGGGGATATATGCTTCTTGGAACACCAAATGCTGAATCTTTTCCATGTGGAGTTGTAAGTTTTTCTTGTGGCAGGCTTTCGAGAAGCTTTGAGAATATCCAGAACCCCTTGGGACAGATGCAAGTCTGCATACTCAACTCTTCAAGAGGCATGCCTTGAGATCGAGTGACCAGAGACTGGGGTACCAAATCCTCCCCTGAGAGGAGGTTAACAGGTTATGATTCCTGGGAAGAGACAGGGGAAGATGGACTGCTAGGGACAGCAACAGGGGGTACCAAGGTTGCCTGGCCCAGTCTGGAGCAATCAGAATCACTGCAAGGTTGTGATCTTACCTTGACTAGAACCTTGAACAGTAGAGGGAATGCCTTCCCAGTTCAAGATCAGAGCATCCAGAGGGACTGAGCCCAAGACTGGGGGTCTGCAACAAAACAGATGAAGTTGGTGATTATCTGGGGCTGCAAAGAGATCCATCTCTGCAGTGCCCCACCTTGAGAAAATAAACTTTCAACACCGACGGATCCAGAAACTATTCGTGATGGCCCTGGGAAATTCTGCTCAATGAATCTGCCAACACATTGTCCTTTCTTGGGAGGTGGACTGCTACCAGAGAGGTCTGTAGGGAATAAGCCAGGGACCATATTTTCATGGCCTTGGTGCACAAGGCCATGGACCAAGTGCCTCCCTGCTTGCTGATGTACCACATAGTGGTAGTGTTGTCCATCCTGACCTGAACCACCTTGTTCTGTACCGAGAGAAAGCTTGTAGGGCAAGAAGTACTGCCCTGAGCTCCAGGAGGTTGATATGAAGAAGGGATTCCGGAGGGGACCATAGTCCCGGGGCCGTGAGAGCCCCCAGATGGGCTCCACACCCCAAAAGGGAAGCATCTGTGGTAAGAACCACAGAGTGAATCTGAATGACAAATAGAACACCTTGCCTCAGATTGTCCAGGTCCTGCCACCATTGAAGGGCCTGAATTAAGGTCTGAGTAACAGGAACTAGCTTGGTAAGAGGATCTTTCCTTTGGGACCAAAAGGTCCTCAGATGGAACTGAATGTCCCTCATCTGAAACCTGGCCCCTTGGACCACTGCTGTGGAAGCTGCCATGTGGCCCAAAAGCTGAAGAAAATGCCTTGCTGGTAAAGAAACCAGAGGGAGGAAGGAAGGAAGAGGCCAGCAGAAAGATGGCTTTTGCCCTTTCCAAAGAAAGGAAAGCTCTTGCCTTGAGCGCGTCCAGCTCTGCTCCTATAAAAGTCAAGAGCTGTATTGGCTTGAGAACTGACTTGGGAAGATTGAGAAGGAACCCCAGGGAAGTGAGAACTTGCTGGATAACCTGCAGATCTGACTTAACTTGGTCTGGGGACTGGCCTATAAGGAGGCAATCGTCCAGGTATGGGAAGATGGAAATCCTTTTCCTTCTTAAAAAGGCCACCACTACTGCTAGGCACTTTGTAAACACCCTTGGAGCTGAAATTAGGCCAAAGAGCATTGCTCTGAACTTGTAATGGCCTGAGGGCAATTCGAACCTGAGGTGCTGTCGGAGCACCTGATGGGAATGTGAAAATAGGCATCCTTGAGGTCCAGGGAGGCTAGCCAGTCTCCTGGCCTCAGAGAGGCAAGAATTGTTCCCAGAATCACCATTTTGAATTTTGGCTTTAGCAGGTGCTTGTTTAGGTATCTAAGATCTAGGATGGGTTGCCACTCCCCCATGTTTTTTGGGGTAAGGAAGTACCTGGAGTACAGACCTTTGCCCCTGTATGGGGTAGGAACTCTGTCTATGGCTCTTAAGGCCAGTAGAGAGGCAACCTCTGCCTCTAGAGCAAGGGTTTCTGATGTATTTGCAGGTGGCAAGGATCTGGGTCTCAGTTTCGGAAAATTTTTGAAACTGAGAATCAGCCCCTGGCTTACAACCTCCAGGACCCACTTGTCTGAGGTAAATGAAAATTACATACCTACCGTAATTATGATCTTTCTGTGCATCTTCACCATTCATCACTGTTGGGTATCTGCCAGAGGTGAGGTCAGAACCCCGTGGGAGCTTTATTTTTTTATTTTTATTTTTTAAAGGTAGACGGAGTCGACGCACCATCGGCACCGCTCTCGAGGCTGACGCACTGCGTGGTGCTCGCGGGTTGGCCATAAGGCTGTGTTAACTCCGCCTGCCTGCCAGTTCTGAGTCGCTGGAGAGGTAAGAGGAAGGGAGTGGAAGGTGGGACAAGGAAGTCCAAGGGACAGAAAAAGGAAAAGATGTATGACCAAAAGGAGAAATAACAACTGAGAGGACAGAGAGGGAGAGAGTTGGAAACTAAAGGGATCGGGAGGGGCCCCAATCTCTGGAAAGGAAGAGGGAGGTAGGGTGGGTAAAGAATTTAGGAAGAGAGGGGAGAAGGTTAGCACATCCCAGACCCTGGTCCGTCTCCAGATTGTATAGGAACTGCAAGGAGTAGCCAAAGGCTTTCTGCCAGAATTCAAGGCACAGAATAGCTGGCAAACACTCCAGATAAGCGGAGTCGGCTATTCTGGAAGAAGGACACGGTACAGAGAATAAACACCCTCTCAAGGAAAGATTATTGGTGGAAAAAAAAAAAAAAGGGAAGACTTTTTTTTTGTAAACAAGGAGAAATAGGTTGGACGGGAACAGGGAGGAGGAGAGAAAGGAGGGCAACTGACAACTCCCACCCCACAGGGGGTAGAGCCAAAGCACTGGAGGAGTGCCCCCCCTTGCTGTCCACTCTCCCCGGAACATTATTCCCGTGTGCCCATTTTACCCCACTGCTAAGGAAGGAAGAGGGGGAGGATAGGTACAGAGAGGAAGGGGGACCCAGAGACTGAGGCCCCAGGGGGATGGAGGGTGGGATCGTGATGAATGGTGAAGATACACAGAAAGATCATAATTATGGTAGGTACATAATTTTCATATCTTATCTGTGTCAGTCTTCACCATTCATCACTGTTGGGTGAGTACCGAGCCCCCAAAGGGGGTTTCCTTAACACCCTAAAGGACAAAGTCCCTTAGCTCTCAGTGGGTGACACACTAAGAGGGAGAACCTTCAGGGCCTGGAGAGGCCCGAGAGTGGAGAGAGTGAGATGGGGTCCCCCCGGAGGGGGAAGGAAGTTGCCTGACAAGCGCCGTCTCGCTCTATGGGAGAAGACAGGTTCTCTGGTGAGTGGAGTTAATCACCCTACGCCGGGCCAAGGGTGACAACCGGGAAAGACGCAGCCATGCCGTCCGCCTAGTGCAGATCGCTGTCCCTAAGACCCTGGTAGCTACCTCGTTGGCATCATAGGATGCCCTCGCTTGGTGCCTTGCTAGCTCCAGGCCACGCGTAGAGAGTGCAATGGCTTGTCTGGTTTGCTCTGTATCAGGCAATGAGGCTAGAAGCTGACCTAGCCTGGACCACAAGAACCTGTCATAGGCTGCATAGTGGGCCTGATGTGCAGAAATGGAAAGTAATAACCGTGCCGAGTAGAAAGTCCTCCTACCCCAGAAATCAGAATCTGAGGAGTCTTGATCTGGGGGCCAGTCACGGTGAAGGGCGTGAAGCCCATCAGGAGTGTCCAACTGCGTCAATCCAGACTGTGGAAGAGGCATAGAACCTGGAGACTCCGGGGGTGTGCAACACCTCTGGCTGAGATCCCTTGGGGTAGGAACTCCGGAGAAGGGCCTCTGCCAGGAACGCGACACCTCCCGAAAGGGAGCAGGCCAGGGCAGCACCCCAAGGGTGGCCTCGCCAAAATCGCTTAGAAAGGTGTGCACAGAGTACTCAGGATTGCTGATAGTGGGTGGAGTGAGGTGCAAGTCCTCCAACATCCTCACGAGGCAGCGCTGATACTCAGCGAGATCAGCAGCTGGAGAGATGTGGAAAGAAGGTTCCTCTCCCCCAGAAGAGGGGGATGAGGAGCTGGAGGGCACCGGCTGTTCAGTGGGTGGCTGCACGGGGGAAGGTTGAAAAACCTGGCTGTCCATCGCCCTAACGTAAGTAGGGAACCGAGCAGCCGCCGATCTGAACTGCTCCCAGGAGAGAGGATCGCTAGGACCAAGGATGCCTGGAAGCGCAGGAGAATGTGGCAGAGGGATGGGGACAGTGCCGAGAAGAGATGTCGCCTGACCTCCACCTGGGTTAAGGAGCGGACTGGGAGCACTCACGGAAGAAGGTGCCCCGGAAGATCCCACAGCCGACAGCTGAACAACCATTTCGGTACTGCCTTGGCTGCGCCCAGAAGACTCCCCCGTGAGGCGACCTGGGCCGTATAGGTCCAGAAGGACGGTCCCCTACCTCAAAAGAATGGGGCTCTCTCAAAGAGACTGAGGAGGAAGAGCGGAGATCTGCACTACAGCTTCTCCCAGAGCCAGGGTGGACCCCCGAAATAGGCTGCTGTGCAGACCCCACGCCCCTCGGAGTCCGAAAGAGCCCTCCTCCTCGAAAGGGCCACCCTAGGTGGCTGACATATCTGGGCAGCACCCGAAGGAGCTACCCAGGGAACAGTACCCTCCCCTCTTACAAGTGCTCTGATCGGCCCTAAAGTTGGGCGATCTAGGCACACCACAGCTGGGGGGTACCACTACTGAAAGGTCAGTGAACCCACCAAGACCAGGTTGCAGAGCTACGGTGGCCCGCACCACTGCCTGCTGGTCAGCACCCCTGACCTTAGTCTCGGTAGCCACCGACCCCAACTCAGAAGGGTGCTGACTCCAGCTTGTCTAAGAGACTACTGGGCTGCCCACCTCAACAGTCAACCCCAAAGGGTCAGACTGTCCGTCTGACTCAGAGCTCGACTCTGCCTCCAAAGCGGTAGAGGTCAAGGCCCTGTGCCAAATCATAGGAGGGCGCCCACTGCCATCTTTGCCAAAGGGCACAGGAACCATAGCCATGCCCGAGACAGTACCAGCCCCCACCCCGGGGCACCACAAGCGGAATCCGCAGGTGTCACGGCTCCAGCCTGAACAGGAGCTCCAGTGTCGGGACCAGCCACGGCGCCATCCGGCTCCATGGTGCCGACGAGAACGAAGACGGCACCAACGACGGCCCCATCGGCGAAGAGAACAGCGCCGCCCGGCTCCTCGAACGGTGCTGGTCGGTGACGGAATTCTTTCGGCCGCACGGGCACCGTTGCATGGAGAGCAGACCCATCTTAGACGGTTTCTTGCCCTCTGACCGAGACATGACCTATGGGAGAAAAAACCCCACCAAAAACAGACTCGATGTCGTAGAAATATAAAAATATGGAAAGATCTTACTGGGCGACGTCGAGTATGGCAAAGCAGAACCGGCAGGAACCGATGGACTTTGGCACCGAAGGGCAATTAAGGAACGGCGTTGAAGGTTTTCGACGACAAACTAGGCCTCAGCGCAGCAGCTCCACACGAGGTTACCTCTACGGTGGGAGACGAAGAGCTGGCAGGCAGGTGGAGTCGACACAGCCTGCCGGCCAACCCAAGAGCACCATGCAGTGCATCGGCCTCGAGGGCGGCGCCGATGGTGCGTCGACTCCGCCTACCTTTAAAAAAAAAAAAAAAAGGCTCCCTCGGGGTCCTGACCTCCGGCAGATACCAAACAGTGATGAATGGTGAAAACTGATACAGATACGATCAGACATCCAGTCCTGGACAAAGTAAGCCAGCCTGCCACCTACCGGAATGGGGAGTAGACCCGGGCTGACACATCAGGGTGTCTGCCTGGCATGAGCCTTAGGCTGAGGGGTGGATGCAGCCCTGCTCATCCCCCTTCTGCCTCTCCCTTTGAAGAACCCCCTCTGAGAAAAGGAAGAGGAGGCATGTGCTTGGTAGAAAGGCCTGTGAAAAGGCCTGCCCCTAGCTTGCTGCCTTTGAGGAGTTGCCGGCCTCTCCTTGGCCTGGGCACTCCTGTAAGTGGTCCTGTACTCATCCATTTTCTTCCTGTAATTCTCTGTCTGCTCCCTAAACAGAGAATTACCCACCACAGGGAAATCCATGGCCTTAGCCTGGGTATCCTGCGAAAGGCCAGTACATCTGAGCCAAGCCATTCTCCAAAGAGCCACAGATGTAGCCATGACTCTCGATGACATATCACTGGAGTCCACAGCAGCATGCAATTGCACCTTTGATGCCTCGATCCCATCAGCAGCCACCCCCTCCAGCTCCTTGGCTAGCTGGGGGGAAGCCTGTTTAGCCAGTGTCAGTACAGTGTCCCACCTGGACTTCTGGTACCTGGCTGTACAGGCCATATAGTTAACCTGCCTGAGTCCCAAAGATGATGCCATGTACTGCTTCTTTGCCATGGCATCTATCTTCCTGGAGTCTTTGTCTGGGGTGTGTGAAGCCAAGGGAGTGTTTGCCTTGTCCCAGGCTGCAGCCTGCACTACTCCAACATGGCTGCATTGCTGATAAAGAAACTCCATGTCTGAGCCTGACAAGGTGTACCTCTTGTCCATTCTCTTGTCAAGAGATGTACAGAGTTAGGAGACCTTAGAATTTTTTTGTGTCTCTTTCCCAAAGGACTTATGAAGGGGAATATACAGTCTCAGACTCAGGGATGTCCATCATCTCAACAAAATCAGGCTCCTCCTGATCCTCCACAGCCTCCTCAATAGGAAGCTGGAGGGTTTGAGCCACTTTTCTGTAAAACAGAAAGTGGGAAGGGGACTCAGAAAGCCTAGGAGGGGAACACCAGAAGGTCTGTCTGGGGAGATGTCTGGTTCCACAAGCACATCCAGACTTTCACTGTCATAATCATCCTCTTCAAAATACCCCCATCAAACTCCGGTTCGTAAAAATCTTCAGGGGAACAAACCGAACCCCTGCCAGAAGGCGCCGTATCGGTCTGAACCGGACGAAGCGATTCAACAATCCGATAGCTCGGGGCTATCTCTTGGTCGTGAACATGAAGTTCTGGATCCGAACGGACGATTTATTCTTGCGCTTTCTCTTTGTAGGAACCGATCCCTCAGGATCGGCTCTCCTCTTGCCCGAAGAAGTATCGCCCTGGTCAGAGGGCGCTCCTTCTGGTTCGGTAGGAACCGAACGAGGCTGGCCTTCCGGGTCAGTGGATTTTTCGGCCTCCTTATCCTTAAGTCTACCTAACCTTTTATTCAACGTAGATTTAGGGAAATTCTTGCAAATCTGGCAGTCTGAATCGAGGTGGTCAAACCCCAGATAGTAAACACAAGTGGTGTGGGGAATCGGCCTTAGCAAAGACCTCCCCACACACACTGAAGTGTTGAAACCCAGTGGGCCCGGTTTTTTCCTTGGGTTTCTCAGACATGGCCAACCTAACAAAACTTACCCTTTATAAGGCAACTGACAGGCAAGACTTCCCTATCGGTTTCTCACCGTGTTATGGGTGTTGGAAAAAAAACGTTCAAGTCATTTTTTTTTTTTTTTTTTTTAAACTGATACGGACTGGTAACCACACACTAAACTTTTTCACAAAGATTTTTGTCTAAAGGATCGGTTCAGCCGAACCGGTTGAATAAGTTTTACAATTTCCACACAATAACTATCCTACGCACTTACGGTACCACAGACAGAGTCTCAAACTGATAGACGGAACTGATTGCGGACTAAAACCGACCACTTTAACCGACTTTGAACTGAGCAGAAAGATAAAATCTCCAGAGCGAATGTTCAGTGAGTCGGAGTAAAGAATCTGACGGTTTGGTTTCAAAGTGTCACAGACAGAGTTTTCAACCGAGCTCGAGCCCAACGTTCTATGCCTGGCATAGAATTTTAACCCTTCACTCTCCGGGGCAGTTCAAGTGCTGGAGCTAATTGCAACTGTCAGAATACAGCAAGACTTCATGTTGTTTGAATGCTGTATTGCTATTTTAAGAAACTAATCCATTTTGCTGCAGAAGATATACACACACAGACAATACAATTTTCTCATTTTTTATTCCAAATATCACATAAATTAAATATATTTTTCCTGTATGATACAAATATACATAACATGAGCACTGCAGCATTTAGGATTTCATCTAAGTAAGAAATACCAGACATGGTTAAGATGACAACATGAACTAACTAAAGTATGCTCTCATAACATGTATATATAACAAGGATGAGGCTGTGCACATTAGTCTGTTTTTGCAGCAGTCCAAAAGGACATGTTCCATAAATACAGGTTACTCACCTGTAACGGGAGTTCTAGGAATGGTATATGTTGTTCACCCACACTTATTGGCAGGTATCCTTGCCGCTTTAAATCTTGCCGGAAGGTCTTCAAGCTGGCTCCTCCCACCCACCTGGGTGGTAAAACTCTTGGCTCCGCCCCATGACGCCAGATCTGGCCCGCTGGAAGCTCAGGTTGTGCGTCGAAACCGGGGAGGTTGGGTGGGTCGTGTGGATGAACATATACCATTCCTAGAACTCCTGTTACAGGTGAGTAACCTGTATTTCTAGGGACATGGATATGTTGTTCATCCACACTTATTGGCAGACTCCTAGCAGTTCTCCGGGAGGAGGAGGCAGGCGACACCCCTACTTGGGAATAAAGACTGGAGAACCGAGGCCCAAAACCAGCATCCCGTGACTCAAGGTCGATGTGGTAATGGGTAATAAGGTGTGTGCTGACTTCCAGGTAGCAGCCCTGCAGATTTCCTGGATAGGGGCGTCCTGGAAGCAGCCACCGATGCAGCAATCTGACGGTGAGAATTAATCTTATCCTCTGGGAGGCTCCATGCCCGCCAACTTATAGCAGAGATCTATGCAGGAGGTGACCCACCTGCCTATCGTCCGCTTGGCTGCAGGTCTGCCGGGTGCGGCTTCAGCGTAGGTGACAAACAGCTGGCGAACCTCTCCTGAATTTCAGCCGTGCGCTCCTTATAATAAGCGAGCGCCCTTCTAGGGTCCAAAGTATGGAGCCTGTATTCGGCCTCCGAGGTGTGATTGGGGTAGAACACCGGCAGAGTCAACACCTGGTTAAGGTGAAACTCCGACACCACCTTCGGAAGGAATTTCGGGTGGGGGCGCAGGACAACCTTGTCCCTGTGGAAGATCAGGTAAGGAGACTCAATGCAGAGCGCCTGGAGTTCTCCCATCCTTCTGGCTGACATGATAGCCACCAAGAAGGCGGTCTTCCACGACAGGTGAGAGAGTTCACACCTGTGCACTGGTTGAATGGCTTGCCCATGAGCTTTGCCAATACCAGCAGTAAATCACGGAGGTGGAGGTTCTCGCACCAGAGGAAATGTGATCAAGGCCTTAAAAAGCGCAGACCACCTTCTCCTGTGCCTGACTGCTCCCCGCCCGCCCGGTAAGCAGAGATGGCTGCCAGGTGCACCTTTAGGGTCGTCGACCTAAGCCCTTGACTAGAAAGGGACCATAAATAGTCCAAAATGCTTGCCAAAGAACAGGAGGAAGGGTCCAAGCCTTGCCTGACACCAAATGGAAAATCTCTTCCATTTGAAGGCATAGACATTCCTGGTCGACTCTTACGGGACGCCTCAACAACACTGAGGACCTCGTCGGAAAGACCCAAGGCCTGGAACTCTAGCAGCTCAGGAACCAGGCGTCAGGTGCAGGGATTGAAGGTCGGATGGAACACCTTCCCTGATTGACTGAGAGCAGGTCAGGGCGAGCTGGAAGCTGCCTCAGGAGCCTGGAGCTGAGGCTGAGGAGATCTGGGTACCAGAACTGGCGGGGGCCAGTCTGGGGCTATCAGAATCACCTCGCCTTGTCCCTCCTTGCCTTGAGAAGCACCTTGAATCAAGGAAATGGGGAAAGGCATAAAAGAAGCCCGGGGTCCACAGCCTCGAAGGCATCCCCTGCAGCGAGCCCTGCTGGAGGCGGGCATAAACAGCCTTAGCCACGCGTTCTCCCTGGAGGCAAACAGGTCCACCTGAGGTGTGCCCCAGTGGGAGAACAGATCTTGTACTACCTCCGGCAGGAGAGACCACTCATGAGATGCAGCCCCTATCCGTCTCAGGGCATCGGCCAGGGTGTTGGAGGCTCCTGCCACATGAATGGCTAGGAGATCCTCCTCCAGGCTGCACACGAGTGACCAAATGCGGAGAGCTTCCTTGCATAGAAGCATGTAACGCGTCCCGCCCTGGCAGTTTAGGTAGTACATGGTCGTGGTATTGTCCGTCTGGACTCGGACCACTGACCCTGGAGAAGCGCAGCAAAGGCGGTGAGAGCTAGGCGGATCGCTGGAGCTCCAGCAGGTTGATGTATCGCGGGACTCCAGCGGGACCAGGGCACGTGCGCTCGGTGTTCCCCAGATGGGCACCCCACCCATCAGAGGCATCGGTCGATGAGACCGTCGGCTCGAGGCGGACAAGCAGGATACCCTCCTGCAGATGAGATGGAGCGGTCCACCATCGGGAAGCGTTCCACATCTCCTGGGTCACCACCACTAGCTGGTCAATGGATGCTAGCGTTGTGACCACTGGCTGGCCAGTCCCACTGAAGGGCGCATCGCCAGCGTGCTCAACGGACCACGCTGGTGCAGGCCGTCATGAGACCCAGGAGGCGCAGGGAAGTCCGGGCAGGCGCGATTGCCCAACCAGAAATGATTGGGCAAAGGAGGTAAAACTTGCCCCTGTCCGCCGGGAGCCGTGCTCTGGCTCGAAGAGAGTCGAGCTCTGCCCCGATAAACAGAATCACCTGCTTCGGCTCGAGTTCCGACTTGGCCTCGTTGATGAGAAGGCCGACTTGAGAGCAAACCTGGAGGGCCAGATCTCTGGACCGCTCCACCTCCTGTCTGGAGGGGGCTGCTATCAGCCAATCGTCCAGGTAAGGGTACACCCGGACCCCTCGGCACCGCAGGAAAGCTGTCACCACTGCAATGCATTTGGTGAAGACCCTGGGAGCTGGAGACAGGCCGAAGGGCATGGCTCGGAACTCGAAGAGGGATCCCTCCGCTCGAAAGCGAAGGATTCTCGATGTGGCCAGACGGATAGGGACGTGAAAAAACGCGTCCCTGCAGGTCCAGAGAAAGCAGAACCACACGCCGTGTTCAGAGATGGTATTATCTGCGCCAGGTGACCATCCTGAAGGTTGAGACCTTAGGAACTTGTTCAGGTCGTGTAGGTGAGAATGAGGCGCCAGCCCGTCCGTTGGAACCAGGAAGTACCTGGACACAAACCTTGGTCTGAGGGGTCCTTACCTCCTGATCACCTCCTTCTGGAGGAGGAGGAGGAGCGTGTAAACAGAAGAGCCGACAGTGAGACTACAGACCGCAGGCCCCGAGGTGCGGCGGCTCTGAAGGGGGGGCGGTCGAATTTTAGAGGCATGCCTTTTCCCACCACCTCCAGTACCCAGCTGGCCGTGGTAATAACGGACCAGGTGGAAAGGAAGTGTCTGAGCCGTCCCCAGGGGGAACCAGGGTGAGGTGGCGGGGATGGGGGCGACACCGCTCAGCCGTCACTGGGCAGGCTTGGAGGAGGGACCGGCCGAGGGACCTCCTGGGCCTTTAGCTCCCTGTTTCCTGTTGGGGGAAGCCGACGGCTTGGGTTTGGGATGCCAAGCCCGAGCCTGCTGGCCCTGACGTTGCTGCTCCAGGGGCGCAGAAGGACGAAAGGGCTTAGGCTGTGGCTTGCAGCCTTTGTCCTTCTGAGCGGAAGAGACAGAGTCCAAGGTAGCATTGGACTTCTCGATCCTCTGCAGGTGACCTTCCACCCCAGGGCCGAAGAGGTCAGTCCCCAAAAAAGGGAACATCCGCCAACTTGTGCTGGGTATCCGAAGTAAAGGTGGATATCCTCAGCCAAGCCCGACGACGCATGGCCACTGTGGCCGCCACAGACCTGGCACATGAGTCCCCAATGTCTAAAGCAGTCTGGAGCTGCTGTTTGGCCACTGCCCTGCCCAGGTCCCGCACCTGCCTGACCGTAGTCTGCAGATCTGTGGGAAGATGAGGGACAACCTCATCCAGGGAGCCCAACAGGGCATGAGAAAAATGTGCCATGAGGACGGCTGAACTAGCCTGACGAAGGCCGAGAAAGAGCCAGCATAGACTTTTCGCCCGGCATAATCCAATTTCTTGGATTCCTTGGGAGGTTGTCATCCCTGGCGTTTCAGTAGCGCGAGCGCTATCAGTAACCAACCCCTCAGCAGAAGTGTTCAGCTCGGACAGGGGAACCGGTAGGGACCGCATACTTCCTATGACATCCTGGCCGGCGCAGGGCAGGAAGCAGGGTGCTGCAAAGCTCAGGCCGGACCCACTATGGCCTCGGCCACTGGAAAGGCCTCCGTGGGGAATCCCTCGGTCCAGAATCTCCGTGAGGGATACCTGGCCCGTTAGAAAGCGAGTTCGAGCTTCATCCCGTGGACTCGAGATGAGCTGAAGCAATCCTAGGAAGGACGAGGCGCTGTCCACTGACTGTCTTCCTGAGGACTCCAAGTCCATTCGCTTGGAGAAAAGGGAGGAATCATCCTTGGACTCAGAAGAGTCCTCAAAGAGCTGCCTCGGGCCTGAGCCACCCTCCACCTGCCGAGGTCTAGCGGGAGTGAGGGTGACAGACAGCCTATGGGGCAGTCCCTGAGCCGACCGAGAATTTTTGGTTGGAGCCCCAAATAACGGCTGTGGAGGCGGAGGTTCCACCTGAATCGGTGGGGCAGCTGGAATTGGCCGAACAACCGGCCTGGGAACAGGCTCCTCGGCTACAATGAGGGGTTGTTTCGGCCGCTCCGGTGACAGCCACTTAATGGCCGGGGAAGACGACTGGGTTGGCTTATTCCCGGCTAGAAGGAGCTGTTGCCACATGAGTTCCTCATACCTCCGACGCAACTTGCGCCGAAGCCTCCCCTTGTCCGAGGAGGAGGAAGAGCGGCAGCGCCAAGACTGAGACCGCCTATGACGGCGGGATGGCTGGACACGAAGGCACGTCGAGACCGAGAACCTCGGCTAGGCCGAGGACGGTGCGGGGAGCTGTCGGGAATCAGCACTCCCCTCGGTTTGGACGATTCCACCGAAGGCTCCCGGAACCGGAGGCACAGGCGAGGCGACCGGGTCCTCAACTCCCACCGGGGAGAGGGGATTCTCAGCTTCTCCAGCCAATAATGGGTCGAGAAAAATCTCGACCGCGTCGACGGGAGTCTCGGTCAACTGGCCTGATGGGGACACCGTGAAGCCAGTGGCTGAAGCCGAGGGTCGACGAAGTCGACTAGTCGACAACTAGGGAGGGATCTTTCCCGCTCCCAAGAGCGTCGACGGTGAGACTTACTTTGTCTCTGTTTTTGGACCGAGAAAAAGGTCCAGAAGAAGTTGGACCCTCACCTTTCATCGAGAGGGTCAGACAAAGCTCCTTAAAAGAAGCCGAATACGAGGCACCGAGAGAGAGCGGGACAAATGCCGCAGCCGAGGTAGAAGCGACCCGCGCCGCCTCCTCTTCGAGGGCGATCATCTGCTCGAGCTGATCCGCCGAGCCCGCCGCCGCGGACACCGTCGACTGGGCCTCTTTAGACTTAACCGGAGGAAATCTTTTCTCGGGACGCCCCAGCTGTAAACGGGCAGCACGGTCTTAGAGGACGTAGGCCGAAAAAGAAGAGCACAGGTCGCAAGCCTGCGGGTCGTGCTCAAGGCTAAAGTAGACGCACATGGAGTGCGGATCCGTCCGAGACATCTTCTGCCCGCAAGGGCATCTCCGGAAACTGGGAGTCGATTTGTCCATCGCAGCCGCGAGGGAGAGAAGACCGAAGTCTTTTTAGCAAAAACTTTTGATTTCGAAGATTCGAAGAATTAGGAACCAGTCTTATACGCAGAGCGTTAAGGAGGGAACCTGAGCTTCCAAGCGGTAAGGAAGATCTGGCGTCATGGGGAGGAGCTGAGAGTTTTACCACCCGGGTGGGTGGAAGGAGCCAGCTTGAAGACCTTCCGGCAAGATTTAAAGCGGCAAGGATACCTGCCAATAAGTGTGGATGAACAACATATCCATGTCCCTAGAATTTAAGAATACCAAAAAAAGAGCAGGTCATCTCTACATTTTAAATGCCTTCACAGTACAGATTAACTCACTAGTCTTAACAGTATTCTGCTTAGAACGATCCACCAACAGAAACAGTATGCGGATCCCTTCCCTCCAGTAATATAGCTCCCTTTCAAATCCCAACACCAGGAAGTTATAAAGTCAGTTTGTTAAGCACCTGTAATTGCTGCACAACTGAATTTTGCTGCTAGTGAATGCTCTTCAAGCATTCCATGAATAATCAAGAGTAATACTGCACAACCAGTTGTAACTAATCAGCACGCCTCATGTACAAAGCAATGTTAAAACATTTTCCCCTTTAATGTTTTAGTTTAAGACATTACAGTGGATGACAAAAGGCCTCAGTGGCATATAGGTCCTTTAAAGCAGGTCCTTGAGCATTTCCTAAGTAATACATTTATGCCAGTACTGTTTTTCTGGCTGTTATAAAGGTACCCCACATTACTATCACAAGCAACAAACATCTGGTCTGAAAAATTCCATCACATTTTGGATAACACAATACATTTAATATACAAGTTTGTTTTAATGTCAAGATTGACAGTTATTAATTTTCCATTACTTGCCTCGATCAATTGAGGATGTAATAGGGCAAAAAAAACATAGAAGGTCCATAGACCTGTTCCTTAAAGAGAAAAGTCCCCTCAACCTTTTTTTCTCTATATCTGTGTACTTTGTAGGCATGAACAATGGTTCCTTTTCTTGCATTTATTTCTGAGGTTGCTTCACTCTGTTATACCTGGTGTGAAAACCTGTTCGACTCCATTGCAAAGGTCATGACCCCACTTATGCAAGGTATCATGATATGGGAGCTGATGCACATCTGCACAAGCTAGCATAAGTTATACTCTCAGTTCTGTTACATGTCTTGTGAACTCCCTGTATTTGCTAAAGGCATATTTTTCTTATTCAGATACGCTTAAAACTTCTATAAAAAACAAAACAGCAGGGCACTTACTATACATTGAAAGGTTTCATGGCCAGCAGAAGACAAGAACATAGGGACTGCAGAGAACAGCAACAGCACTGACTGATGCAGTATAACTACTGCAGGCTTAGCACTAAAACATCATAAAATTCAGAATGGCTTGCATGAGTCAGGTCACGATCTTTGCAACGGAGTCAAACAGGTTTTTACAGCAAACTAAGTAAATAGCAGTTATGCAAGAACTTACCGTAACAGTAGATCTTCGAGAGAGGTTCCTGCAGTAGGTCTTCACATACAGGACTGCGCCCTCTGGTGTCAGGTTCCAACAGCAAACTTGTAGCTAGCAATCAGCGGGGACCACCCCCGACGTCAGCCCGACTATAAAAGGGGCTGCCCCGTGCCCGCCCTACAGTTCTTTTCCACTGGAGACCTAAAGAAAGGTAAGCAGAAAGGAAAGAGTAACAACTCCTGGGACCCTGTGTCCTATCTAGACCTATGGGCTAGGCAGGATGAAAAAAGGGAAAAAGTCTCCAGGAGCTGGGGGAAGATGGATGGGAAACTAGACCTACTGCAGAAGCCTCTGTCGAAGATCTAATGTTACGGTAACTTCTTATGTAACGGCGATATCTTACTTCGAGAGGGTTCCTGCAGTAGGCCTTCACACATAGCACTGAATATCAAGCAGTCTAAGGAGAAGGAATCAGAGATGAGATTCCGGGAGGAGGAGGAAGATGTCTGCCAACTAAGGTTTTGCCTTAGGACAGACTGCAAGGCCAAAACCAGCTCTATGCCCAGAGGCAATATCCAGACTGTAGTGTTTAGTTAAGGTGTGGACAGAAGACCAAGTGGCCGTTGCATAGATCTCTGCAGTGGACACATTCCTGAAAAAAGCGGTAGAGGTGGCCATGCTTCTAGTGAAGTGACCTTTAACCACCCCCGGAAGTGTATGTCCATATTTCTGGTAAGTGTAGTGAATACAGTTAGCCAGCCACCTAGAGATAGTCTGCTTCGAGATGGCCTTGCCATGGCACTCACCAAAGTCGGTTCAGGCCTATCGCCCCTTCTGACGAACAATCATCGTGCAGACGTACCAAGGGCAACCTTGAGCGGCACAGATTCTTCTTCCCCAAATGAGGAAGAAGAGCTCGAGGATAAGCGGAGCTGAATTCCCGGAACCGCTAGATTTGTGCTTCAGAGGACTGTCCTGCTCCCGGAGCACAGAACTGTCCGTAGTCAGACCCTTCCCCATTACTTAAGGGCGGTGGGACGGGCACAGCCCCTCTGCCATAACAACTTTCAAACGAAGTCTTCCTACCGTCACCGCTACTGTCTAAGGACGACTCCGTTGATGGCAGGAAATAATTTATTTTTCTTCATAATTTTCTTTCTTGTTCGTAAAATAAGAAATTACTACTAAATAGTTAAATTACACAGTTAAATTAAACACTAAAAGCTGCTGTCGCATAGACGAAAACTTTGACTCCGGCAGACGAGCGATTTCGACATCCAAGCACACTTGATGGCGGAAGAAAAGGAACTGAGGAGGCTGGAGGGCCAACGCTGAGATAGCCTACACAGGCACGAGCCAGTCTCGCAGTGCCACGCATGCGCAGTCCTACCATGGCGCAGACCCTTCAGAAAATTTTTGGCTCCCGCTTGGTCCTAGCGCCTCTGGTGCTATCCCACTAGTGTGAATGAGTGATGGAGACTTAGTCCAGAAAGATCACGATCAGTTGGTTCATGTCGTCCAACCGTTGGTCCTACTGGACTCGAAGAGATCACTGGGTGACCCTCATGTGCAGTCTGGCCATGTGGACAGTAGGAATGTCCGCTGCCATAAGCCCCAAGAGATAGAGCACTGAGTGTGCTGAGGTCCATCAAGCCTTGGCCACCAAAGTGGCCTGTGAAGCTAAGGTCTCGGCTCGATCCAATGGCAAGAAAGCCTTGCTCTGGACTGTGTCCAGTACCATCCCAATAAATTGGAGGCTGGAGAGATACTACCTGGGACTTGGGGACGTTGACCGAGATGCCCAGCTTGACAAACAAGTCCAGAGTGAAAGAGAGAGACTCCTTCAGACTGTCCGGGAAGGGGATGAAAAAAGCCAGTCGTCTAGGTATGGGAACACATATATGCCCTTGCGGCAGAGAAACACCGCTACTACCGCTAGGCACTTGGCGAAAACCCAGGACGCGGAGGACAGGCCAAAAGGAAGTGCCCTGAATTGGAAATGGTTCTCCCGAAAGGAGAACCGGAGGAAATGGCGATGGGCCGGGAGGATGGGGATATGTAGGTAAGCATCCTGCATATCCAGGGAGCACAGCCATGTGTTTGACTGGAGCAGGGGTAGGAGTCCCTTAAGGGTCAGCATGTGAAACCTCATATTCCACGAAGACGTTGAGCATGCTGAGATCCAGGATAAGCTGCAGATCCCCTGTCTTCTTTGGTACCAGGAAGAAATGGGAGTAGAATCCCCTTCCTAGTTGGTCTGGAAGGACGGGTTCTATGGCCGCTTTTTGCAGCAGGGCCCGCATTTCCTGGTGGAAGATGGGGATCTGACCCGGCGGGTAAAAGGACCTTCCCGGAGGGTGTGGAGGTGGAACCTTCAGGAACTCGACAGAGTGACCTCACTGTATGAGATGAAGAACCCATACATCTGCGGTGACGGACTTCCCACCCTTCCAGGTGGAGGCTGAATCTCCCTCCTACTTGTTCCTCCGAGGGGAACGGAGGTAGCGGAAGGAGGCGGTGAGAGTCAGCACACTGAGGGAAGGGGAGCTTTGGTCCCTGAGGCTGGTTTGGCAAACTCTGCCTGAAGGGTTTGAGCTCCAGAGCCAGTGACGCGTCTTTTGCCTTGATGCTTATTCTTGGTCTTATTCCATCGTCTCTGGCGACGAAAGGGCTGCTTCTTTTGACCCGTCCAATACATTGAGCACACGTCCCGAAGAGATTGTCCACTCTCCTGCAGCCCTGTTAGAATATCCATCATGTCACCACCAAAGAGGACGGAATCCCTGAAGGGTGCATCCAAAAGGGATGCCTGGACATCCTGTGCCAGCCCCCAATTATTTAGCCAGGTGAGACACACTAAGCTGAAAGCTTGTTTACAGGTGCAACCTGGGAGCACAAGGAAGTTAAGTGACTTGCTCAGGGTCACACAGTATGCAAGTGGGGGCTGTGGGATTCAAACCCAGGTCTCCAGATTTGCAGCTCTGTGCCGTAAACAACTGCACCACACTGCTTCCAGACATACAGACCTGCAATACGGAGCCATGACAGGCGTCGAAGGCAGATCCCCATGGCCACAGCCCGAGCCATGGACTCCACAGAACCATATGTGGCTTGGAGTGCATGACGGCAAGAAGATTTGTTCATGCGAACTTTGTCCAACAACCTGACCGCGAGATTTTCGTTAGGGATATCCTGAAGGTCCCTCTCCAGCTCAGCGAGGAATGCCTTCTGGAAGGCCACCATATGGGACACGTAATTTAGTGACCCGATGGCACAAGTGGACGAGTAGTCCTTTCTACTGAACTGGTCCAGTTGCCATGAGTCCTTATCTGGTGGGGATGAACTCAAGTGCTTGGGTTGAGCCGAATGGTCATGCGGAGCCGTGATGACCATGGAGTTGGCTTTTGGGTGCAGTCAAATGGAAATCCTTGGAAGTAAGTTCTATCGGCTTTTCTGGAAACAGCCGGGATGGAGGAGATCTGCTGCCAAACGGTAGTGACCAGATCCTCATGAGGGCCCATCCAAGGGGGGATGGGTAGAGGGTACTGTATGTAGTTGCTAAATCCAGGTGCTCAGCGAGTCTTTTGCGCTGAGGATCTATCTCCTTACAAGGCCAGCCCCCAGCTGTCTCAACAGATCCCCGAAGGGTCATCTGGGGGAGATTTTGGTGATTCTTTCGGAAAAACTTCGACCGGTGATCGATGATCAGAATGGTCGATGTCCGAGTCTGTATCCAAATCAGAGGGCTCAGAACCACTGGGAAGGGAAGGATCCAGCCCAGTGCCACACACAGGAAGTAACCGCGCAGCCTGACCCAGAGGGATGGGGGGGTTCCTGGGTAGAGAAATACATCCCAACAGTTGGGACTGTCCGATTTCAGTGATGAACTGGGTCCTGACGTCCTGCCACCACACCGGGACTGACTCTCGATCAGGCGGCGGCGGTGGTGGAGGAGGCTGGTAGCCTGGTAAGTCAGGTGGTGCCAGTAAGGATATTGATACCCAGGCAGCCCTGGAGGATAGCCTAAAGGTGGATATCTGGGTGTTGGGTATACTAGCGTTGGCGGCACATTGCCAGACGTCCGATACGAAGGATCGGAGGCCATGAGTGGCAGAATGTAGAAGTCAGGCTCGAGAAAACCGCAGAGGGTCCTGCTGGACCGGCCGGGGGGGGGGCGAAGGGCCACTGGGAAGTGGCAGGGGATCAGGTGTGGTGCACGAGGGTCCTGAAGGACGGGGCTCCATGCCTAACAGATCCCGGCAACGGACCCCTAGGAGGAGGGATGTCAGGAGTCGGAGTGACGCCTGGTGAAGGAGGAGCTCTGGGAGAGACCCAGACAGGTCGGGTAACGATTCCAAGGGAGGAGACAGGTCGGGATCGGGTGGCGAATCTCTTGGAGTAGAAACCTGCAGGAATGAAAGGTCTCCTGGGAGCACACTTGTGCAGTCGTCGGGTCCTCAAGGAAGCCAGACAGGCAAGTAGGTACGGCTGTGTGGTCGATCGTCAGACTTATCAGTCGCGACTGGGCTGGCTGCAGCAGAGGTACCGCGGACAGGCTAATCGGTCTGGGTCGTGCGCCCGGAGGCAGGGCGACTTAGCGGCAGTGCTACGTGATGGTGAACCAACAGAAACCTCAAGTGATGCTACCCCCATCTGCCCGCTTACCTTGGCAGGAAGGGGAGAAGGCACCTGGCCCGCAGAAGTGGACGGAGGGCCCGGAAGAGTAGTACTCACAGTCCTGGAGGTAGAAGGCCTTCCTCGTGGTGACTGGCTCCTCTCCTGGTGCTTCTCCTTGTCCTTTTTCTTCCTTGAGGCCGGCGACAACCTCTTCCTAAGCTCCTGGAGCTCCTTTTCCATAGAAGCTAGCCGACGGGTAAGGAGGTGGGCCTCGAGGGTCCGCGTGGCCTGGCTGAATCCCTGGCAGACAGCACACTCTGCCGAGTTGTGCTTAGGCCCCAGGCAAAGGCTGCAACGGGAGTGGTCGTCCCCATGCGGGATTTGGGCGCCGCACTTGGTGCACTTCTTTTTTGGACAAGCCGCATACACTTGTTCGAAAAATGCGTAAAAAGTGATGCAGAAAATGAATAAAACAGACTATAAAGCGGGTGACTGATCGCTGTTCTAACACGTCTGCCAAATGAACTGAGGCGACAGCAGGAAAGAACTGAGGGCGGCACGGACCGCCTTTATAGTCGAGAGCTGACGCTAAGGCCACCGAAGTCTGGGGCGGTCCCTGCTGATGACTGCTAGCTACAAGTTTGCCGTTGGAACCTGACACCAGGGAGCGCAGTCCTATATGTGAAGACCTACTGCAGGAACCCTCTCGAAGTAAGATCTTCATTTACATTTAAATCCTGATTAGGAGGGTGCAATAGAGACAATCATTATTCATGCCTATAAACTAAACAGAATAAAAGGCTGAGGGGGCCTAAAGACAAAAAGTGTTATTCTTCAGAGGTAATCCGAAATTCTTAATAGGATAACATTTTTATTCAGTTTGCTATTTGAATGAAAAAGGGGAAAAAAGGCACACAAAAAAAAAAATCAGCATGCAAAAAGAAATTAAGAATGACTGTAAAGGCCAACTTAATCAGGAAATCATGCCCCCGAACAATCTGACTGCTACTGCATTAAACCAGCAACATACAACTACTGCCTAATGCAAATACACTGGTCTCATGAAGTTCCTATTTATCTGTCCAGTGATTTCTACAACCAAAATTCTTACCGTAACAGGACAGATGATTGTAAAGTCCTACTTGCCAGGTTTTGCTACTATAAATCACCAGTGCTGAGATTCACCTGCCAGTGAGGACCTCTTATAACCACAGTGTGCCTCATGTGCAGTGTTTAAAAATGTGAAAAGCTCCACATGGGCATCATATACTGTGTGACCCTGAGAAAGTCACAAACTCCCTGCCCTCCCAAGTCACCCCTGTAAAAAGATCTTGTATCCAGTGGGCCTTACCCGGTTGCTTAAGGGAAGGGAATAAAAACTGTACGAATTCAAAATATGTTTACAGGAAAATTCGGAATGTCTCTTACACCTGTAAGAGTATCACTTCTTCACATCCTTAGGATGACAGCACTGTTCACTTTGGGTTTACGATCCTCTCACCATAAGAACATTCAAGCCCAAAGACACTTCAAGCATCTATATAACATACCCTTTAAACAATTTTGCTTCCCCAAGGATTAACCATAATCTAGGTACTGTAGCTGTGCTACCGAGTTTCAGAGACCCCCCCCCCAAAAAAAAAATCCAGTATGGAAAATAAAAGCTATAGTTGTCCTTGACGAAATAGCACTAGTATCCTCCAATGCAGCGGCCAATATCAAGCATTGTCCACCTTCATTTAACAGTTTGACACCCGATTAGATGTGCATTAATGCATGAAAACTATGAACCTGTCAAGGCGCTGTGGCATATTGACCCCATTATGGTTTTTGTTAATTACAATTGTGTTTAATCTTCAGCTAATTAGCACTTTCTAAAGAATTTCTTAGAAAAGGGCTACATTTGGTAGCAATACAACTAGGAACTTACATTTTTAAACAAAAGATTGGAGTCATGACTACAACAGTTTTTCTTCTTGATCAGAGTTTCCATGCATCAATGCACTTTAACCATAATGTTATGGTTACACATGTACTGCTGTATATCCCTGTTTATAATGTGCAAGAAAAATCCTGTGCTGGGATTGGCTCAAACACCAGTACAGCTGTGTAATTACATGCCGATAACTACACGCCTGCATGTCTTACAAGGTGTTAGCCATTCCTTGGCAGCAATCCTTACACTCACTGCTCGAGCCACACAGAAAGCTGTTCCAGCACTTCGCTGATGCCAAGTGATGAAATGCTGAGTGATAACGCTGTGATTAGAGAATCCACTCGCAACACCACTTGACTGTTCCCATACCACTGCAGCCATCACAGAACGAGAGTTTGTTTTAATTATCTTCAATTGACTGCCGCTGCGCAATGTTTACTGGAACGGACGTTCGGCACCCACCACCACACCAAACGTCGCAGCGCACAGCATGGTCCTGACAGTGAAAGGACTACATAATACTGGGCACATAAGACTAAATGTTCCTGTTCTCGGCAATGCACAAGTCATTACCTATGCTCTGTAACAGATACTTTTTGGAACCCATGTTATAGGTGCAATAAAGGATTTCAGGGACGTGCGATTATGGTCAATAATCACATACCTCTCTTGGGCTAGCGCAAGCACCTCATGCCTAACACTAGAGGTGTGAGATTACCGCTCCATAATCACACACCCTTCCTTATTGCATACACATTTACGCAAGTAAACTACATCGCAAGGACTTATCCTTATGAAGCAAATACTGCTGCAATGCCATCTTAACCGTTTCACAATCCTTTGCTGAAACAGTGAAACGTGGCCATTCTTTCAAGAGCTGGGGTCAAGTATTCAAAAGATACTAGTGGTATTCTGCCAAGGAGGACCACTCCATTTTCCTAACTTTACCAATGATCTGGTTATTTGAATGAAATCTAAAAATGATTTCACTGAAGGATGGTATGTCCCACCCCCCCCCCAACCACATTAGACAAAGGCGAGAGGCTGGGAACGGAGACCAGACACTCACATTAGGGATTCAATCTGAATGCCTAATAATGAGCTGCTAAACTCATTGTACGCAATAGTTTCATATGAAGTTTGAACTATCTACTGATTAACCCGCTACAAAATGGCCTCCCAGGGTAGCAACAAACTCTTAAAAGATAATACCAAGGGCACAACATGACAGCGGATTTCCAGACTTTCTTTTACCAGCACACTAAGGAAAATGCAGCGTCTAGCTGGGTGTTCATACTTGGGTTCCTTAAAACACAAGGAATGTTACACTTTAATCCAGATTTGGATTATTTTAAATCTAAAATTGAGTTTGACAGGGAAGACTTTTTTCAGTCATGGAGGAGAGAACTTTGACCCCTCCCCCCAAAAAAAACAAAACAAAAAAAACAAAAACAAAAAGAAGCCTTGCTAATACAGATGTATGTGTCAGAACAGGAAGAAAACGGATATCATGCTAAACTGCAAGTACCACTTTTGACCACTATAATCTTCATCTGTGGTTAAGGAGAACTGCAGATATTTTCAATCAAATTATCGTGCAAGACATCTTTCTTACATGTTAATTAGCACAGCTTTCATTTGGTGAAAAGGGGAAACACTACATGTGAAGCTTGCAAAAAAAACTGCGACTTCCTGGCTTATTTTCTACAAATAAATGGCAAAGAAAACCTTCATATGTCTAAAGCCCTTATAAAAGACAGTGACATCACTTTAGGAATGATGAGGCTCAAAGGTTCTGGAAGGAAAATGGATTTCAAAATATATTACATCTTTCTTTTACTTCCAGAAGTCAGTGCTGGAAAAAGGAGAGTCCAACTGAAAACAAAACTTGTACGTCCTTAAACCATCCATGGAACTGTATAATAGTTATATCCTTCACTGGACTAGATGGTAGTCATGCCAGTCACAACTTGGCGGTTTCCATAATGCCTGCTAATTTGTACTTTCTACTACTCCAGTGCAACCCATCTCCTTTTTATGAGTGTACCACATATCTGTAAATACAGGATCACAGCACGTCAATAAATCTGTCAAACATTTGCCTAAACAGTTTTCTACTTGTACAGAGTTGCTCAGAGAATTGTTCTTTGTCTATGTGGAGCAAGATGCGACACTTGGTTGGCAACTTGGCTAATCGTGGAGGTTTAATCCAAATGAATAGATTATTTTTTGTCTGGTGTCAGAATTCTTTAAGGTGGTAGTCACCTTAAAAGTACATGACGACTGGGTTAGGCTGCAGCCCTGATACTTAATGCAAGGAAGCTTTGATATGACACACATTTGTGTAATGGGATGGCTCCAATGTAAAGCATTCACCTAGCAGGTTCGCAATATCTACTTAAGGCAACCTAGTACTTATAAAAACTCTGCATCTTGCAGGCTGGAAATAGATTTAAAAACTAAATGCAGATTTCCTCAAGCTGGATTACTCATGATCCTGGCCCAAAGTTGTCTGTAGGCAGCAATGTCAGAAGGAGCTCAGATCTTTGGATGGTCAGGCACAACAGTTAGCATAATTCTGGCAAGTAAATGACACTAATTTAATCGCATTGGTCTGTAACCGACAGTGACGAGATATAAACTGCAACCAAATGTACTTCAGGTATAATCTCAGCTCAGTATGCTCATTTTTAATACCAATTACTTAAACAGCTTTGTTCTGATACACTGAGTGTAGGCCGAACCCAAAACTGTCTTAGCTTTTCCTATGTCCAAAAACAATCTTTTGTCATCGGGGTCTTCTGCGTGTTACAAATATCAACACCCGTCTGATAGCAATGAGGCGATCCTTGAGAGAAGTCATGGCAAGTATAGCTAGTTGAGCTCTGTTTTCTAATGGTAATACTGCCAGCAACCACCAACACCAAGCAGGTCCATTGGGGCTATTCTGTCAATACAAGAGAAGCACAGGTTAGGATGTACAGGATCATGAAAATAATGAATTGCAAAGGCCAAAAAATAGGTCACTCACCTGTAACTGTAGTTCTAGGAGTGGTATATTGTTCACATCCACACATAGGCAGTCTCCCTCTATGAGCCGATCTTGCCTGGACAGTCTTCAGCAAAGCGCCTCCCACCACCCAGATGGTATATCCCTTGGCTCCGCCCCACGACGTCAGATCTTGCACACTGGAAGCAGAGATCTGTGTGCCAGCTGCCAGGTGAGGTCAGGTCTGTGGCGTGGATGTGAACTATATGCCACTCCTAGAAAGTACAGTTACGTAAGAACTTACCGTAACAGTAGATCTTCGAGAGGAGCTCTTGCAGCTGGTAATACCGTTAGGACTAAGGCCGCCAGGCATTGGGACCCCACAGAAAAATGTTCTAGCTAGCAGTCTATGGCAGGAGACCGCCCCCGACATCAGCTCTGTCAGACATCAGACGTGGTATAAAGGGGACGGTTCCCCCGCGCCATCTCAGTTCTCCCGCCAGAAACCCGGCTGAAGACAAAAGCAATGTTAGAAGAGAGAGGGTCTCCTATTCCCAAAAGGAAAAGAAAAACAGCTTGTCCCGAGGAAAGTATTTCTGCTGCAAGAGCTCCTCCAAAGATCTACTGTTACGGTAAGTTCTTACGTAACTGTACTATCTCACTTAGAGGGGGAGCTCTTGCAGCAGGTAATACCATTAGGACATAGTCCCAAGCAGTACCCAAAGAAAAACCCATGTCAGAAGGGTGGAGGACAATATAGTAGCTGTAGGCAGATTAGGAGGAGTCCCTGAAGGACTACTAGGCCGAAATCTGCTCTCCTCCTGGAAGCAATGTCTAGACTATAGTGCCTAATGAAGGTGTGCACAGAAATGAAAATGACGTACCTACAGTAATTCTTGATCTTCTCTTTTATCTTCACCATTCATTACTGATGGGAGTAAGCCGGAGGAGCGCACCTGCCACGGGAGGTTGCCCCAGTGGCGCAGATGGCGCTGCTCCCAAAGTGCTACATTGTGTGATGTCGAGGGGCGGCCGTTAGGATTCTTGCTGTACTCTGACCTCCCTCACTGCCTCCCCACTCAGAACCTGGTTTTGGGAAGTGGGTGGGGCAGGTGCAGTGTTGCACCTCAGGGGTGCTCCTTTTACACCCTCTTTGTTTGGGTGGTGTTTTATTACTATTCTTGTTTGGTTTGGTTTTTGAGTTTTGGGGTTCCTGACTTGAGTCTTCCTTGGGGATCCAAAACTTTTTGTTGCCAGTTGGCAATTAAAAATTTTACAATTTCCACATAGAATGACTATTAGGGTTTTGCTCGTAAGAATCTGACAGTTAGATTTCAAAGGGAAACAGACACAGACATCAACCGAGCTCGAGCTCAGCATTCTATGCTCTGCATAGAAAGTTTAACCCTTTGTTCTCCGAGGCAATTTAAAGGCTGGGGCTAACTGCACTTGTCAGAATACAGCAAGACTTCAAGTTGTTTGAAAAGGATAAGAAAAAAGAGCGAGGCAAGAGAGCCGAGGGATAGAAAAAGGAAAGGATATAAGCTGAAAAAGGATTAAGCCAGTAGAGAACAGACAAAAAAAAGAATGAAATGCCTACTCTAAGGGACCGCAGGGTCTCACTTCTGGGGCGGCTCCAAGGGAAGAACAGATAAAGGAGAGGAGAAAAAGGAAGAAGAGAGGGAAGAGAATGAGGGATGTTGGGAGGGGAGAACTCTGCCCATTGAGAGATTGGTTTAAAGGCTTATAAGCTCGGAACCAAAAACAAGGGAGCAAGGATCCCACTTGACAGGACTGAAGAGAAGGTTCAACCAAACTGCTTGCACAGATTGCACACAAAAGGCAGATTCTCTATACCTCCCGCCATCCCAACCCTTTAAACTCTAGCTGAGAGCTCACAGACTGCCAAGGCAGAAATTCTGTTCCGAAAGGAAAGCACCCAACTAGGAAGGGGAAAGAAGCCCCCCAACACCTTGTTAAGTGCTAACACAGATGTGTGTGGGAAAAGGGTGAACTCTACAGAGGGCACCCCTTTACGTAAAGGATAGAGTGGGAACTCAATTGGACTCCCTGAAGGCAAGGCAAGAACATCAGCTCAGGGTAATTGTAGTGCCAGGACAGTGCCAACCAGCAGAAGCTGACCAATAGGAGATTAAGACCTGCCAGAAGGAACCTGGAAAAAGGGGACAGAGACATAAAGAGACAGTCTCGTTAACTGTGAAGCGAAGAACATGGCTGAGAAAGAGTCAAGAGGTCACCCTTGGGGGTAATCAGAAAGAGTTCCCTCAGGACAGAAATGAATCCTACTCGTTCCCCCTTACCTTCAGGAAATAGGATCCGTCCAGAGAAGAACGGAACAATCAGGACAGTTTTTTTTTTTCGCTTAAAGGCCAACAAAGAAGAGGGAAGGAACGAGTAGGGAGGGGAGACCACATAGGGAGGTCTCCTTTGAGGGGAAGGTGGTTGGAATCAGAATGAACGGGTGAAGAGATACAAGAGAAAATCAAGAATCAGGTAGGTATGTAATTTTGCATCTTCCTGTCAATCTTCACCATTCATTACTACTGGGTGAGTACCGAGCCCTTCCCCCCGAAGGGGGCCTGGACAGACCCCGAGGGAACAGATCCCTCAGCCTCCTACTGGTGGAAAACAGGAGGGGAAGACCCTAACCAGTAGACTGGGGCAGTCTAAGGTTGGTGAGGACGAGGAGCTGTCCCCTCGTGGGCGGGGGGAGGGTGCCTCTGAAGAAGCCTCCTCGCCCTGCGGGAGAACAGGCAGGTCCTCCGGAAGGCAGAAGCAGTCACCCTATGCCGAGCAAATGGGTGACAATCTGGAGAGACGAAGCCATGCCATCCACCTAAAGCAGATCGCTGTCCTTGCAAGTCTGGACGCCACCTCGTTGGTGTAGGATCTTACTCACTTGGTGCCTTGCAAGCTCCAGACCTTCTGCGCAGAGAGGGCATGGTAGCATTGTAGGACTGCTCTGCCTCAGGCAAAGATGCTAGGACCCGAGACAGTATCTATCACAGATGCCTGCTGTAAGCAGCGTGGTGTGCCTGATGTGAACTTATACATGTCAACACATGACTTGGAGAAAACCCTTCATCCCCACCGGTCGAATTCAGCAGAATCCGGACCCGGGGGTCTGTTGTGTGCCAGGCACCGAGGCCCAGAAGGAGCATCTAGGGACGTCAAGCCCAAAGCTGGGTGAGGCAGAGAACCTAGAGACTCATGGGGGCACAATACCGTCTCCTGCAGTCTGCCGGGGCTGGAGAAGGAGTGGCTGGAGACTGCCAGGTGCGGATAGATGCTTCCTGGAAAGGGATCGGCCAGGACGGCACCACCAGGTGGAGAGCACTGAATTCGCTAAGGAATGCACACGTCTGCTGCTCGGTATTGTCCCACGGATGTAGGAGATACGAAGCTCTGAAACCAGCGTCGAAAGGAACTGCCGATAGTGAAATCAGCGTCCGAGGAAAGGTGACAGAAAGTTCCTCTTCCTCAGGAGAAGTTGAGGAGGAGGAAGTAGAGCTCGAATGTTCAGAGGACTCCTGCGGCGGAGGGAACAGGTGGAAAACCTTTTCATCCATGGCCCTGACATAAGATGGGAAGGCCGCCACAGTAGCTCTGAACGTCTCCCAAGTTAACGGTCCCATGGGACCCACGTGGCCTGGGAGAGAGGGTGGTGACTGCAGAGGGATGGGCGAAGGGCACCTAAAAGCACGTGTCTGGCCTCTGCCAGGGCTCTGAGATCCAGGGAGCGATGCCACCAGGTTTGGGGACCTGGAGATCATGCCGGGTTGCGAAGAGTAAAGAGAGGAAGGCAAACCTGGAAAGAGCCCAGAAAGGGAATCTCCCCTGTGATGTGCCTGGGATTGCATGATTCCAGAAGGGCAACCCTCAGAACTGCCACTAGAAGGAGCTTTGGAGACCTTGAGAGAAAGGTGGGGATCAGTGCTGAGACTCCTCCCCACACCCTGCAGGGTAGTGGGGATACGCCACTGCTCCTCACCACAACCTCTCAATCCCTCGGACTCTGAAGCAGCCCTCTTCCTCAATGTCAGTTGGGGAGGTACCTGCTGAGTGAGCCCCCGAAGGGAACCCACTGTGGCAGGGTCCTCCACCCTCTCCTGAAGAACCCCAGCAGCACCAGAGATGGCAGCTGCCCAGGACCTCCAAGAAGAGGGCATCCCCTCCCGATCTCCTGAAGGATCCGCTGCAGAAGACTCCAGGCCACCCCTAACTGTGGCATCCTCTGGGCTAACCAACTCCGGGGACTCAGGGAGAGGAACACTGGATCGCCTGGTGCTATGGCCTATAGGAGGTTCCAAGTCAGAAGATTCAGGTCGCCAGTCCGGGTTCCCCCCTGAGTCATCCCCCTCCGAAGAGGGGTTGAGCAGAGTAGACTCCAGCATGGCGACTGCAGGAACCTCACCCAAAACGGAACCAGGCTTGGCACCGCCAAAGGCTGCAACGCCAACGGCGCCACTGGAGTCGACCGTACCGGCGTCAGCACTGGGAACCCCAGCAGCACCGCGAACGGTGCCGCCCGAGTCACCGGTGTTGTGGACAGTGCCGAAACCCAAAACGGCACCCAAGTCCCCGGTGCCGTGGACGGCGTCGGAACCCAAAGCGACTCTGCAAACAGCGCCACCTGAGTCCCCGGCGCCGCCACTGAAAGCGGCACCTCCAGCGGTGCTGCCCGAGTCCCCGGCGCTGGAACCCAAAGCGACATCAGCAACGGTGCCGCACAGAGTCCCCGGCGTGACCCCATGGCGGCATCGCTAGGCGATAGAGGGTCCACCAGAGCCGGGCCCACAACCGGGGGCCACTACACTGGGGGAGTCTGCACCTCCGAGGAGGTGACTGCCGGGACGGCGCAGACGGTGCAACCCCGGGACGGATCACACCATTCCTCCAGAACTGAAGAAGAAACCTCGTCGCTGGGCTATATAGACCCGGGAGGGGACCCGGAGGAAGGGTCGAGATATCTGGACTGGGAAGCCCAGGGGCAACGTCGTCCACCGAAAGTCAATGGAGCCCTTCCGACTTTAAATGTGCGGATTTCTAACACACAGCGATCCATGGAGAAACATGCGTCGCAGTGGTCCATATCATGGTAAGACCCCAGGCAAAACATATCGGTCCGTGACACAAAACTGCAGTTGCAGGGGCAAAAAGCGCATAGGGCACCTGGTTTGCCCCGAACCCGACATGATGCAAAAATAATTTAAACATCAAAGCTCCCCGCTGTCAAAGATAAAATAAAGAACGGTCTTACCAGCAGGCGACGTTGGGAAATGAACAAGGATGAAGGAGTGGCATCGAAAATCGACACGCGGCCTATGACGCAGGTACTAAACACTGTTACTCCGTGCAGCAGGTGCAGCCTCGACGGTGGGAGAAACAGAACTGGGATGGAGGAGGAGTCTGCGGCTCCTAATGGCCGCCCCTCGCGCATCACGCGATGCGTCACTCTCGGGGGTGGCGCAGACTCCTCTGAAAAAAATAAACTCCCGTGGCGGGTGCGTGCCTCCGGCTTACACCCAGCAGTAATGAATGGTTAAGATTGACAAGGGAAGATCTCCAAGTAGTGGCTGCACATAGGTCCGCTGAAGACACATTCCTCAGGGAAGCAAAGGATGTAGCTACTCCCCTGGTGGAGTGACTCCTTACCAGTCCCGGTAAGGGTTTGTTGTGCCAGGTGTTGGTAGCAAAAGGTGATACGATTGACTAACCGTTTGGTCAGCATTTGCTTAGTCACCCGGGCCCCCATCTTCCTATGAGTGAAAGAGACAAACAACTGGTCTGTCTTCCTAGAACAACTGGTTCTAGTACGGTAGTAAACGCAAAATTCTATGAACATCCAGAGTGTGCAACAAGTATTCCCCTCTGTTGGAGTACTCTGGATAGTAAACTGATAGCTGCATGTCTTGGTTCAGAGTGAACTCAGACACTACCTTTGGAAGAAACTTAGGATGTGTACGCAGGGCCACCCTGTCCCTGTGGAAAATAAGATAAGGCTCTTTACACATCAAAGCCTGCAGTTCTGAGACCCTCCGAGCTGAAGTAATGGCAACTAAAAATAACGCCTTCCAAGAGAGAAGGTGAAGCTCGCAGGTTGCGGCTGGCTCAAAAGGAGGCAAGGTGAGCTTTTCCAATACGAACAGGAGATCCCATGGTGGTACAGGGTCTCTCCTGGGGGGTTTGATGTGCAGAATCCCTCTTAAAAAGGTCTTGCAGATGTCTAGTTGTGCCAGAGTCTTCCCATTAATTGGTGTGTGATAAGCTGATAGAGTGCAGAGATCTTGATGGATGAGTAGCTAAGGCCTAAGTCCGACAGGTAGAGAAGATACTCTAGCACAGATTCCACCGGATAACCCAGGGGGTCCAGACAGCGTGGAACCGCCCATAAGCAGAACCACTTCCACTTCATGGAGTAAGTTGCCCTGGTAGATGGTTTCCTCACTGCCATAAGGACCTCTGCCACTCTAACGGACACTCCAAATCTGTCCCTGGCTAAGACTGCAGGAGCCAGGCATGCAGATGCAGGGGCTGCAGAGCCACATGTAGTAACTTCCTTTGCTCCTGAGAGAGCAAGTGAGCGAAGAGGGCAACTGAATCAGTGGTTCCGATGCTAGCTGTTGCAGCAGTGGGAACCAAATCTGACGAGGCCAGAATTGTGCTATCAGTATCATTCTGGCCTCTTCTACTTGCAACCTGAGCGGTACTCTCTGAAGGAGGGGAAAGGGAGGAAGGGCATATAGGAACCTCCCTGCCCAAGAGAGGGTCAATGTGTCTTGCCAAAAAAACACCAGGCCCTGGATCTAGCGAGCAGAAATTGGTCAGTCTGGCGTTGTGTGGGGACGCAAAGAGGTACAGGTCTGGCTGACTCCACCTTTCGAAGAGATCTTCTATGACCTATTGCTGCAATTTCTACTCATGGTTCTGAGACCAAGAGCGACTGAGGCTATCTGCCAGAGCATTCGGAATGCCTGGAATGTGTACTGCTGTAAGATCCAGGCTGTGGTCCACTGCCCAGGACCAAACCCTCATTGCCTCTCTGCACAAGGGGTAAGAGTGTGCGCGCCCTTGCTTGTGGATGTGAAAGACCACAGGGGTATTGTCCAACTGGACCAAGAGTGGGTCCGGGCTGATTAACCCCTGGAATGCCTGAAGGGTATACAGCACTGCTCTCATCTTGAGAACGTTGATGTGCTGAGACTGTTCCATAGCATTCCATGAGCCCCTCGCCTGAGAAACAGCCAGATGTGCTTCCCACCCCAATCCTGAGGCATCCGTAGCAAGGATTTGCTTCGCGTGGGATACTGAAAGGGGATCCCTACTCTTAGGTGCGCGGGGTTCAGCCACCAAGTCAGGGAGCGACAAACCACTGCTGAAGTTCGAATGAGCTGATCCAGTTCATCTGTGCCCTGGTTCCACTGAACTCTGAGGTGCCACTGTAGACTCCTCATGTTCAAACAAGCAAGAGGGACTGTGGCTATGGCTGAGGCCATATGCCCCAACAGCTGCAGAACCACTCTTGCTGAAACCAGGTCTGAGGTCTGAACTCTGTGGGCAACTTCTCTTAAGTCTCTGCGCCCACTCTGAAGGCAAGAAGGTTTTCCCTTGCACAGTGTCCAGGACCGCTCCTATGTACTGTAGCCTATGAGTGGGCCATGGGTGCGACTTGGACACGTTCAAGGTGATGCCCAAAGACTGGAACATCCTGACCATTTCTTCCAAGGACCTGGTTAGTTGACCCTCTGACTTGAGCAGAGAGGAGCCAATCGTCCAGGTAAGGGTAAACTAAATGACCCTTTCTTCTGAGGGCTGCCGCCACTACTGCCAGGCACTTGGTGAAAACCCTTGGTGCTGACGAAAGGACGATTGCTAGGACCCTGAACTTATAGTGTTCGCCTTGGGAGATGAAACGCAGGAATTTCCTGTGGGATGGCAAGATCCTGATATGCATGTATGCGTCCTGCATGTCCAGGGAGCAGAGCCAGTCTCCTTGATGGAGCATGGGCAACAGGCTTGCCAATGTCACCATCCTGAATCTCTTGTACTTGTTCAGCTGGCTGAGATCCAGAATGGGGCAGAGGTCTCCCGTTTTCTTTGGTACTAAGCAAAACTGGGAGTAAAACCCTTTGCCCCTCTAAGCAAAGAGAACCTCCTGGATGGCTCTTTTCTCCAGCAATGCCTGAATCTCTGCTCGCAGAAGGATGACATGGGAGGGTGAACAGTGAGAGGGGACTGGAAAGTTGTCTGGTGGAATGTGCGTGAACTCTAGGGAGGAACCTCTCTCCACTATCTGTAGGACCCACTTGTCAGTTATATTGGACCATCCTGACAGGTAGAGGGAGAACCTCCCTCCTACCACCTCCCCCTGAACTTGCTGTGGGAGAGGGAGGGCTGGCAGGGAGTCATGTTGTTGTGGAGGGGTTGGGCAGGGGCGGTCTGGGTGCTTTGGGATGCTTGGGGCCCTGTGTGCTGGAAGGGACAGGGTGGCCACGCCTTTTGAAGGCTCTCTTTTGCTGAGGTTGCCATTTCCCATTGTCCTCGCTTACGAAAAGGATGATGGCAACCTGTCTGAGGCTCTGATCTGTACATTTTATGGACCTCTGACACGGCTTTCCCAGAGTCCTGCATACCAATGATCACTTTCACTGCCTCTTGTCCGAAGAGGACAGGATCCTGGAAGGCAGCATCCAAAATAGCGTCTTGGAGGTCCTGATGAAAGCCAGAAACCCGTAGCCAGGCGTGCCTCCTCATGCAGATACCAGTGGCAGCTGCCTTAGCCGCCACGTCTGCAGAATCATAGAAGCATCTGACGATGTGCTTATCAATGCCCATCCCTGACTGGAGAAGTGCTAGGAGTTCCGCTTGCCCTTCTGACACTGGCGGAGCCTTGGCCAGATCTATGGCCTTCTCCCAGAGAGATTTCTAGTAGGTCACCATGTGGGCCAAGAAATTTAATGAATGGATCGTACAGTGGCGGAAGCATAAATCTTCCTACCCAAGTGGTCAAGCTTCTTGGACTCTGGGTCAGGACGTTGGGCACTCGTATGCCTGGGCTGCTGTGCCCCACCGTGAGCTGCTGTTAATACCGTGGAGTGTCAGCCCTTGGATTTTCTCCTAGAAAGGGCTCCTCTTCTGGGGTCCTGTAGAGTCTGTCTGCCTTCCTGGGTACCGCTGGTGTAGTGGCTGGGTGTTGCCAGGTGAGTCTTGTAATGTCTTGGAAAGGCTCCACTAATGGTGGACTGATCAGAGGCTTAGGGTCCGTGACCCCCAAGAACTTTGCTAAGCGACACTTCCTGGATCTAGTTCCTCTGTATCCCATTGGTACAAAGCTTGAATATGCCACATGATGTCTAGAAAAGACAGATCATCCAGTGGGTATCGAGGGGAATTCCTCGGCCCACGAGAAGGGATAGGCAGCTCCTCTTCCAACGTATAGTCGGAGGAGAAGTCTCCAGTGTCGTTTCCAGAGGATGACGGGCATCCTCTGGATGACGGCAGAGACGATGGGTGTCATTTTCTGCTCCTGGGACCTGGCGGCTGTTGGTCTTATTCCTCAGGTGGCTGTCGGTCCTTTGGTGGAGGAGGCAGCTTGGAGGAAGGGTCCCTGGGTAGTGGTTGTACCGGGGACGGGTCCCTAGGTCTATGGAGCAGGTCTCCTTTTACTGTGTTCCACCATAAGATGAACAATGCCCCAGCATCTGCTAAGGGGACAACCGGGGTGGGGGTGTTAGGTTAGACAGACCAGGCGTCGGGCCTTGTGGACTTTCAGGGGCTGGCGCCTGTCTGTAGGCATCTCTTCAATAGGTGTCTCTAGCAATGGGTCCGGCTCAATCCCTGAGGCAGACTCATCTTCCAGCCTGGCATCTGGCTTATCGGGTGGAGGAGGCCTTGTATCTTTGGGCAGCTTGTCCTTAGTCGCCGGGGCTGGTGCCAGGTCTTTCGAGGCAGACGGCCGCTTTTTGACCAGGGGCATCTGGTCGTGATCCGAGGCAGAGTCAAACGGACCACTGGTCTGTCTGCATTCTGAGGCAGATGGGGGGGTGTTTCCTTGTCAGGAGGTGGAGGCGTCCAGTGCCCGACGACCTCCCGGTGTGTGGCAGTCATCCTGCTTTTTAGGTTTGTCGGATGAACCACAATGTTTCCGTACAGCATCTGAGGACTTGCCTGAGGCAGACGCCTGTCCCTCTTGGGTCGACCCTTCAGAAGACTTGTGGAGTCGGTGGGCCAAGGGAACATGGGTGGACGAACGCCTGTGGAAGAAGACTCCCTACCTTTTTTTGTGGGATGAGGAGGATGCCTCCTTCGAAGTAGTCCCCAGAACAGCGGTGGCACCTGGGGGGACAGATTCTGACCTAGATGAGCCAGAAGCTCCCTGGGGGGGATTTGGAGTGGGATTCTGATCTGGCACTTTCTTTCTCCCGATGATGGTGTTTCCTTCCCGACTTTTTCTCCGGAGGGGGGGGAGAAAGTACAGTTACGTAAGAACTTACCGTAACAGTAGATCTTCGAGAACAGCTCTTGCAGCAGGTTACACCATTAGGACTGAAGCCGGCAGGCGTCAGGACCCCACGGAAAAATTCTAGCTAGCTATCTTCAGCGGGGACCGCCCCCGACGTCAGTCCCACCTCAGACGTCAGGCGTGGTACATAAGGGGGTGGTCCCGCCAGATTCCCGGCCGCAGGATGACATCAGAATGGGAGACCGAGGATCCACCGTCAGAGGAAAATAAGGAATGAAAATCCCAACATGTTGAGGTAAAGCCATGCCTCCTCCAGGGGGGAAGGTACCTGTTGCAAGAGCTGTTCTCGAAGATCTACTGTTACGGTAAGTTCTTACGTAACTGTACTATCTTACTTCGAGACACAGCTCTTGCAGCAGGTTACACCATTAGGACTGATTCCCAAGCAGTAACGCTGCCAGAAATTCGGGAGGAGAAAATAAAAAACGTTTCCAGGTCCTGAACCTAGGACAGGAGACCCTGCAGCACCGCAAGGCCGAAACCAGCCCTAAGCCGAGAGGCGATGTCCAGGCTATAATGCCTGATAAAGGTATGCACAGATCTCCAAGTGGCTGCAGCACAAAGAGCAGAGATGGACACGTTTTTAAGTGCTGCAAAGGATGTGGCCACACCCCTAGTAGAATGACCCCGGATAGAACCCGGGAGGGGCTTCTGTTTTAAATCATAACAATAGGAAATACACTGGACAAGCCAGCGAGACAAAGTCTGTTTGGATACTGATTGGCCCATCATCCTCTCAGAGAAGGAAATGAAAAGCTGATCAGAACTACGAGAGGTTTAGTTCTGTTGAGGTACCTCAGGCTGCGGTGAACATCAGGGTGTGGAGCAAAGCCTCTCCTCTATTTGAATAACTCGGAAATAAACCGGAAGGTCAATATCTGGTTTAGAGTGAGTGAAGAGAGACCACCTTAGGCAAAACTTAGGGTTCATCCTCAGGGATACTCTGTCGGTGGAAAACTAAATAAGGCTCTTTGCACATGAGGCGTGAAGCTCAGAAATTCTTCTCGCTGAAGTAACAGCAACTAAAATAACGTCTTCCGACAGAAAGCGTAGCTCGCAATCCAGGCAGGTTCAAAGGAGGCGTGAGCTGTTCCAGGACAAAGAGCAGATCCCATGGAGGCACAGGGTCCCTAATGGGAGGCCTAAGGTGTAACACTCCTAAGAAATTCCGAGGCGCCCAATTGAGCTACTGTACGGTGCCCCACCGGAGGTGATAGGCAGAAATGGCACAAAGGTGCACCTTAATAGAGGAGTAGGCTAGGCCTGAATGAAAAGGGAGGAGATAATCCAAAACTACTCCACAGGACAACCTAAAGGGAAAAATCACGAGGCGTGACCATAAACAAAAACAGCGCCATTTCATGGCGTCGTGCATAGTTGCCGGCTTTCTGGCTGCAGAAAGAACCTCTGCAACCTCTTGCGAGACCCCATGACGCAAGATGGCTATGTCTCTAGGAGCCAAGCATGTAGGTTCAGAGAAGCGTGAATCCGGATGGACAATAGAACCTTTCTCCTGAGACAGTAGGTGGGAGCTGGCGGCAGCAGGGAGGCGGGGGCTCCCAAGATAGTTGCACCAACAAAGGAACCAGATCTGTCTGGGCCAGAATGGAGCCACCAGAATCATGTGTGCGTGCTCCCTGCGCAGTTTGAGAAGAACTCTCTGGATCAACGGGAAGGGAGGGAAAGCGTAGAGGAATCTGTTCGCCCAGGAGAGGGATAACGCGTCTCGCCAGAAAACACCAGGCCCTGGATCTAGCGAGCAAAAATTGGGCAGTTTTGCGTTGGATGGGGATGCGAACAAGTCTAGTTCTGGAATTCCCCATCGAAGAAACAGATCCTCTGCTACCTCTTGAAGAAGTTCCCACTCGTGGACTCTGGCCTGGGATCGACTCAGGCCGTCTGCGATCATGTTGTCCACCCCGGGAACGTGCACAGTGATCAGATTTGCACCGTGTCCGATTACCCAATCCCACACCCTCATGGCCTCCCTGCAAAGGGGGTAAGAGTGTGCGCCTCCTTGTTTGTTGAGGTAATACATCACCGCCGTGTTGTCTGTCTGAAGCAGGAGAGTACACAGTGGGATTACTGACTAAAGGCCTGCAGGGCATAAGAAACCCCTCATCTCTAGGACATTGATATGGAGATGAGCTTCCAAGGGGTCCACTGCCTGGGACTTTACCCCATCCAGGTGTGCCCCCATCCAGACCTGGCGTCCGTGGTGAGGGTTACCTCCGGGACGGCGCTACAAATGGACGCCCTTGGAGAGCGACCCGGGGACTAGCCACCACTGCCAGTCTCGGATCACTGAGTTCGTGATCCTGACCGGATGCTGCAAGTGGTCTTGCCTTTGGTCCCACTGCACCTTGAGCATCCACTGGGTTACCCGCATGTGGAGCCTTGCGAAAGGGACAGTAGGAATGGCCGCAGCCATGTGTCCGAGCAAGCGAAGGACCGACCTGGCAGGTACGATCTTGTTCGACGACAAATCCCTTATGAGGGATCTGATGCGCTCCGCTCTGTCGTCCGGAAGAAAAGCTCTTCCCTGAACAGTGTCCAGTACTGCGCCTATAAACTGCAGTTTCTGCGACGGTACCAGGAGAGACTTCTCGTAATTTATGAGAATGCCCAGAGATTGGAACAAATCCTGGGTGCTCTGGACCGCGAGTAACAACGCCTCTCTGGAGGCGGCCATGAGAAGCCAGTCGTCGAGGCACGGGAACACATAGTGGCCCTGTCTCCTCAGAGATGCTGCCACGACTGCCATGCACTTGGTAAAGACCCTTGTGCGGATGACAGTCTGAACGGAAGAGCTCGAACTGAAAGTGGTGGTCGAGAAACTCAAGCGCAGGAACCTCTGGTGCGCGTGAGCTAGAGGATATGCAGGTATCGTCCTGCATGTCTAGAGAACTAAAAGGCATCTTGTTTCAGCATGGGAATAAGGCCGGAAGAGTCACCATCGGAATCTTTTGTAGGCGACCGACACATTGAGGTCGCTGAGGTCCAGAATCGGACGGAGGTCCCCTGATTTCTTGGGAACCAGGAAGAAGTGGGAATAATATCCTCGTCCTCTCTGGTTCTCCGGGACGTACTCTATCACTCCTTTTCTTAGGAGCGCGAGTACCTCTTGCCAGATCAAAATTTTTGTGCTGACCCGGATACCGGGAGAGCAAAGGAGGCCTCGAGGGTGGCTTTTCTGCGAATTCTATAAAGTGGCCTAGACTGACCAACTGCAGAACCCACCTGTCGGTGGTAATGGCCTGCCATCCCGGCAGGAAGTTCGCAATGCGACCCCCGACCATGATTTCCCGTTGATCCTGAGGGGCGGGGGCCGGAAAGGAGTCAGGCTGTGGCGGCAGATGGGCCCGCTGGCTGGGTCGGCCTAGGGGAACGCTGACCTCGGCTGGCGGGCTGTTTTCCCTGGGTTCTACGAAAACCAGAGCCCCTCTGATGTGTAGCGGAACGGGGCTGCTGCCTCTGTGTCCGCCCACGAAAACGGCTTTGGTTCCTACGAAAGGAACCAAGCTTGGGTCGGTACATGGCTTGAACCGACCTTACCGCCTTCCCGGCCTCTTGAAGTTTGGTAATGATCTTCTCAGAAGGATTACCAAATAAAACTTCTCCCTTGAACGGAGCGTCCATAATGTTTTTCTGGACATCCGGGGTGAAGCCGGAGACACGTAACCAGGAGTGTCTCTGGAGGCAAACACCAGAAGCTGCTGCTCGGGCCGATGAGTCCGCGGAGTCGTACGCAGCTCGAAGCACTTGGGTCCCCACGTCTGAACCCGTACGGAGGAGCTGGAGCATCTCCTCCTTCTGCCCACCTTCGGGCAGCTTTTCAGCTGCCTCCAGACCCTGTTCCCACAAAGCGTTCTGGAATTGAACCATGTGGGTTAGGTAGTTCAAGGATCTGATGGCGCAGGTAGCAGAAGCGTACATGCGCCTGCCCAGAGTGTCCAACTGTTTGGACTCTGGGTCCGGTGGCAGGGTGCTCAAATGTTGCGGCCTCTGTGACCGGTCATGTGAGGCTGTGATGACCAGAGAGTCGGCCTGAGGCTGCTGTGTCAGGTACTGGTCTCCTTAGGAGCCTTGTACAGACGATCAGCTTTCTTTGGCACCGCCGGGAGCGAATGTGGACGCTTCCACGCTGCCTTGGTGACGTCCACGAAAGTGTCCACCAAGGGTGGTACCACCACAGGCTTGGGGTCCTTTTGCCGAAGATATTTGGCAAGGCGTAAACTTTCGGGGTCTAGTTCTTCTGCATCCCATCCCATGTTCTCCTGGATATGTCGCATAATATCCATGAACGAAGGGTCATCCGGAGGAGATCTTGGCGTCTCACGTGGGTCCGGAGAAGGGATGGAGAGAGGAGATGGGGATCTAGAGGAGGTGTAGACTGTTCCCGTGTCCTCCGTCGACGGCGAACGTCTGTGTCTCCTGGACCTCTTGGAGCTGGGTGATCCAGAAGAGGATTTCGACGGAGGTCTCCGTTTCTGATCTTCCCCTGGGAGAGGATCTAGGCTCCCGGGATAGCGGCCTGCCGACCCAAGGTGAAGAGGCCGGCACCGGAGGAGGAGGAGGGGGAGGAGGAGGAGAGAAGGAGGGGCCATGTCCCTCTTAATGGTATCCCACCAATAAGTGAAGAGATCCTTCACTTCGCTAAAGAAAGTCCCGACACGCCCAGGCGCCGGAGGGCGGTCGCCGGGTCCCGCTCGGCTCACAGGGCCTCGGGTAAGGCGAGGGGCCCTGAGAGTTTCAGTGAGGCCAGGATCGCCCGTCTGGTCCTCTGGCTGCGTTAAATCCTCCTCAGTCAGCGTCTCCTGACCGACGTCCGGTCGGAGGCGAGCGACCCTCTTCACTCCAGGAAGCGCAGAAGTCGTCCTCAACTGGCGTCACGAGGATGACTTGGACGACAACCGCCGTCCGCCCTACTGACGGGTCCAGGAGGAATGATTCAGGCCGAGCGACGGTGAAGCCGGCGTCGGTCCACGGTCTCTTCAACGGTGTGAGCTCCAGCGTTTCGCGGGAGGGGCACAGACGGCCGGACGCCGGGAGCCGAGGGGCGGGAACCTGACTTATGATGATGGTGATGGCGCTCCTGGACTTCGCCAAGACCTTAGAAGAAGAGAACGACGACGGCCTGGCGGACTTGGCCTGAGAAGAAGGAGGCTTAGGTACTGCAGCCGGGGGAGGCTGAGAGCTGGCCCTGGAAGGAGAGCGGTCGGACCTAGAACCGGAGCTGCGGGACTCCGAAGCCCTGGACGGGGACCTGGAAGGGGCCTTCTCCCTTCTTTTCTCCGCGTGCTTGTGGGATTTGGACGACGATTCCCCCTTGGAGGACATGGTTTTTAATTTCTCCTCCAACAAAAAAGCCTGAAGAGCCTTCTGACGTCGGATCCTGGTTCGGCTGTTGAACCCCTGGCAGAACGAACAGGCCCGGGTATCGTGGTCTGGGCCCAGGCACCTGACGCAGGCCGTGTGGGGGTCCTTGAAGGGGATCTGTTTCCCGCAAGCACACTTGGAGGGATGACCGGAGGTCGGAGAGGACATCAGCAACAATCTTGCTTGAAGAAAAAGGAATTCCCGGAGGAAAGCTCTGTAACCACGCGTCGCGCGCTAGACTGGAAACCGAAGGGTCGAGACATGCAAGTCGACGGCGGGAAAGAACTGGGGAATCTGGCGGGACCGCCCCCTTATGTACCACGCCTGACGGAGGCGGGACCGACGTCGGGGGCAGTCCCCGCTGAAGATAGCTAGCTAGAATTTTTCCGTGGGGTCCTGACGCCTGCCGGCTTCAGTCCTAATGGTGTAACCTGCTGCAAGAGCTGTGTCTCGAAGTAAGATCAACTACACCCTGAATGGGGCTTCTGCATGGCGGCCACTTGTTTCTTCAGAAAATAAGCTTTTAGCGTGTTTGCCCGTCGAATTCTGGTCTTATTGAATTTCTGGCTGTGTGGGCAATCGTAGGGCCGGTGGTCCGGGACTATACAAATCAAGCAGGCCTAGTGGCCGTTTCTGGCCAGGATCTGCTTCCCACACAGACACTTTGACTTCTGTCAAGTAGTAGGCAAAGAAGACATGCAATTCTTGTTGAAAAAAACTATTTAGCCAACTGCGCGAAGGCGTAAAAAAGGCGGTCGACTGTGACACTGAGATGTTGGTGGATCTGATGTAAGCAGGTTGACAGCAGGAAAAGAACCGAGTTGGCACTGAGGGACCTCCCCCTTTATTCCACGTCTGATGTCGGGTGAAGCAGACATCGGGGACAGTCCCCTGCCATAGACTACTAGCTAGAAAAGGTTTCCGTGGGGTCCCAATGCCTGGTAGCCTTAGTCCTAATGGTATTACTTGCTGCAAGAGCTCCCCCTCGAAGTGAGATAATCAGCCTGTTAAAGCCACAGTATTGGCACCCGTTACATCAGTAACCTGACTTTACTGTACTTCCCAAAACTGCCAGGCGGTTGGTTTGAGCATTCCAAAGGATACTCTGGAGGCAACAAGCCGTTATGGATGGGTAGGATGTATGTGGGATGTGTTGACATACTACTGCACGTTCAGGAAGTACAGTACCATGTCTTATAGGACTGCTCAGCCCCTGGCCCTGGTCTGAAGAAGCCTCCCCCAATACTGCAGTCAGGATGTATGAAGGAGTTTGCCTGGCACCATTTGGTATTGTGAGACATACAATGGCCCCAAAAACAGTTAAGGTGCTATGCCCACCAGACCTGGGCAGGGTGCAAGTGCAGGGCCCCTGCCCAAGTATTCCGACAAACAAAGATCAGCTCTTGCACTCCAGAGCCAGGAGTTACTGGGTAACTCCAATGAAGGTACTCACAATTAGTTCTCGAGAAAATCTAATTTATTTGGGTAAACTTCCCAATTGTAAAAGATACTGTACATCAGCAACCTGTTGGAACTAAATGTCAGTGATACCAGATGCCCCAGCACTTCGTCACATAAGGGCTTCATTAGGGGCAGGTATCTGATGTCAGACTGCTCCTTACATACAGGGGCAATTGATGACATCACAGTTTACATCATTGTGGTCAACCAATACATTTATACATAAAGAAAAATATTTACTATCAAAAAGCAAGAAGCAAAAAACAATACTGACAAAGTAACAGTGCCTAGAGTTAAATAGTTAATGGGGTATTTCTTACATTAAAATGTTGTATGCATGTTTTAAATCCCTTTTTTTTCTTTGTATGCATAAATCTATGCAATGCTTATACACAAATACGACATAAATGGTAGCTTAATGCATCAAGCTACACTGCCCAATGTGTTGATATATTTGACTCATCTTAAGGTGCCTTGTTCTGTACTAAATGAGATTTGTAATACAGCACAAAAATAATCACATGTATGTTACCTGGAGATGTGGCTCTTTTTCAGGCATTTGCCCAAAATGACTTAGGATTTGAGTTTTCATATTGGTATTCAGAGAGGTAAACCACGTCATAGCCTGTTCATACACACTGTTATGCAGACGATTAAGTTCGTTGTACTCTTCCCCTTCCACCTATTGGCAAAGACACTACTGATTGTCAAACGTGCAGGAAACAACCTCTCGTCTCATCTACAGTTGGTTTTAACATTAAGACTGACATGACTGACAAATGGCTATTTTCAGACTAGTGATTGATGGTTATGTTCATATAAAAATCCAGATCACACAATCACATTTTAACTGTTATGAATCAACTGATCTACGGATACAATACATAACATACTGTACTTAATGGTGATCAGTATTAAAAGTTGGTTGTGTATGTTATTTTAGAACATCTTTGTCATACAAATAAAATGACATCCTTCAAGCAACTGTGAATTAATTTTATCTTATACGATAGTGGTTATAATGAAAAAAAAATTATTCACTGTAGTAATGTTTCTTCTCGAGGGTGTATTTGTGTGTCAATCAAAAAAAGTAGAATCCCAGCCCTGAGGTGCTGCCCCAGAGGTAGAACCTTTGAAAATTCATACTATGCAATGTGCTCATGCTCCCCCGGACATTTCAAAAGCAGATTTACGGCTGAAGCACAGAACACAGCAGTGACCATTTAACTGACCTACACTACTGTAGTAAGAAATGTAAATGACATAAGAAATGAAAAATCACGATGGGGTCTTTGCACAAAACTTGGAACTGCGCATGCACTGTGTATCAGCGGCATGCAGGCAACCCTAAGTAGGAATGCTGCACACCGCAGGTCCCATGGAACCTTGGTAGCATTCACAGACGGGACCTGCACCCATTCCACACTTAATACTCCACCTATTCATGCAGCTATGCATGCGGATAGTCCAGACGAGTGTCGGGCCATGTCCACACTCCACTCCATCCACAAAGGTGTGGTGTGCCGGGCCGGGGGGGCATGCAAGATAAGGCAGCAAGGACCCTGCTGCATCTGTTGGCCTCCACACCCTCAGATTACACCCACTGGGTGCAGAGCAACATTGCCCCCCCACCATGCAGACCCAGCTCTCCTATCAGGCAGGAGGGCTGGGGCAGCCACCTGGGCACTCACCTGTCAAGCTTAAAACGCATGGTCCTGTGCCATCCCACTATCCGCTTCTTTTTGCAGAGCAAGAGATCTACAATCTACTCTTGGGCCAGGTTGGGTGTCCAACTGGATACCTGCCTGTGTGATCCTATCTGCCTGCTCCCGGCAGTGGCCAGTGTTTGTAAATGCCGGCCACTGTGCGCTTGTCTGGTGGATGCAGAGTTGCGCAGGCCAGGTGCATGCGCGACAGCCCCAATATGCAAAACTTGTTAAAAGCTGCAAAGTTTAATACTGCATTGTGAAGTGCTCCAGCAAGATTTTTTTTTTTTTTTTTTAAAGCATTTGCTCTGACTTGACCTGAGGAACCTGTTTTTATGCAGGCTCTAGAACACTCTTGGGGGAGAGGCCAGCACAAAGGGCACTGCTCTGTATTGATACAGACTCATACCTACTCTAAAGCACATGTATTTTTGCTGCTTGCTCATATTGGAAAGTGGAAGTAAGCATCCTTTGATCCAATGAGCCAAGCTATTTCCGTTGCTGTAAAAATGGAATTTATGTTTGCAATTTGATCATTATACAACTTTCCATTTTGTGTCTTTTCAGACACCTTAGTATAGTAAGGGTCGCCACTTTCCAGATTCTTTTTTTGTAAGAAAAGTACCCTGTGAAGAAACCTTTTCACATTTCTTTTTCTGGTACTTTCTCCACAGCAATCACAGTCTGCAGCTTTTGAACATACATTTTTCACTGCTGCATCTCAATTGTAATTGCTGCATCTCTAAATAAAATAAAGGACAGACTGTGGCCCTCTCCTAATCTCCAGCACCCATTTTTTCTACTGTGACAGACTGCCAGTGCTAGAAGTGACGAGAGAACTCCCCCAAGGCTGGTGAAACTCATCAGGATAGTTTTTGTTTGTGGAGGAGCTGGGGCTAATGCCTGCCTCTTGTCCCTTCCACCACTATATCGGAGTCTCTGGACACACTACATGGCTGATGGTGTTACTGCCTGTGACAGTACTCCCTTCCCATGCCTCCCCTGCCAGAGTCTGTAATATCCCCTGCGTCTTTTTCTATACAAGTAACTTTTTCAATCTTATTCATGTAGCTCTTTGTCTGATCAGACTACAATACTGGCTCATTTCCCTCTGCTTTTTGAGGCTTCAGTGTTTTTCTTTTCCTTGATCTTTTTAAGGCTAGTGTGACTGCCTGCATTTTCTTGAGAGTCCTCGTTACTTGAATGTTCCTGAGCCAAGGATTTATGCTCTTTTGTGCGCTTCCATGCAGACTGTTTTAGACTGGTTGTTAGGGGAAGCAGTTTTCAGTTAACATTTTTCATGAGATATTCAGAACCTTTTCAGTAGCCTTGCACCACACCTCTAGCACAGAATGTTGCCATTGTGGCAGATGTAGCTCTAATGGAAAGTGCCCAAACCTTTGGTGGCCCCTTTACAGCCTTAGCACAGCATACTTAAACATAAGTGACAATCCAATGAGAAATTGTGTTCTTTTTTTCACTGCAGGTGCAGCTCAAAGAAAAAAATGACCACAGTAATGTTTCTTCTAAAGGAGTCCTAATGTATTCTGACATATGCAGCAAGACCTTGTTGTTCTGCTGCCCCGGAGAGGAAAGAGTTAAAGCCTACATTCTAAGTAGGCACGTGCTTGATTTCAAATCACTGTCCCCCGGTACACTCAACAGTCAGATTCTTATGAGCAACCCCATAAAGCCTATGAAAGATTTGAAAAACAACAGCAAACGCTTACAGCATTTCAATGGAAACGTTTCCTAAAAACCTACCACCCCGACATGGGCTAAAGACTCAAGTCACAGACGCCCACTGGAGAAAAACAAACTTCCAAGTAAACCCAACAAAGTGTATGAGCTGGAGTGCAGAGACTCCAGGTTCTGGCAGGGGAGGCAGGTTGGGAGGTCAGAATACATTAGGACTCCTTTAGAAGGAACATTACTGCGGTAAGTAATTTTTTCTTCAAACATCAAGAAATGAAAATTGCGTACCTACTGTAATTCTTGATCTTCCCTTATATCTTCACCATTCATTACTGCTGGGTGTAAGCTGGAGGCGTGCACCCGCCACGGGAGTCCCCCCCAGAGGAGTCGGCGCCGCAGACTCCTCCTCCATCCCAGTTCTATTAGCCAGAGAGGCGAAATAAAGACAAAGAAAAGGAGAGCGAGGCAAGAGAGCCAAGGGATAGAAAAAGGAAATGATATAAACTGAAAAAGGGATAAGCCGGAAGAGGACAGAAAAAAAAAGGGAATGCCTACCCTAAGGGACCACAAGGCCTCACTTCTGGGGCGGCTCCAAGGGAGAAACAGATAAGAAAAGGAGAAAAAGGAAGAAGAGAGGGAAGAGAACGTGGGATGTTGGAAGGGGAGAACACTGTCTACTGATAACGGTTTAAGGCTTATAAGCTCGGAACCAAAATCAAGGGAGCAAGGATCCCGCTTGATAGGACTGAAAGAAGGTTCAATTGAACTGCTTACACAATTTGGACACAAAGGGCAAGTTCTCTAACCTCACATCATCCCAACCCCTTAAACTCTAGCTGAGAGCTCACAGACTGCCTAGGCAGAAATTCTGTTCCGGAAAGACAGCGCCCAACTAGGAAGAGGTCCTCTAACACCTTGTTAAGTACTAACACAGATGTGTGTGGAGAGGGGTGAGCTCTACAGAGGGCACCCCTTTAAGAAAAGGATAGAGTGGGAACTCAGACTCCCTGAAGGCCAGGCAATAGTATCAGCTCAAGGTAATTGAAGTGCCAGGAAAGTACCAACCAGAAGAAACTGATACAAAAGAAGAATAAGACCTGCCAGAGGGACCAGGACAAAAGGGAACCGAGCCATAGAGGGATGGTCCTTTAATGTGAATTGAAACAACATGTTAAGAAAACCAAGAGGTCACCCCCATGGGCAATCAGAAAGAGTTTCTCAGGACAGAATAAATCCACCTGCCCTCTTTACCTGAGGAAACAGGATCTGTCTAGAAAGAACGAAAAAAAATGATATATTTTTTTTTTTGGCTTAAAGCCAACAAAGGAGGAGGAGGAGGAAATGAGCAGGAGGGGAGACAACGAAGAAGGCCCGTGGAGGACGGTGATGGAACAGTAATGAATGGTGAAGATACAAGAGAAGATCAAGAATTACGGTAGGTACATAATTTTCATATCTTCCCTTGTCAATCTTCACCATTCATTACTGCTGGGTGAGTACCAAGCCCCTGAAGGGGGCCTGGATAGACCCTGAGGGAACAGATCCCTCAGCCTCCTACTGGTGGAAAGCAGGAGGGGGAGACCCTAACCAGCAGACTGGGGCAGTCTAAGGTTGGTGAGGACGAGGAGGTGTCCCCCGTGGGCGGATGGAGGGAGGCTGCCCCTGAAGAAGCCCCCTCACTTTGCGGAAGAACAGGCGGGTCCCCTGGAAGACAGAGGCAGTCACCCTACGCCGGGCAATGGGTGACAGTCTGAAGAGACAAAGCCATGCCGTCCGCCTAATGCAGATCGCTGTCCCTGCAAGTCTGGACGCCACCTCGTTGGCATCGTAGGATGCCCTCGCTTGGTGCCTTGCAAGCTCCAGACCTTGCGCAGAGAGGACAATGGCTTGTCTAGACTGCTCTGTGTCAGGCAAAGATGCTAGGACCTGCGATAGCATCAACCACAGATGCCTGCTGTAAGCAGCGTGGTGTGCCTGATGTGAACTGATGCACATCCACACACGACTAGAAGAGAAACCCTTCCGTCCCCCACCGGCCTAATTCAGCAGAACCGGATCCGCGGGTTGGCTGTGTGCCAAGCACCGAGGCCCAGAAGGAGTGTCTAGGGACGTCAAGCCCGAAGGTGGGTGAGGCAGAGAGCCTAGAGACTCATGGGGGTCACAATACCGTCTCCTGCAGTCTGGCGGGGCTGGAGAAGGAGTGGCTGGAGACTGCCAGGTGCGGACAGATGCTTCCTGGAAAGGGATTGGCCAGGAAGGCAACCAGGTGGCGAGTGCTGAATTCGCTAAGGAATGCACATGTCTGCCGCTCAGTATTGTCCCTACGTATGTAGGAGATGCGAAGCTCAGAAACTAGCCACGAAAGGAACTGCTGATAGTCAGTGAAATCAGCATCACAGGAAAGGTGGACAGAAAGTTCCTCTTCCTCAGGCGAGGAGGAAGTGGAGCTCGAATGTTCAGAGGACTCCTGCGGCGGAGGGGACAGGCGGAAAACCTGTTCGTCCATAGCCCTGACATAAGATGGGAAGGCTGCCACAGTAGCTCTGAATGTCTCCCAAGTTAACGGCCCCGTGAGACCCACATGGCCTGGGAGAGAGGGTGGTGGATGCAGAGGGATGGTGAAGGGCACCTAAAAGTACGTGCCTGGCCTCTGCCAGGGCTCTGAGATCCAGGGAGTGCTGCCACCAGGTTTGGGGACCCTGAGTTCATGCCGGGTTGCGAAGAGGAAAGAGAGGGAGGCAAACCCGGGAAGAGCCCTGAAGGGGAATCTCCCGTGACGCGCCTGAGACTGCAAGAGTCCAGAAGGGCAACCCTCAGAACCGCCACTAGAAGGAGCTTTGGAGACTTTGAGAGAAAGGTGGGGATCAGCGCTGCAACTCCTCCCCACATCCCGCAGGGCAGCGGGGATTCGGCTGCCGCCTCACCCCGGACCTCTCAACCTCGGACCTCAAGCAGCCCTCTTCCTCGACATGTCAGTGGGAGGTCCCTCGCTGGAGTGAGCCCCCGAAGGGAACTCACTGTGGCAGGGTCCTCCACCCTCTCCCGAAGGACCCTAGCAGCATCAGAGATGGCAGCTGCCCGGGACCTCCGGGAAGAGAGCATCCCCTCCCGATCTCCTGAAGGGTCTGCCGCAGAAAACTCCAAGCCACCCCTAACCGTGGAATCATCTGGGCTAACCAGCTCTGGGGACTCAGGGAGAGGAACACTGGATCGCCTGGCGCTACGGCCTAAAATGAGGTTCCGAGACAGAAGACCCAGGTCCCCCGAGTCATCATCCTCCTCCCAAGAGGGGCCTCACTAGAGGAGGCCCATTGAGGCGACTGCAGGAACTCTCACCCAAAATGGCACCAGGGCCTGGTACCCGCCGGGCTGGGCCACAACACCCAATGGCACCAGTAGAGTCAGCCGCACTCCTCACGGGCACCGAACCCCAGCAGCACCGCCAACGGCGCCCGCTACAAGATGGAACTGCCAACGCACCACCCGAAGTCCCCGGAGCAGGAACCCAAAGTGACACCGCAACGGCGCTAAACCCAAAGCGACGCCAATGACGGCACCGCCCAAGTCCCCGCACTGTGAACGCACCGAACTCAAAGCAGCGCCGCCAATGGCGCCGTCCAAGTCCCCGGCGTCGTGGACGGCGTCAGATTCCATAGCAGCGTTAGGCGAAATCGCGGGTCCACCAGAGCCGGGCCCCGCGACACTGGGGGAGCCTGCACCTCCGAGGAGGTGACTGCCAGGACGGCGTGACCCCGGAAGGGATTACACCGCTCCTCCAGCGCCGAAGAAGAAACCTCCTCGTCGGCAAGGCTAGAAGTGAAGGAGATTCCCTCCTCACTGGGCTGTATAGACCCGGGAGGGGACCTAGAGGAAGGGTCGAGATATCTAGCCTGGGAAGCCCACAGGTGACGTCGTCCTCCGAAAGTCGGTGGAGCCCTTCCGACTTTAAACGCGCGGATTTCTAACACACGGCGATCCATGGAGAAACAGGCGTTGCAGTGATCCATATCATGGTAGGGTCCCAGGCACCTAAGACAAACATTATGCCGGTCCGTGACGGAAAACTGCTGGCCGCAGGGGGCACCGACACTTAGGGGCACGGCCTGCCTCAGACTTGCGTTTTGCCCCCGAACCTGACATGATGAGAAAATAAAAAAAAAAAAAAAAAAAAACAAACAGCAAAGCTCCTGGCATCATCAAATATAAACAAACGGAATGGTCTTACCAGCAGACGACGCCGAAAAGAACCAGGATGAAGGAGTGGCGCTTGAAATTCAAGGCGCCGCCTATGACGCAGGTACTAAAACTATAACTTCGCGCAGCAGGAGAAACAGAACTATGGAGGAGGAGTCTGTAGGCGATAACGGCCGCCTTCCCACATCATGTGATGAGTCACTGGGACCTATGCTACGCCAACTCCTGGAGAAAAAAAAAATCCTCCGCAGGTGCGCACCGCTTACAACCAGCAGTAATGAATTGTGAAGATTGACAAGGGAAGATGTCCTAATGTATTCTGACATATGCAGACTATCAAGCAGTTCCTTTGGAGGAGGGAACAGAAGAGAAAATTACTCACCTTAGTAATTGTTTTTCTTCTAATGGAGTCTTGCTGTATTCTGACATTATGCAGTTAGCCCCAGCAGTTGAACTGCTCCGGAGAGGAAAGAGTTAACTCTATGCCAGAGCATAGAACATTGAGCTTGAGCTTGGTTCAAACCTCTGTCTGCTGCACTTTGAAGTGTAACCGTCAGATTCTTACGGGCTAATACTAACCAACTACACCTGCTAGGTGGAAACTGTAAATTAACTAGCCAAAAGGCAACCAAATGTTTTGGGTCCCAAAAGACAAGTCGAGAACTCCAAAACAAAAACTAGGTAGTGAACAACACAACTATAAAAGAACATCATAAACAAAATCCACTCCCCCACTCTATACAAGGGGGGTGTTAAGTGCACCCCTGAGGTGCAGCACTGTACCTGCCAGCCCACTTCCCAAAAAACAGGTTCTGAGAGGGAAGGGAGGAAGGTCAGAATACAGCAAGACTCCATTAGGAGAAACACAATTACTAAGGTGAGTCATTTTTTCTTCAAACAACGTGAAGTCTTGCTGTATTCTGACAATATGCAGACTACCAAGCAGTACCTCCATGGAGGAGAGACTGAACCTATTTGAGAATAGGCTCTGCAGTACTGCTGTACCCAACCTAGCATCACTCCTAGCCTGGATATCTAGAGAGTGATGCTTGGTGAATGTATGCACTGTTTTCCAGGTGGCTGCTTTGCATATTTCTAATAATGGTATATCTCTGGCAGCAGCCAGAGAAGCAGCTGTAACTCTAGTCGAATGAGCCTTTGGGCATGAAGGGGGTGTTTTGCCTAGCTTCTCATAGCAGAATTGTATACAAGAGAATCCACCTGGCAATAGTCCTCTCAGTAGCAGGTTTGCCCTTTCCCACTTCACCATAAGTGAGAAACAACTGAGGACAGTCAAACCTAAGTGCACTAGTGCACTCAATGTAGTAGCTAAGTGCCCTCTTAACATCCAAGCCGTGTAACCTTCTCTCCCCTGAAGAAGAATGATCAGTGAAGAAGACTGGAAGAGACATGGACTGGTTCAGATGAAAGTCTGAAACCACTTTGGGTAAGAACCTCCTGTTTGTTCCAAAGACCACCTTATCTCTATGGAATGAGAAAACCAGGCTCCACTGACAAAGCTTGTAATTCACTGATACGCCTGGCAGAGGTAATAGCTACCAGGAACACAGCTTTCCAAGTCAAGTACTTAAGTTCTGCTGAGGACAAAGGTTCAAAAGGGGGTTGTATAAGCTGAGCAATGCAAACATTAACCCTTTGGAGCCTGGAGTCTTTTTCTGGACTGGCAGTTTGGTGCACAGTAATCCTGGAGTCTGAAAAAAGAACGACTCACAGGTATCCCATTTTGATACCCTAAATCTAAGAGGTATAATCACATGGTGTTCAGTTCTGCACTTCCCTTGATTGATGTACAGTACGATCTATGGTTTGGTAATTATGATAACATGGTATGGTGGATGCTGGACTGCTGGAATGCAGAACAAACAGATATCTCAATGCCATTCTCAAAAGTGCTCAGGCAAATATGCACCTTCACTGAGAAAATGGATAGGCTCCATAGGGTTAAGATCCCAAGCAGGAGTAGGATCCTTAAAAGGAGGATTGGTATGGAGCAATCCTTTAAATAACTTACAGAAAACAGGATGAGATGCCAATGAGGAAGCCTTCCTCACTGACAGAAATGCAGAAACAGCTGCCAAGTGTACTTTTAGAGTAGCTGGTCTGAGGCCCAAGCCATTAAGATGAACCATATAATCCAGAACTGTAGCCAAATCAGCAGTATCTGGAGACATCTGCCTATTGGAACACCAAATGCTGAATCTTTTCCATTTGGAATTTTAAGTTTTTCTGGTGGCAGGTTTTCGAGAGGCTTTGAGAATATCCAGAACCCCCTGAGACAGATGCAGGCTTGCATATTCTAACTCTTCAAGAGCCACGCCTTGAGATTGAGAGATCGAAGGCTGGGGTACCAAGTCCTCCCCTGAGAGGAGTTTAACAGATTGTGATTCTTGGGAAGAGATAGGGGAAGATGGACTGCTAGGGACAGCAACAGAGCATACCAAGTCTGCCTGGCCCAGTCTGGAGCAATCAGGATCACTTTGCAAGACTGTGACTTTATCTTAACTAGAACCTTGAACAATAGAGAAAAGGCATACAGAAATTTCCCCTCCCAATCCAGAAGTAGAGCATCCTGGGGGACTGAGCCCAAGATTGGGGGTCTGTAACAGAAGAGAGGAAGTTGGTGACTGTCTGGGGCTGCAAAGAGATCTATCTCTAGAGTGCCCCATCTTGAAAAAAAATCACTTAACACTAGGAAATCCAGGGACCATTTGTGATGGCCCCGAGATATCCTGCTCAGGGCATCTGCTAGCACACTGTCCTTCCCTGGAAGGTGGACTGCTACCAGAGATGTCCGTAGGGAATAAGCCAGGGACCATAATTTCATGGCTTCCGTGCACAAGGCCGTAGACAGAGTGCCTTCCTGCTTGTTGATGTACCACATGGTGGTGGTGTTGTCTGTCCTGACCTGAACCACCTTGTTCTGTACAGAGTCCATGAAAGCTTGTAGAGCCAGGTACACTGCCCTGAGCTCCAGAAGACTGATATGAAGTAGAGACTCCTGAGGGGACCACACTCCCTGTGCTGCGAGAACTCCCAAATGAGCTCCCCACTCCATGAGAGAAGCATCTGTGGTTAGTACCACAGAATGAGTCTGGGTGATGAATGGGACTCCTTGTCTGAGGTTGTCATGATCCAATCACCATTGGAGAGCCTGGATCAGAGTCCGAGTCACTGGAATCAGTTTGGTTAGAGGATCTTTTTTCTGAGACCAAAAAGCCCTCAAGTGGAACTGGATGTCCCTCATCTGAAATCTGGCCCCTTGTACCACTGCAGTGGAAGCTGCCATGTGGCCCAGGAGTTGAAGAAAATGCCCTGTTGGTCAAGACACCAGAAGGCGAAAAGAAGAAGCCAGGTCTGTAAGGGCCTTTACCCTTGCCAGAGGAAGAAAAGCTCTTGCTTGGACAGTGTGTCCAACTCTACCCTTACGAAGGTCAGGAGTTGCACTGGTTCGAGAACTGACTTTGGAAGATTGAGGAGAAATCCCAGAGAAGTGAGCAACTGCTGGGTCACTTGCAGGTTTGACTTGACTTGGTCTGGAGACTGCCTCACAATTAGCCAGTCGTCCAAGTATGGAAATATTTTGTCTCCTTAGGAAGGCCACTACTACTGCTAGGCATTTTGTGAACACCCTTGGTGCTGATGTTCGTCCGAAGGGCATTGCTCTGAACTGATAATGGCCTGAAGGCAGTTTGAACCGGAGGTACTTTCTGTGGGAGCACCTGATGGGAATGTTAAAATAGGCATCCTTGAGGTCCAGGGAGGATAACCAATCCCCTGGCCTCAGAGAGGGATGAATTATTCCCAGTCACCATTTTGAATTTTGGCTTGACTAGGTGCTTAAGTATCTTAGATCTAGGATGGGCCACCACTCCAGTGTTTTTTGGGGTAAGGAAGTATCTGGAGTACAGACCCTTGCCCCTTTGTGAAGTAGGAACTCTCTCTATGGCTTTGAGAGCCAGCAGAGAGGAAACCTCTGCCTCTAGGGCAATGGTTTTGGAGAGGTTTGCAGGTGTAAAAGACCCAACCCTCACCTTTGGACATTTTTTGAATCTGAGAGCCAGTCCCTGGCTTACTACCTCCAGGACCCACCTGTCTGAGGTAACAGACTTCCAGGCCTGAAAGCAGTAAGTCAGCCTGCCTCCTACTGGAAAGGGGGAGTCAACCCAGGCTGACACATCAGGGTGTCTGCTTGGCAGGAGCCTTGTACTGAGAGAATGCAACCCTGCTCATCCCCCTGCTGCCTCTCCCTCCGAAGAACCCCCTCTGAGGAAAAGGAGAGGAGGCCTGTGCCCGGTAGAAAGGCCTGTGAAAAGGCCTGCCCCTGCCCCTAGATTGCCGCTTCTGAGGAGTTGCCTGCCTTTCCTTGGCCTGTTCACGCCTGTAAGTGGTCCTATACTCATCCATCTTTTTCATGTAATTCTCTGTCTGCTCCCCAAACAAAGAATTACCCACAACAGGGAAATTCATGGCTTTAGCCAGCATGTCCTATGAGAGGCTAGTACATCTGAGCCAAGCAAATCTCCTAAGAGCCACAGATGTAGTCATGACTCGTGATGAAACATCATTAGAGTCAACAGCAGCATGAAACTGAACTCTGGATGCCTCAATCCCATCAGCAGCCACCGCCTCCAGCTCTCTGGCTAGCTGGGGGGTGTTTAGCCAGCTCCAGAACAGTATTCCACCTGGACTTCTGGTACCTGGCTGTGTAGGCCATATAGTTTGCCTGCCTGAGTCCCAAGGAGGATGCCAAGTACTGTTTCTTGGCCATAGCATCCACCTTCCTAGAGTCTTCATCTGGGGAGTGTGAAGCCAAAGGTATATTAGTCTTGTCACAGGCTGCAGCCTGCATGACCCCAATATGGCTGCATTGTTGAAACAAGTATTCTGTACCAAAGTCCAACAGCATATACCTCCTGTCCATTCTCTTGTCCACAGGAGGTAATTAATTTGCTGTCTGAAGAATTTTTTGTCTCCGTTTCCCAAAAGATTTATGGAGGGGAATAGACAGCCTTTTGGACTCTGGGATGTCCGTCATCTCTACATAGTCAGGCTCCTCTTGTTCCTCAACAGCTTCGACCAGAGGGAGCAGGAGGGTCTCTGCCATTGTTTTGTAAAACAAATAGTGGGAAGGGGACTCAGAAAGCCTAGAAGGGGAAACATTGGAAAGCCTGTCTGGGGAGATGTCTGGTTCAATGGGCTCATCCAGCCCTTCCACCACATCATCATCAAACCCTTCTGCTCCCTCCAAATCCGGTTCACAGTAATCATCCGGACAATATTCTAGACCCGGAGGAACCAAGTGCCTACCGGGAGGCGCTGGATTGTCCGGAACCGAACGGAGCGATTCTACAATACCAATTGCCCTGGCAATTTCTTTGGCAGTTGGACGTGACCGTTCTGGATCCGAACCAAATTATTTCTTTTTTCTCTTAGATGGAACTGACACCTGCGGGATCGGCTCTCCTTTTGCCCGAAGTATCGCCCAGGTCAGTGGACACTCCCTCAGGCTTGGTCGGAACTGAACTGGGCTGGCTATCTGGATCAGCGGACTTCTCTGCCTCCTTTTCCCTAAGCCTACCCAATCTCTTGTCCAGGGTGGCCTTCGGGAAATTCTTACATATTTGGCAGTCTGAATCGAGGTGGTCAAACCCCACACAATACACACAGGTGGTGTGAGGGTCTGCCTTAGCAAAGGCATCCCCACACTCACTACAGTGCTGAAACCCAGTGGGCCCAGTTTTCCTTTGGGTTTCTCAGACATAGCATCCTATCCACTTACTCTTTAGCAGCTTTAAAGCCAGGCAAGACCCCCCCAAATCGGTTACCAACAGTATTCTCGGGCTGTGGAAAAAAAAAAAAAAAAAGGTCTAAAGATAGTTTTTTTGAAACCGACAGGGACCGGTACCTCACACTAATACAAATAAACCAAAGACTTTACAGAATAAAGAAAGAAAAAAAAACAATCGGTTCCAGCTGGACCGACTGAAAAGTTTTTACAATTTCCACACACAGTAAATAAACTAATGTCCACTACCTACAACACTTACTGTACCACAGACAGGGATCTGAACTGAAAAACAATAAAACCTGCAGTTTAAAACCAACGTTTTACCGAGACCGAACCGACAAGCGAAGGAGATTTCTCCGAAGAGACTGTTCAGTTAGGCGGAGTAAAGAATCCGACAGTTACACTTTGAAGTGCAGCAGACAGAGGTTTGAACTAAGCTCAAGCTCAATGTTCTATGCTCTGGCATAGAGTTAACTCTTTCCTCTCTGGAGCAGTTCAACTGCTGGGGCTAACTGCATAATGTCAGAATACAGCAAGACTTCATGTTGTTTGAACCTACTTAGGAAAGAGGCTCTGCAATGCTGCTGTTCCAAACCTGGCATCACTTCTTGCCTGCACATCCAGGCTGTAAAGCTTGGTAAATGTGTGTAGAGTTTTCCAGGTAGCTGCTTTACAGATTTCTGACAAGGGAATGTCTCTTGCAGCTGCTATAGTGGCAGCTGTGCCTCTAGTAGAGTGAGCCCTGAGGCCTACGGGGGGATCCTTCCCTAGTTTCTGGTAGCAAAACTGAATGCAAGACACTATCCATCTTGCAATGGTCCTTTTAGTGGCAGGCTTACTCCTGCCCACTTCCCCATAGGTAAGGAAAAACTGGCTATTGTCACCCCATGTCCTCTGGTCAGATCCAAATAATAGCGAATAGTACTCTTACATCCAGGCTATGCAGCCTACGTTCAACTGAACTAGAGTGTTCAGTGAAGATGACAGGCAAGTTTATAGACTGGTTAAGGTGAAACTCCAAGACTACTTTAGGGAAGAGCCTTCTATTTGTTCTGAGAACCACTTTGTCATTATGAAAGGAGATATAGTTAGGTTCCACAGATAAAGCCTGTAGTTCACCGATACGTCTTGCTGAAGTGATGGCTACTAAAAGCACAGTTTTCCATGTCACAAACTTTAACTCTGCTGAGAACACAGATTCGAAGAGGGGTTGCGTTAATTGTGCAATGCATATATTTAGATCCCATGAAGGGGTAGGTTTTCTATAAGTGGGTTAAAAATGCAATAGCCCCTTAAAAATTGTTTAAATACCGGGTCAGAGGCTAAAGAGGAAGATTTACCTGCTGACAAATAAGCAGAGACTGCTGCCAAGTGCACCCTCAAAGTAGAAGGCTTAAGGCCTAGAGAATGTAAATGAGCCAAATAATCTAATAAAAGTGGAATGCCCACCTCTTGTGGCTCAACACCTGACTGAGTGCACCATATGGTAAACATCTTATATTCTAACTCTGTAATAGCCAGGCCTTCAGCCTGAGGGACCCCAAGTTGGGGTACATGATCCTCCCCTGGGAGGAGGTCAGCAGGTTGTACCTCCTGAGGAGGCAAATTGGACTGGTCGATGCCAGAGCCACCAGTATCGAGTACCTGGGCTGCCTGGCCCAGTCTGGAACTATCAGGATCATCAGTGCTGACTGGCCCCCGAGTTTGGTCAGTACTCTGAGCAACAAGGGAAAGGGAGGGAAGGCATACAGAAATTTCCCTGACCAGTCCAGAAGAAGTACATCCTCTGGAACTGTGCTCAGGACTGGAGGTCTGTAGCAATACTGAGGCAACCGGTGATTGTCTGGGGCTGCAAAGAGATCCTTCTCTGGAGTGCCCCACAGCTTGAAAATGTCTGCGAACTAGGAGATTCAGTGACTACTCGTGGTGTTTCTGGTTGATTCTGCTGAGAGAGTCTGCCAGAATATTGTCCTTCCCCGGAAGGTGAACTGCTGACAAGAGTTACCTCTAGGGAGTAGACCAGATTCCAGATCTTCATAGCTTCTGTACATAACATGGTGGACCTTGTGCTACCCTGTTTGTTGATGTAAAACATGGTTGTGGTGTTGTCTGTCCTGACCTGCAACACCTTCCCCTGAATCATGAAAGAAAAGGGCTGGAGAGCCAGCAAGACTGCCCTGAGTTCCAACAAGTTTATGTGCAGAAGAGACTCCTGAGGAGACCATGTGCCCCGAGCTGTATGTTCCCCCAGATGTGCACCCCACCCCAAGAGGGATGCATCTGTGGTGAGTACCACTGTGGGATTTTCCTGAAGGAATGGGGCACCTACCCTGAGGTTGTCCCTTTCCTGCCACCACTGCAGAGCTTGAAGAAAGGTGGAAGTCACTGGAATCAGTTTGGACAATGGATGTCTGCTCTGGGACCAAAAGGACTTCAGATGGAACTGAATGTCTCATCTGAAACCTTGTCCCTGGTACCACTGCTGTTGCAGCTGCCGTGTGTCCCAGCAATCGCAGAAAGTACCTGGCTAGCTTTGGGGAGTGGAGCTTGAAAGAATCCACTAACTGCACAATGTCGTCCACCCTGTCTGGTGGTAGTTTCGTTTTTCCCAAAACTGTGTCCAGTTCCATTCCTATGAACTGCAGGAGCTGGACTGGCTTCAGAGCTGACTTTTTTGTATTAAGAAGCCCAGCGAGTGAAGCGCAGCCTGAGTGACTGCCAGGGCCTCTACCACCTGCTGTTGAGACTGGCCTCTGGATAGGCAGGCTTGAACAGCCTTGCTCTCAATCTGGGAAATTGTTCGAAATTTAAAGCAAGGCCTTTGCCCACCACCTCAAAAACCCATTTGCTGATGTTCTAGACTGCCAATTCTGGAGGGAGCAGGCAAGCCTGCCCCCTACTGGAACTGGGGAGGCGACCCACGGCTCTTCAGAGAGCCTGTTTAGCTTGTGTCCTAAGTTGGGAAACTGGGCTGCAACGAGTGGCACCTCTCCTGCCCCCTCCCCTAAAGAATCCACGTTGTTGCCGATAGACAGGGAAGGCCCTGACCTGGTAGAAAGGCCTCTGGTAAGACCTGCCCCTACCTTGCTGTTTTTGAGGTGTGGCAGCCTTTTCTTTGGCTGCAGCACTCCTATAGGAAGTCCAATACTCGTCCATTTTCCTCAAGTAGGCCTCAATCTGTTCCCCAAAGAGGGAATTCTGGACCAGAGGAAAATTCAAGGCTTTGTTTGTGTGTCCTATGACAGGTTTGTGGTTCTCAGCCATGAAAACCTTCTCAGGGATATAGAGGTGGCCAATACCCTGGATGCCGAATCACTGGCATACACTGCCATATGGAATTGCTGCTTAGAAGCCTCAATTTCGTTCCTAGCCATTTCTCCCAAATCTGCAGCCAAATTAGCAGAATTTTAGCCGTCTGTATAGACACAGCTTCCCACAACTTCTTTTGATACCTTGCCACATAAGCCATGTAAGAGGCCTGTCTGACAGTAAGGGAGGAACCCAGGTACAACTTTTTTGCCATAGAGTCAATCTTCCTAGAGTCCTTCTCAGGAGGGTAGGAAGATAATGGGATGTTTGCCTTTTCACAGGTAGCAGCCTGAACTACCCCTTCATGGCTGGGGTGACCAGACAGAAATTCTGTGCCATTTTTGGCCACTGGATACTTTCCATCAGTCCTCTTATCTACAGGAGGGACAGAAGTAGGGGTACCCAGGACTTTTAGTGCCTGTCTCTTAAGAGATTTGTGGATGGGTATTGTGACGTAGACAGCCAGCTCTGAGTGCTGTATCATTTTTTTTTAATATAAAAATGTATGACTGTCTGTCTCTGCTAAAAAAAAAAATCTGATGCTCTTAGAATGACCTCACTCATCAACCCCCCCACCCAGGTTTCAGCTGAAAGATGCAAGCCGTAAGAAAAATGCTGACAGCATGTGAGTTCACACACAGTCAGTTTTCAGAGACCATGTGTTACATGTAAGGCCTTAATTAAGGATCCTGTCTGAGTTAATTACAACCATAGTTGCTAGAACATATCCATTTTATGATGTTGGAAGGAAAACCCAGGTTATTACATAGAAGTGTGAAAATCATAAAGATGCTGTCATGTCCTGGAAGGAGGAAGCTTATTATGAGATCAAAAGAAGTGTCATTTGAAGGACATGAATTATGCTGAAGTTCCCGAATGCAATAAGTTTGTATAAGATTTTTTTTTTTTTAAAAACACATATCTGACAGAGGAAGAGCTAGCTGACCTCACTCAAAAATGCGTTGTCTTGTATAATTGTTTAATGAATACTCTTGTTTTACTAACACTTTTACCTAGACTCTGACTGAGGAAAGATCTCTGCAGCACTTGTAAACAGATATTTAGAAAGATTTCAAATCTAAGTACTTTAAGTAGGAATTTGCACTGTTTAAACCTTGTTCTTTTAAAAGATTTGCATGTCTTGTGATATAACAGTTCTGTATTTTGCAGTTTACATATTTTTAACTATTTTAGTAAAATTCTTTTCAGAACTTACTTGGTCTGTCTTTGAATTTCTTTTAGTTGTAAGAAAAGTATTTATTGTTATAGCAGACAGCAGGCATAAGCTTGAATGGTGGTACCAAACTAGAAAGAGAAGCGTTTTAAATCTGAGGTCTTTATTAAAGTTTTTAAGGGTTCGTCTCTGTATACTTGGTTAGGTGCCCGTAGGCAAAGATATCTGACCTCCCCGAAGACAGAAATATCTGAGCCTGTGCATTGGGTATGCTAGCAAGAGGTTCACAGTTTGAATCCCTCCAGAACTTGAGACCAAAGGTTGATCCGAATTCACAAAAACAGACAAGAGGGTTACCTTGTCTGTTACACTGTTCATAAGACTGCGCTCAGAGTTGGCACTTTGGGAGTAGAGGGCCTGACCTGCTGAGTGGGTTTGTGACAGGTATCACCAGCCTTTTAGTGGCAGGGACATCCATCATCTTGACATAATCCGGTTCTTCCTCCTCCTCTGAGGATTCCTGAACCAGTAACTGGAGGGTTTCAGCCACCTTTTTCATAAAACAGAAATGAGTGATGGCATCCTCCAACTGTTTGGGTAGAGAAGTGCCCCATGTTTTGGAGAAACCTCTGGTTCAATAGTACCGTAAAAGTTCTCCTCCTCATCATCCTGTTCAGCCTCCTGATCCCATGGGTAATTACATTTAGGGGGATCGCCATGTGAACATCCACTGAGCCAACTGGGGGGTCCCATTTGGTTGGTCGGACGAGAAGATGATGTGCATAGCGGTCCTCAAGGGATGATGGCAGCAGGGTCTGCAAATGCTACGGGTGGCAACACTGTGCTCTGCCCCGAGGCAGTAGATGCATAAAGTGTAAGGGTCCATTCTAGACATCTTCTGGCTGCACCGAACAACACATTTAAAACCAAGATCCCACTTGAGTTCTTCACGATCCATAGTGGTGTCAACGATGAGGCAAAATCAAGAAGTAGAAGTTAGGAAACAAGTTTGCCAATGATGCACTAAGAAAAGGGCCTTAAATGCATAAGGAGCTGCGATGGCACTTATCTGGACAGCAGATGGAGAAGTCTCTAGAAGCCTCTCAGAAAATTAGAATGGCTATAAAAAGACTTCTTGGCCCGTCCCTGCTAATCATCAAAACAAGCAGTACTTAGCCTACAAATTAATGCAGAACTCCACCTCCTCCGCCCAGCCTAAAAAAATCTCCTACAACCCAAACAGTGCAAGAAAAACTTAAGATCCTCAGACCTCCAGCTACTTCAGGTACCCAGAGTTGGAACCTCTTGTGGAGCTCAGTCCTTCTCTTCCTTCATCCCTTCCCTATGGAATAAGCTCCCATGCAGCATCCAATCTTCTACCTCCGTAAGGGGCTTCAAGAGGGAGCTCAAGTCCCACATACTGAAACCTAACCATTGTTCCGGTTATAAATGACAATTATCTGGATTCAACCTCTCAGGCACCAAACCATAAACTCATGAATCGAACAAATTAGGATATGCTATCCTTCTGAACCTATGCTATGTACTTATCTTCTCCTGTACTGTGAAATCTCCTATGCCTGCCTACTCCTTCTTTCCCTCCCTGGTACTGACTGTTGTATCTTGTCTTTATGTAAAACTGACTTGTGAACTATGTTAACTAATAATACTGTATTTCTATGTACTGATGTGTCGATTACTGCTTTGTAAGTGTATAATTGTTTATATCTCTGAAATATGTGTCTAATTATTCCCGGGTCACCCCTGAAAAAAGGACCATTCGGTCTCAGTGGGCCTACCCGGTTACCAAAATTAAATAAATAAATCATGCTCAAACGCACTCCATTCTGGTGACCAAGCCACTCGTTCAGTCCCTTGCATAGTGGACAGAGGAGGACAACCTCCTCCAAGGCTTTCTCTTCTTCCAATCAGAGCCTTAGGAGATGCCCATTGTCAGGGTCACCAAATGCAGAATGGCTCGGACCTGCCTGAAACTCATCTCCACATCCATGTGTTGAGATGCAAGCTGTTTTGTACAGTCTGAGAGCCCCAGTGGACTTGATGAGCCACAAAACAGTTCTTCTCCAGGCAGACAACAAATCAGTCATGAACTACCTCAACAAACAAGAAGGAGCACACACTTACCCTCTCTGCAGAGAGGTGAGGAGTTTGGGAATTCTGCCTGGAGCAGGGGATCCTGTTCCAATCAGTTTACCTGCCAGGACTACAAAATGCTCTGGTAGATGAACTCAGCCAAACAGAGACCAATCCTCACAAATGACCACTAGCTCCAGATCATGTGAAATTGCCCACTCAATGTTAAACTGCCTCGATTCTGCTCCAGAAATCCAGGACATGGGGTTTTCTGTCAGGATTCATTCAGACTGTAATGGCAAAATCTATTTCTGTATGGGTTTCCTCCAGTCCCTCTGGTAGAGAAGGTTCTGCTCAAACTGGAGGCACACAGAGGAAGAGGATTCTAATTGCCCTCTGCTGGCCTTGACAGATACGGTTTCTTCTGCTGAACAGACACATCAGTCAACATACTGAGGATCCTCCCATTGAGGACGGACTCACTGACTCAGGGTTCACTTGGTCCATCTCAACCTGTGCTCTCTTCACCTTTGCCTGGCTTCCAAAGAAATGGAACTGAACAGGTAGAAAGCATCTCAGACGGTCGCTGAAATAGTTTCAGCTGCCCGTAAACTTCCACAGCCAAGTGGAAAACATTTTCCATCTGGTGCTCCAAAACCCACATGAAGCCTTTTCAATGCCTACCTGACAAGGTTCTGGAATACTTGCTGGATCTTTCCGGTGCTGGCTTGCAGTACTCCACAGTCAAGGTCTATCTGTATGTTATATCTGCATACCATAAGTCCATCTGTACCCTCTACCTAGCTCAACTGCTAGGTAAGAGGTTTCTTAAGGGCATTTTACATACAAGGCCCCTCATCCGGAAGCGGATAGCTGCCTGGAATATCAACCTTGTGTTGGACATACTCAACCCACAAGTCCTTTGAGCCTCTTGCAACATGTAAGCTGATGTTCTTAACTTGGAAAGCAGCTTTTCTAGTGGCCATAATTTTAGCTCGCAGAATTTCTGAAATTCAAGTGCTGGTCACTGATTCCCTGTACACTGTTGTCCATAAGGACAAGGTAGTTCTCCGTACACACACTAAGTGTCTAGCAAAAGTGGTATTCGAGTTCCATCTGAATCAGCCTCCAGTGCGGCCCACCTACCTTACCAATTTCTAGAATGAAGGAGAATGCATTCTCCATTCTATGGATGTTAGGAGCATCCTGAAGTTTTGCCAGAGGAGAGCGGACTCTTCCAGCAGAAAGGAAGATCTGACATGGGCTGTTGCTGAGGAAGATACCACCTGGCTGGGTGGAGCATAGCCTGAAGACATTCCAGCTGAATTTAAATAGAAAGGAAGACTGCCAGCATGAGGAAAGTGGACCATGTCCACGTCCTTAGAAAGTAATCGTTTTTTCATATAGCTTTCTCTCCTAGGTGGGCCAGCTCTGGTGGGCTCTCAGCCAAGTCCTTGCCTCCCCCATCTTATCTTACCAAGCTCTGGGGATATGGGAGTGGGGCTTACGGGCAGACAGGGCTTCACTGGTCCAGGGCCATCACTTTTCCATTTTTTTTCCCTGTTCCCACATGCTGGGGCACACACGCCTCGGAGTTCCACTGGCCTCTACCAAGTGGCAGTCATTCGGCAGAGAGCGTTGGTCCTCTCCCCCACCCCAACAAAGGAAAGCAGCCACTGGGTGCTTAGTCCTATCTCTCCTTGGCCAACCCCCAGCAACCCACGCTCACCACCAAACATGGGTTGCCAGTGTGGCAAGAGGTAAGGCACCTGCACCTCAGCCCTCCATGCTACTGGGCTGGCTTCTAGAAAGTAATCTTTTGTATTTTTCCCCCCTGTTGCAGATGAGACTATGTACTCTGATGTCTCACAGAAGGAAAAGGCCAACATACTGGACGATGGAGACATGGATCCTCTAAGCTGGTTTTTAGTTTTCAGAAGTGAATTAGTTTCTAAAGAGAAAATTAACTTCATACTTACCATAATTTCCTTTTCTGTTAGTGTCACACTATCAATGAGTAATCAAAACAACTGGATATAGTGCACCCCTACCAGGGGAATGGCACAGCCCAAAGCTTTAGAATGTTGGGCACATGAGGATTCCATGCCACTGCAGCAACTCCCCAGTTATAACTTACCTCACAGTGCCATGATGAGCTACACATGTAAGCAATAATACCCTCCAGGGTGGGCATTATTGGGAAATACCGGACTGCCCAGGGGTGTAATGAGACCTGATGCCACAGGCGGAGGGCCTTATAGCCCCTGGAAGGTCTGGTATTTCCCAATAATGCCCACCCTGGAGGGTACTATTGCACTTAGAAAATGGCCCATTGGAGAATGTTACTCTGTGAAGAGGCACTTAGACTGGCTCTTATCCTTAGCTGGGCATCTATTGAAAAATAAATGCCCAGCTTGGAGCCTGTCTCAGCCAATCAGGTGTAAGAACTGATAGTTGCCATTTCCTAAACATAACATAAACAATCACATACTTGCAATAATAATAAAACTGTCTTACCTTCCTATCAGACTCTTGGGGAAGGGATTGTTTTTTATGGATCCAAAAAGGAGGCCTGGAGTATACGGTTCTTCTTGTACAGAAACCATGTAACAGCCCACTTGCTTCATAAAAAAGTCACCAATTTGTAAAACTGAAGTGAACACACAATGAGACATGTTCTGTCCCCCCCTCCCCCGAGAGCAGAGAACCAACTTGCAACAGGAAATGTACCTTAAATAACTAACTAAACCTGTTAACCTGAGGTCACAGATAAATAAATCAACCTGTAAATATGCATTTCAGAGTACAGTACAGCAGAATAGAGAGAGACCAGAGTAGGGAATTTTTGTTAAAAATCAATCTCTCTCTCCTAGCATACCGGATAAGATTCTCCCTCAGGAGTCACGCTCCTGGGCGGATCCCACTGACAATGCTGAAGGCAACAGAAAGAAACATTACAGTAAGTACAAAGTTAATTTCTTCTTTCTGTAGCGCTCCACATTGTCGATAGGTAATCAAAACTACTGAGTTCATAGACGCACTACCCAGACAAAAAAACGGGAGGGGAATACTACCCCATATGCCAGATGCATAAGAATTACTTGCAAACTGCTGCCTGCAACACTCTGCAACCAAAAGCTGCATCAGCAGAATTTAGAACATCCAATTTTGTAATGTTTAGTGAAGGTGTGGACTGAAGACCATGTAGCTGCCTTGCATAGTTCTAAAACTGTGACTTCGCCTCTTTCCGCCCAGGTAGTAGCCATTGCCCTGGTGGAGTGAGCCTTGATGAGAGCCGGAGGCCTCTTTCTTGCAACATAGGCCTTAGCAACACAGGCCCGCACCTACCTAGCTATGGAGGGTTTTGAGGCCTTTTGTCCTTGTTTGGCTGCCCCGAAATGCACAGACTATCTGACTTACGAAACTCAGCCGTACCTTTAAGGTAGATCCTAACTGCCCACCGCAGGTCCAGTTTAAGCAACTCCTTGGGGTGAGAAGGATGCAGGCAAAAAGATGGAAGGCAAATTTCCTGGTTCTTATGAAAGGCCGTGGGCACTTTAGGGACGAAGGACGGAACCGTCCTGACTACCACTTTGTCCTTATGCATACTAAGGTATGGCTCCTTGTGAGAAAGGGCCTGGAGTTCACCCACTCTCCTGGCTGAACACATGGCCACTAAGAAACAGACCTTGCTGGATGACATCCAGCGCTACGGATGATAGCGGCTCAAAGAGTTCAACACAGAGAGCATTCAGACCCAAGTTCAGATCCCACGGAGGTACCGGAGATCGAAACAACGGTCGGCTCCTTCCAACCACGCGCAAAAAATGATTCACCTCTCTATCTGTTCCTAGGGAGAACCTCAAGGAAGCTCAGAGAGCGGAAACTTGACCTCTCAGCGTGCTCAATGCCAGACCCTTCTCCACACCCTCCTGTAGAAAAGTCCAGGATTTGAGGAATGGAGGCTTTGGATGGTTTAAACCCCTTTCCCTCTGGACCAAGATGAAACAAACTGTCCAGACTCTAGCATAAGCTGCTGAAGTAGAAGGTTTCCTGGCTGCCATCAAGGTAGCAACTACTTTCGTGGAAAACCCTAGTTTAAGGAGCCTCCTCCTTTCAGGAGCCAGGCTGACAGTTGCATTGTGCCTGTGCTCGGGTGGAGAATGGGGCCTTGCTGGGCCACATTCACTAGATCAGAGAACCACAGTCTTCTTGGCCACTCCGGGGCCATCAGAAGGAAGTTTCTGCTTGAGCATCTTGTTTTTCATAAGATCTTCTTCTGAAGGAGAGACAGTGGAGGGAAGGCATATGCTCTGTGGAAGGATTACACCTGCATCAGAGCATCCACTGCCTCTGCCTGTGGACACCAGTACAGACCAAGAACCGGCTGATCTGAGTATTGTGGTTTGATACGAACAGATCAATCTGTGGTTGCCCAAACAGATTGCTTAGGAGTGTGAACACTTTTGGGTTCAACTGCCACACTCCAGGAAAAACATTTTCACGACTTAGCCAGTCTGCCTGAATGTCAAAGTCCTCGGCAAGGTGTATTGCCAATGTAACCCCCTGTTACCCGGGGTTACTAGAATCCCAGTAAGACCTAGTGGTAGGCAGAGAAGGCAGCTTGTGAAACTCCAGTTAAATGGATTTCACACTGTCTCACTCTGTTCTCAGTCTCAGCTGAGACTGAGGGATGACATCATTTAGAACTGTCGCAGCTGCATAAGCCACACTGGAATGTTGCAGTTGGAGGTTAGAGTAGAACGTTGGGGATTTTGAAGGAGTAAGTAGAGTCTGTGCAGTCTGTAATAGAAGAGGTGCTCTACTGTAAGCAGGCCCTCAGAGCTCTAAGCTCTGTCAAAGAGCTATTTTTTGTTGTATAGGTGTGTGTTCTCACCTGAAGAGGACCACAATAAGAGCACACTGAAGTGGTGGAGACAGCTTTCAGTGGTTCAGGGCCCCATCCCTGTGGGGATGGGAGGAAGGAAAATCAGCCTGCTTCCTGGGGCAACCCCCCTGGTCCGGCTAGGGAAAAGAAGCTGCCTGATCCAAGTTCATGCTGAGGCACCAGAAGCTCTGGACGAGAGTTCTTCGAGGAGAAAATGCCTGTGGGGCACCTGCAACCAAGGGGTGAGTTCGCTCAGCTAAAGGGCCATGTGTTTTCACCTGAATCAAGATGAAACTAAAGGGACTGTTACTGTGGGGTCAGGAAAAGACAGCCAAGTACAGTTTGGAAGATGTTGGGATTGGACTGCTTAACTCTGTGGGGGGTCTACAGTAATGGACACAGCCACTTATTAAGTATGTTCAAGTTCAGCACAAATGGAATGTAAAGACAGTAGATTAAATATAAATACATTTTAAAAAAAATCTACAGAGCAAAGTGTTTTAAAGGATGAGGTGTTACAGTCCAGAGAAATGCCCGGATATGAATTATGGGAGCAAGAGGTGGGAGACCCCCTCCATCATCAGTAGTAACCAAATTCACCTCTACGGATTTGCTCTAGGACACCTGTTGCTTTCTCTCAGGTACTTGGCCAGTGCCTGAAGAAAGTACCCAGACGTGGGATGGATGAGGAAGATTCCCTTATGGAGCAGAAGTGCGCATAGGTGGTTTAGGGAGCCACCAATAAATGTTTCCATGCTATATGGAAAGTGTCCAAGTGGCTGGCAAGGGAGCCGAGCCAGGGAAAACCCAGAACAGCATACAAGTTCAGGCTGTGTGCCCAGTGTGTTTCAGAGCCTGAGGGCTAAAGTGATGAGGACGTGTTCTGGTCTCCTTAGATCTGCATTACCAGGAGTGTAGCCCCGTGGGGGTCCATCTATGCTTTGTTTATTCTGTTGGATGTGAATAAAAGCCACACTTTAGAATCCCACTTCTGGTATTGAACATTACAGTTATTGCTTCCTGTGTCCGGAGTTACTTGGGTGCCCCTGTTGCAGAGCAGCCAAACCTAGCCAATGTGCCGAGTGACATATTCCTCCCCGAACCCAGCCCACCAGGTAGAGCTGTCAAGATAGAAACGGCATACCTGGATGGTGGTTATACCAACAGAGAATTAATATTCTCCTCTGCTCAACTCAGGAGTTCAGAGGCCTCCTGAAGCATGTCCTTGCTTTTTGTGCCTCCTTGGTTGTTTATGTATGCCACTGTAATGCCACTGTCTGACCGCACTTTTACTGCTGTGTTCTTTAGTACAGACTGAAACTTAAGCAAAGGTAAGTGAACTGCCCACATCTCCAGGACATTGATGTGGAGAAGCTATTCCTGTACTGACCACCCCCCCCCCCAGTGGGAAGCTGGTCCAGGACTGCCCCCTACCCTACCCGTGCAGACCTGCATCCATTGTGAGAATCAGTTCCGGCAGTTGTTCCAAAGGAACCCCCCTGTTGAGATTCTGTACATTTAGCCACGAAGTCGGGGAGTAATGAAGCTGAGGGGCGAGGAGGATCCTGGCTTGACAGTCCACTGATGACAGATCCCAGGCCATCAGCAGCCCAGTCTGAAGGGGCTGCGTGTGGAGGCGGGCCAAAGCAACTAAGTTTATTGCCGCCATAAGGGCGAGAATCCGCAGCAGACTGTGGGCTGACAGAGAGGACGGATTCCTTAGCCACCGTATCTCTGACAAAAGTCTCCTCCCGGAAGGACGAGAGAAACACCTTCCCTTTCATGTCGAACACTGCCCCCAGGTGTTCCAAGGACTGTGGTGGTTCGAGGGAACTCTTCTCCCTATTGACTATCCAGCCATGCGACTCCAGGATCCTGGATACTGACCTCCTCACTAGAGGCAATGTCGGTGCCTAAATGAGCAGGTTGTCCAGATAAGGGTAGACATGATGTCCCTCCTGTCGTAGCCGAACCACCAGAACCATCAATATCTTTGAGAAAACTCGAGGGGCTGTTGCACGGCCAAACAGAAGCACCTTGTACTGGAAATGTTTGCCCACTATCGCGAATCTGAGGTACTTCTGGTGGGACTGATGGATGGGTATGTGAAGGTAAGCATCCATCAGATCTATTGAAGCTAAGAAGTCTCCCGGCTGAACAACCCGGGTTATCAACCTCAGAGACTCCATCTTGAACGTTTTGTGGCAAACAAACTTGTTCAGATGCTTCAGATCCAGAATGGGCCAGAAGCCCCAGGACTTCTTGGGAACTATGAAACAGATGGACCAGAACCTTTGACCTTGCTCGTTTAGAGTAACCGGCACAATGGCCCCTGTCTGAATGAGGTGGGTCAGCATGTCTGATACTGCCTGGCATTTTATTACTTGCTTTGAAACCGGGGACAGCAGGAAGGGTCCCTTGAGGGAACAGTTAAAAATTACATGGCATAGCCTAGTTGAAGGATTTCCAGAATCCTGGCATCTGACGTTGTCTGGGCCCATCTTACATGGAACTCCTGGAGTCTTCCACCAAGGGAAGGGGGTCAGCGATGGGCCTGCGTACCTTCATTGTGGGGGACCAGGCTGTGCTAATCCTTCTCCGCAGTGCCCGGGAAAGGACCCTTCTATTGCTGTAACCCCTATTGCCTGAGTGGGCACCTCTGTGTCTTTGGTTACCAAAGTTCCAGAAAGGACGAAACCCCCTTCGGAACTGCCAGCACCGGCCATCGTCCTGACCCCATTGAGGTGCTGTGGCCCTGCATTGCTGTTTAGATACTGGGAGGTGGCCCTTCTTGTCCTACAAGATAGAATCCAGACCGGAACCAAACAAATGTCCTTCAAACGGAAGGCTAAACAGTTTTGTCTTCGAAGTCTGATCAGCAGACCAATGTCTGAGCCACACGGCCCTCATGGCTGATGCAATGTGGTAAGTTGAACGGGCTGACGTGTAAATTGTCCACTGTGCAATCACCAAGAAAGGTACATGCTATGGACACCAATTGCAAAATGCTCGCACCCTCTGAATCAGGAAGAACAAAGTCGGTCAAGCGCAGTGACCCAAAGGTTTAAGGCCCTGGCCACAATAAATGAAACATAAGAAGTACGAATGTTTGTGTCAGCGTGGCTCAGTTGGTAGCACATTCGCCTCTGGACCAGAAGGTCGTGGGTTCTCGTCCCACACCGGGATTGGACTTGCACCTAAAAATCGCTGGCATCCAAGTGCAGTATTAGGGGGTGCTGTTCTGCTGGGGTGTGCCGTCCTTCGGATGAGACGTTAAACCGAGGTCCCTTCTACACATCCTGGTGTTGTCCTGGTGGGTGTCCAGGCAGAAGTAAAAGAACCCAGGGCACTCTTCGCAAAGAGTGGGGAACATTCCCGGTGTCCTGGCCAACATTCCCCTTCCCATAAACCGGTTCATGCAATTATCCAGGCTGTGTGTGGGTGATAATGTGCGATATGGCCGCCACCACACATTCAGTCACTTCACTTCACTACCAGTCTAGCATTGCTTGTAAAGCGCTTTGGATGTATGAAAAGCGCTATACAAATGCCGATTCTTCTTCTTCTTCCTGCTTGAGGTATCCATCTGCTTGTCATGTGCATCTGACAGGGCCAGAGCACCCTCGATTGGAATGGTGGTGTGTTTTATAGAATTATAAACTGCCTTGTCTGCCAGAGGGGGGAAGAGTCCCACTTGTGAGACCTTTCCCCTAAAAAGGGATAATTCCTCGTTTTTGGTTTGAGAAGATTTTTTTCTCTGATCCACACCTTCCCATTCTTGCTCAATGATTTGGTCACAATGAACAAAAATGGAAATTACGTACCTACCGTAATTTTGATCTTTCTTTGTATCTCCATGATTCATCACCTTTGGGGTTAGTGGCCGGAGGTCATGACCCCGTGGGAGCACTTTTTTTTTTGGACGGGCGGAGTTGACGCACCATTGGCGCGGCCCTCGAGGCCAACGCACTGCGTGGTGCTCGCGGTTTGGCCGTTAGGTGTTGTCGACTCCGCTCCCGCCAGTTCTGAGTCGCCGTAAAGGTTAGAAATAGGGTTGGGAGAGTGGGACAAGGAAGTCCAAGGGACAGACAACAGAAAAGATATAAAACTAAGAGGAGAAATAAACGACTGAGAGGACAAAAGAAGTTCGAAGACTAAGGGGGATTGGGTAGGGGCCCCAATCTCTGGAAGTAGAAAGGAGGCGGGAGGGAGGGAAAGGTTTTTGTTTTTTTTTAAGTAGTAAGGAAAAATTTTAGAGTGGGGGGAGACAGGAGAAACACACCCTGTACCCTTGACTAGCCTCCAGATTATATAGGAACTGTGAAGGAGTAGCCATGAGGCTAACTGCCAGAATTGCAGGCACAGAACTACTGGCACAACTCCTATAAGCAGAATCTGCTATTCTGGAAGAAAGACAGGAAAACAGGGATATCTCCCCGAGATTTTGGTGCAAGAAACCTAGTTTCTTAAATTAATTGAGGTTTTGTCCACAGGAGATGGAAATCAAGGATTGAAGGGGAGAAGGGAAGAAGGAAAGAAGGAAAGAAAAGGGGGAAACTGCCAACTCCCACCCCACAGGGGTGGAGCTGAAGCACTGAGGAAGGAGTGCTCCACTCCTGACCACTCCACCCTGAAGGAAAGAACTATCCCCCTACGTGTCCCAGTTTATCCCACTCCTGACCTACAGAAAGGAGGGGGGCAAAGGAGGAGGCACAGAGAGGGAGGAGGACCCAGAGACTGAGGCCCCAGGAGGATGGAGGTTGGGATTGTGATGAATGGTGAAGATACACAGAAAGATCAAAATTATGGTAGGTACGTAATTTCCATATCTCATCTGTGTCAATCTTCACCATTCATCACCTTTGAGTGAGTGCTGAGCCCCCCCCCGAAGGGGTTTTAAACCCTAAGGGACCGAGTCCCTTAGCTCTCAGTGGGTGACACACTAAGAGGGAGAACCTTCAGGGCCTGGGGAGGCCAGAGTGTGGGGAGAGTGAGACGGGAACCCCCCGGAGGGGGTACGAAGTTGCCCTGACAGACGCCACCACACTCTACGGGACAAGAGATAGGTTCTCTGGTGGGTGGAGTTAATAACCCTACGCCGGGCCTAGGGTGACAACCGGGAAAGACGCAGCCATGCCGTCCTAGTGCAGATCGCTGTCCCTACGACCCTGGTAGCTACCTCACTGGCGTCGTCCGATGCCCTTGCTTGGTGTCTTGCTAGCTCCAGGCCACGTGCAGAGAGTGCAATGGCTCGTCTGGTTTGCTCTGTGTCAGGCATGGATGCTAGGAGCTGACCCAGTCTGGACCACAAGAACCTGTCATAGGTTGCATAGTGGGCCTGATGTGCTGCAATAGAAAGCAGCAACCATGCCAAGGAGAAGGTCCTCCTCCCCCAGAAGTGAAAATCCGAAGAATCTTGATCTGGGAGCTGGTCACAATGCAGGGCGCGAAGCCCATCAGGAGTGTCCAGTTGCATCAATCCTGACTGAGGATGAGGCATGGAACCTGGAGACTGGGTACAATACCACTGGCAGAGATCCCTAGGAGCAGAAACTCCGGAAAAGGGTCCCTGCCAGGAACGCAACGACGCCTCCCGAGAGGGAGCAGGCCAGGGGGGCACCATAAGGGTGTCCTCACTGAAGTCGCCTAGCAAGGCGTGCGCTGAGTGCTCTGGATTGTGCAGAATGGGAGGGGTAACGTGCAGGTCCTCTAACATCCTCACGAGGAATCGCTGAAACTCAGTGAGATCAGCAGCTGGAAATGATGTGGACAGACGGCTCCTCTCCCCCAGAAGAGGGGAATGAAGAGTCAGAGGACCCCGAAGGTTCAGAAGCCGTTTACTCAGGGAGAGGTTGAAAAACCTGTCTGTCCACTGCCCTTAAGTAAGAGGGAAACTGAGCAGCCTGAGCTCTGAACTGCTCCCAGGAGAGAGGCCCACCAGGACCACGAATGCCTGGGATCGCAGAAGAAGGTGGCAGAGGGATAGGGGCAGAACCGACAACGGGGATCAGTTGACCTTTGCTTGGGCTAGGGAGCGCACCGGGAGCCCTAGGGAAAGAAGGTGCTCTGGAAGATTCCACAGCAGACAGCTGAACAACCAAACTGCTACTGCTGAGGCTGCACCCGGAAGAATCCCCCGTGAAGTGACTGGGGCCATGTAGGTCCAGAAGGACGGTCCCCTACCTCCAAAGAAAGGGGCCCTCTCAAGGAAACCGAGGGGGAAGAGCGGAGATCTGCACTATGGCTTCTCCCAGAGCCCGGGTGGGTTCCAGAAAAAGGCCGCCGCACAGACCACATGCCCCTCGACCTCTCTGAATCAGAGTGCCTGCCTCCTCGAAAGAGCCAGCCTAGGCAACTTACAGCCCTGGTCGGCCCCCCGAAGGGGCTATCCAGGGATCACCACCCTCCCTTCCCGTGGGTGCTCTGATCGGCCCCAAAGTTGGGCGATCCAGGCACACAAGAGGGGGGTACCACCGCTAAGGGGTCAGAGAACCCTCTGAGGCCAGGCTGCAGGGCAATGGAGGCCTGCACCGCTGCCTGCTGGTCAGAACCCCTGACCCTGGCCCCGGCAGTCACTGTCTGCTCCTCAGAGGGGTGTCCACGCTCGCAGCCAACTCCAGGGAGTCCCGACTCCTCCTCCTCTGAAGAGGTGGAGATCGAAGCCCTGTGCCAGACAGTGCACGGACCCCAGTTGCCATCCCCAGTGAACAGGGCACCAGGACCAGAAACTGCACTAGAGTCGATGCCGGTGCCCCCCTTCCACACCGCAAACTGTGCCAGAAGAGGACACGGCCCCAACAAGGGTAGCAGCCTCAGAGCCGGAGCCTGGCACGGCGCCATTCCAACCCACAGCACCGCAAAAGTCGCCGAGATCAGCAACGACGCCGACCCATCCCACTGCGCCATGAGCGGCGCCGAGGACAGAGACTGTGCCGACGGTCCCAACAGCGCTCTCGGCGCCGAGGCCCACAACTCCCATAGCGCCGTGTCCATGTTCGGAGCCACGAACTGCTCCAGAACTGGACATGGCACCGTGCTCAACCCCGGCATCACTTAGAAACGGACAGGGGCGACGCGTACAGCCTCCCACGGCGCCGCTGACAGCAGCGACGCCACACCACTGAGGACCAAAACGGTGCCAACAGACTGCGTCGAGGACGGTGCCGACCCAGGCCTTCCAAGCCGCAGGTGCGACCCTGGGGGGGCCTCACCCCGGGGGGCGACACAAAGCGGCGTCTCCCAGTCTTTCCCCCGGGAGACAGACCGGCCTCCTGCACCACGGAGGGGCCTCTGCCACGGCTCAGCTAGAAGAAGAGAGGCCCTGTCCTCCTCCTCTGTCCGTGGTAGAACCAGGAGAGGACCTGGAGGAAAGGCCGAGAGAACACGGCTTGGCCCGGAGTGCGTGCTCGAACCCCGAGTTGGCGGAGCGCCCACTTTCCAAGCGCATTGCTCGATGACCCAGCGGTCCATGGAGAAACAGGCATCGCACAAATCCATGTTGTGAAGTAGGCCAAGACATGCGAGGCATCTGTCGTGCTGGTCGGTGACTGAATACTTACGGCCGCATGGGTACCGTCGCATGGGGGCCATCCCGTCTTAGAAGATTTCTTGCCCTCCGACCGAGACATGACCTATGGGAAAAAGAACACCAAAACAAGACCTGATGTCGCAAAGCAAATAAAATAAGGAACAGTCTTACCAGGCAACATCGAGTGGAGCGAACAGAACCGGCAGGATATACAGAGTCGAGGGACTATGCAGCGACACGGAGTCGAAAAGACAGCCGAAGGCTTCAACTGTAGAGGTAGACCTCTGAAATTCTTCTTGGAGCTTCCCACGAGGTGACCCTCGACGGCGGGAGACAAAGAATCAGGGAGGGCAGAGTCGACAACACCCAACGGCCAACCCGGGCCAGCGCCCACACAGTGCGTCGGCCTTGAGGTTGGTGCCGATGATACGTCAACTCCGCCCATCTAAAAGGGAAAAAAAAAAGCTCCCGAGGGGTCATGACCTCCGACCAGTAACCCCAAAGGTAATGAATGGAAGATTGACACAGATAAGATCCTGGGTAACACTTCAGAGCAGATGAGGATGCAGACAGAACTGGATTAACATCCACAGTCTCAACTAACTGCTCTTCCCTCAAGCTAGAAGGATCTGCAAGCCTCAGCTATCAACGATTTATCAAATAGGGGTGGAATCGGAATCCTGGTTTTGGACTCTGTCGACTCTCCTTCCTCTATCTCCTCCTTGAAGTGGACATCATCCTCATCTGAGAGTATTTTTTTTGAGGTCAGGAGTTTCCCCCAAATCCCCGTAATCCTCATCCTGGCCTTCTACTAGATCAGCGTCAGTGTCTGCCTGCAGATCTGATTCTGCAGCCTGCTCAAGCTGCACTGCACCTGGATGTGCCTGTGTGGACCCCACCTGACCTAAGGGGCCGGTTTGGGGTTGGATGCATCTGCTGGGATGTTCTGCGGGACATCGGGGCTCAGAAGCTCACCGAGGAGCAATAAGAGACTTTCACAATTCTGCCTTGCCACTGCCAAGTAACGGACCAGGTGCTCCCTTTCCCAGCTCGGAGGACTGGCTGTGGGGTGGGAGTACTGTGAGAGAAATATGCTGGGCAACACAATGAGGACAGCATGTACCCATAGGGGAGGGCCTCATCACTCTTCTGCAGGTCTTACATGTTATTGATAATTCTGTTCACAATAGTCAACCAACTGCCAAATGCTCCAGTAGGCTTAAAATGTGCTAAACTGCGTGTGCCCCCTGGGTTCATGGAGGTGTTAGCTCACATGCGCAAGCCTGCACACACCTGCTGTAAGCGTGCATGCACTTGCGCAACAGAAGTCAATGGAGATTAGCACTGTGCATGCCTGCACACTATGGGTACACGTTTAGGAGACTGATGGGAAGCTGAGGTGATGATGAAGTGTGCGACCAGCCCCAATGGTGGCCATGCAAATGGTAAAATCAGAGACTGAGGCGGAAAACCACCAAAAAAAAAAAAAGGTTACTCACCTGTAACAGTGGTTCTAGGAGTAGTATATGTTGTTCATCCACACTTATTGGCATGTCCCTTTCCCCTTTAAGGATCACCGGAAGTCTTCAAGCTGGCTCCTCCCACCCACCTGGGTGGTATACACCGTGGCTCTGCCCCATGATGCCAGATCTTAGCCTGCTGGAAGCCAGGTGTTGCGCGTCCACAGCCGGGGAGGTCGGGCGGGTCAGTGTGGATGAACATACACCACTCCTAGAACTACTGTTACAGGTGAGTAACCTGTTCTTCTAGGATCGTGGATATGTTGTTCATCCATACTTATTGGCAGGCTCCTAGCAGTTCTCTGGGAGGAGGGAGGCAAGGCGCACACCCCCTACTTAGGGAACTGAGACCCCAAAACCAGCATCTTGGCGTGACAAGGTTGATGCGGTAGTGGGTGATGAAGGTGTTTGCTGACTTCCAGGTAGCAGTCAGACAGATTTCCTGGATAGGGATGTCCCTGGAAGCAGCCACCGATGCAGCAGTATGGCAGGTAGAATGAGGGAGGCTCCTTGCCCGCCAACTCATAGCACAGACCTATGCGACAGTCCGCTTTGCTGCAGGACTGCCAGCGTAGGTGACAAACAGCTGGCGAACCTCTCCACGAATTTCTGCCATCCTCTCCTTATAACAGTAGAGAGCACATCTCAGGTCCAAAGTATAGAGCCTATACTCTGCCTCCGAGGTGTAATTAGGTAAGTATACCGGCAGAGTCAACACCTAGTTAAGGTGAAACTTTGACAACACCTTCGGAAGGAATTTCGGGTGGAGGCACAGGACAACTCTGTCCCTGTGGAAGACCAGATAAAGGGAGTCCACCGAAAGTCCCTGGAGCTCCCCTGTCCTGGTTGACGTGATAGCCACCAAGAAGGCAGTCTTCCACGACAAGTGTGACAACTCACATTTGTGCATGGGTCCGAAAGGCTTGCCCATGTGCTTTGCCAGTACCAGCAGTAAATCCCATGGAGGTGGAGGTTCACGCACCGGAGAGGAAATGTGATCTAAGCCTTTGAAAAAGTGCCAGACCACTGTCTCCTGCACCACCGACTGCTGACTGGCCCATGCCTGGTAAACAGAGATGGCTGCCAGGCGCACCTTAAGAGTCGATGACCGTAGACCCCCTTTGCAGAGAGACCAAAGGTAGTTGAGAATGTTAGCCACGGGGCAGGACAGAGGGTCCAGGTCCTTGTCCCGACACCAAATGGAAAACCGCTTCCATTTGAAGGCATAACACTTCCTGGTCAATTCCTTTCTAGAGGCCTCCACCACAGTGTAGACATCTTCGAAAAGACACAAAGCCTGGAACTCTAGCCGCTCAGGTACCAGGCTGTGAGGTGCAGGGATTGAAGGGAGGCAGTATAGCACAGTGGTTTAAGGCTCTGAGCTGCAAATCTGGAGACACCCAGCAGACCAGACCTGAGTTTGAATCCCACAGCTTCCACTAGCATACTGTGCGACCCTGAGCAAGTCATTTAACTTCCCTGTGCTCCCAGGTCGCACCTGTAAAAAAAGCTTTCAGCTTAGTGTGCTACTCCTGGTTAAACAACTAAAAAATAATAATAATAATAAAAAAAAAAATACGGTCCAGATGGAATACCTTCCCCTAACTGAGTAATATTCAAGTCTGGGTGTGTACAAAGCCGCTCTGGGGGCCTGCAGCTGAGGAGATCTGGATCCCAGACCTGGCACGGCTAATATGGGGCTACCAGAATCACCTTCGCCTTGTCCCTCTTCACCTTGAGAAACACCTTGTGGATCAAAGGAAATGGAAGGAAGGAAGGTGCAGAGGAGGCCTGGGGTCCACGGCCTCAAGAAGGCATCCACCTGCTGCAAGCCCTGCTGAGGGGGCGGACATGGAACAGCCTCAGCTTGGTGTTGTTCCTGGAGGCAAACCGGTCCACCACCAGTTTGCCCCACTGGGAGAACAGGCTGTAAGCTACCTCTGGATGGAAAGACCACTCGTGGTATGTCTGGCCTTAGCGGCTGAGAATATCCGCCAGATGGTTCGAGGCTCCTGCCACATGGATGGCTAGGAGATCCGCCTCCAACCAGCACACGAGGGTCCAGATGCAGAGCACCTCCTTGCACAGCAAACAGTAGTGCATGCCACCCTGTTTGTTGAGACAGTACATGGTCATGGTATTGTCCATCTGGACTTGAACCACTTGACCCCGGAGCTGAGGAGCGAAAGCTGACAGTGCCAGTCTGACTGCTCTGAGCTCCAACAGATTGATGTGGCATCGGAACTCCTCTGAGGTCCACAGCCCGTGGGCTCCCCAGCCCATGAAAGAGGCATCTGTCGTGAGAACGACTGATGGCACGGGGCGGACAAACGGGACCCCTTCCTGCAATCGGTCTGGGGCAGTCCACCACTGGAGAGTGTCCCACATCTTCTGGGTTACAGTGATCAGCTGGTCGAATTGACCGTGGCGCTGAGTCCACTGGGCGGCCAGCTCCCACTGGAGGGGCGCATGTGCCACTGGGCCCAACGGACCACCGAGGTGCACGCCACCATGTAACCCAGAAGGCGCAGAACGTCCCGGGCAGGGCGCAACTGCCCAACCAGAAATGATTGGGCAAAGGAGGAAAGAACCTCCGCCCTGTCTGCCGGGAGCCCAGCTCTGGCTTGACAAGAGTCAAGCTCTGCCCCGATAAAGTCCATCACCTGAGAAGGCACAAGTTCAGACTTGGCCTCGCTGATTAGGAGGCCGAGTTGGGAGCAGGTCTGGAGGGCCAGATCCCTGGCTCTCTCCACCTCCTGTAGGGAGCGACCTGCCAGAAGCCAGTCATCGAGATAGGGGGTAAATTCTGATCTCCCGACACAGTAGATAGGCTGCCACTACTGCAATGCATTTGGTGAAGACCAGTGGGTCCGACGACAGGCGGAACGGCATGGCTTGGAACTCGTATAGGGTCCCCTCAACCATAAAGCGGAGGAACCGCTGATGGAACGGACGCATTGGGATGTGAAAGAACGCGTCCTGCAGATCCAGTGAACAAAACCAAGTTTCGCTCCAAGGATGGAATGATCTGGGACAGAGTGACCATCCGAAAGGTGAGAGACCTGAGATATCAATTTAGGTCGTGGAGATCTAGAATGGGGCACCAGCCCCCCCATCCGCTTGGGCGCCAGGAAGTACCTTGACACAAAGCCTGGGTCTGCTGGAGGACCTGCCACGGGAGCTACTGCCTCCTTGAGGAGGAGCTGAGCAACGTCGTCTCGAAGAGCCGACTGGGTGTAAGCAGAAATCCATTCCTCCCGTGGGGCTTGGCTTGGCTGGGAGGGTACTGCTTGAACTTTAGAGGCAGTCCCTGACCGACCACTTTGAGAACCCACCTGCCCGAAGTGACAGCGGACCAGGCGGAAAGGAAGCGGTGGAGCCGGACCCCCACAGAAGGACCCAAGAGCTGTTGTGATGGGGGTAGGGGTGGCAGCCCCCATCCCGTCACTAAGCAGGCTTGGAGGAGGCTCCAGGCCCTGAGCCTCGGCCTCCTTTACAGGCCTGTTGGGGTCCAGGCTTGGGCCAAGGGCGCCAAACTTGAGCCTGCTGCTGATGCTGCTGTCCCCCTTGGAAGGAGGATTGCTGAGCCGCAGGGGAAGCGTGATGAAAGGGCTTCTTCTGCTGGTTCTTGCCCAAAGAACCCTTGGCAGAAATGGTCCAAGGTGGCACTGGACTGTTCTATGCACTGAAGTTGACCGGCCACTCCTTGGCCTAACAAGTCTGCCATGAGGAATGGAATGTCAGCTCATTTGTGCCAAGTATCCACCGGGAAGGAGGAGAGCCTCAGCCAAGCCCTGCGGCGAGAGGCAACTGCGGCGGCCATCAAGCAGGCACAAGAGTTCCTTATGTCCAGGGCTGTCTGGAGCTGCTGTTTGGCAACAGGTCGGCCCTGGGCTCGGACCTGCTTGACCGTGGTCTGCATGTCCGCGGACTTCGTCTAACGACCCAAGAAGGGTGTAAGAGAAGTGTGTCAGGATGATGGCCGAACTTGCCTGACTAAGGCCCGAGGAGGAGGAGGCCGCATAGACCTTCCTGGCTGACGGGTCCAAGAGCTTGGACTCTATCAGGTCGGTCAGTATCGGCAGAACTGCCAGTATGCCTGAACACAGAGGCGGTCACCAGGCTCTCGGCCAAAGGGTGCTTGGTGAACCCCGTTAGGGACACCATGGGCACCGCGTACTTGCGGGCCATGCGGGCAGACTGAGCTGGACAAGAGGCAGGGCGCTGCCATAGTTCAAGGGTGGGCCGACAATGGTCTCGGCCGCTGGAAAGGCCTCCATCGGGGTATCCCCTCTCTTCAGGATGTCCATGAGAGAGTACTCCGCCTTTTTCTGGCTAGGTTCCAGGGGCATCCCTGTGGACTCAGAGATGAGGCGAAGGATCCCTTGGAAGGGGGAAGGACCTTCCTCCATCTCTAGGCCAACAGACGACTCATCCCCAGGATGAGAGTGAAGCCCGGTGACGTCTGAATCCGTGGAGTCTGGATACAGCGGCCTGCCGACCAAATCACTCGACACTCCGAGGGCGGTCAGGGGTAATCATGACCGATAAACGCCGGGGAAGCCCGGTGTCCGGTCTGTCTTCTTTCATAGAAGCCCCTCCCACGGGCTGCTTAGCCGGCGGTTCCACCACGATGAGTGGAGAGGCCAGTTTAGGCCAAAGGAGGTGGATTTGCCGGCCCCATGGACGGGGAACTGAAGATTTTGGCTCCAAAGGGGTCGGCTTCAGCCTAGGAGGTGAAAGCCAAGTAATGGTCGGGCACCAGAGTTTTCGCCAGAGCCTCTCCTCATCTGAGGACGACCAATGGAATCGCCTCTTCTTAGAGTGCTTATGGCTCTTCCTTGGCCTGTCAGTCGAGGAGGTTCTAGACCTCGACCAAGATCAGGCGGGCCGACCCTATCGCTCCGGAGACACCGGCGGAACTGGTGACTCCCGGGGGTCTGGAACCGGGTCCTCAATGGGAACACCAGCAGGCTGGGTCTCCTAATCGAGGAAGACAAGGACCAGAGTCCTTTCCAAGGAGTGGGTCAACGGGGTCTATGACAATCTCGACCTCGTCGACTGCATCTTCAGTCGTCTGGTCCGACGGAAGGTCCAAAAAACCAGCGGCCGAAGAAGCGATCTCGACCGAAGTTGAGACCACGTGCTCTTGGGACTGGGACCTCTCTCTGTCTCAAGAGCGCCTTCGCCGAGACAAAGGTTTACTCTGTTCCTTCTTCCCGCTTACGGGATCGGGAAGAATGCGAGCCCCCAGGCGCCTCCCCCCGGGTGGGAAGAGATTGGCACAACTCCCGGAAAGAGCCTGAAAAAGTAGTGGTCTAGGTCATGAGGAACGAAGAAGCCCCGAATGTCAGTGGCATGAGCCGCTTCTTCCTTGAACGCCGTCATGCGTTCCAGTTGTTTGGTGGAGCCCGCTGCCGCAGAAACCGCCCACCTAGCCTCCTCGACTTCACCGGAGGGTTCCTTTTCTCCGGTCTCCCCAACTTTAAGCGTGCCAGGCGGTCGTCCAGAACGTCGGGATGGAAGGCTAAGCAAAAGCTGCAGGATGAGGTGTCATGGCCGACACCTAGGCAGTAGATGCACGTGAGTTGGGGATCAGTGTGTAACATTTTCTGGCCGTAAGGACACCGGCGAAATCTGGGGGAAGATTTTTCTTCCATGATCCAAGATGCAAAAGCGTGATCACTAACTCGAACAAGTTTTAACTTCGGTGGATCCGAAGTTTTGAAAGCCAGGGCCTACAAAATGCATGAGCATGAGGGAGGCAGCCTGAATCTTAAAGCGGAAAGGAAGATCTGGCGTCTTGGGGCGGAGCAGAGGTACATACCATCCAGGTGGGTGGGAGGAGCCAGCTTGAAGACTTCTGGTCTTAAAGGGGAAAGGGACATGCCAATAAGTGTGGATGAACAACATATCCACGATCCTAGAACCACAATTTTGCCAGAAACAATGAAAACACACAAAACCTCAAGCTGGAGGGAGAGGGGGCAAGGAACCGACGCCAAAGATGAGTGACCCCCAGAGACTCAAAACTCCCAATAATTTAAAGCTGTACCCATCTGTGGCACCATTTTTCTTTTTTAAGTTTTCAACATGAGACCATTAAAAACATCCTAGCAAGGCAGGCGTGGGTCCCAATCGGGAATGAGAAAAAAAGGCAGGTTATTCAATGCGAAAGCCACAGGCACGATTTAAATTTAGGGGTGCACCCTGAAACAGGCAGCCCGAAACTGCAGAGCAGAATTGCAGCCCCAACTGAAGTCTTGAAATCTTGAAATAAGAGAAAAAGTAGCTCTGTCCCCTTTGAATGGCGCAGCTTAACTGGGGAGTTGCTGCTGCTGCTGTATGGAATCCTCATGTGCCTAACATTCTAAAGCTTTGGGCTGCGTTATTCCCCTGGTAGGGTTGCACTATACCCAGTTTTGATTACCCACTGACAATGTGGAATGCTACAGAAACAGTAATACAGAAATTCATCATTTTATATACACATAAAAAGTTAAATACTGACAAATAATGATTACTAATTTTGTACCACTGTATTTTAAATCACTTGCAGGTCCGATAAACACAGTGGTTCCGTTTTCATATGCAACTTTTTAAATACTAGTTATTTAAGTACCACGTGCTGTGGTGCCTTTGAAAAAGCACTTTTCAGCCAACCCACTAGTGCAGCAGTAGCGCTACTGCTCACAACACAGACAATCCAGGTTTGGGAATGAGCCTGGTCCGAATGGAGGATTGAGAGTCTCACAGAACGCTCTCCCCCGGGGAGGGAAAGTTTTGCGTCCTGCTACTTAGGTTTTTTTTTTCAGGTGATGGCGCAGGGGATTCATGAATGGTAGCTGGGACCACTTGAGCGTGCTCACGGGTTGACTCTGTCAGGCCTCGCCAGCTGCCAATCCCAATGCATGCTTCTGGTGGGTGGGGTGGGGAGAAAATGGGAAAACTGAGCGCACGGCACCAGGCAGATAAAGCTCTTCCAGTGGCTCCCTCTCACAGGACCCTGGCCTCCACATTTTAACCTCAGCCCTGAGTGGACCAGATGACTGTGGGAAAGAAATGCCTAACTGGCTGAAGGTGTACCCAGCCCTAAAGGATACGCGAAGTTTTTTTTTGGGGGGGGGTTGGAGAAGAGGGGTAACATTTGTTTGTTTATTTTTTTTCCAAGTGCACTTTTCATTGTGTGAAACAGGTCAGGTGTACCCTTGACTTTCTGCATGTTATCCTTTGTGCTGTTGTGTCATGGTGGTGAATGCCCAGTCTGTTTCTGGTTACAAGGTCTAATTCTGACTTGTAGTACCCGTTTACCTAGTATAGCTTTTTTGCTTTTAGGATGAACGTGTTCAAGTTCCATCTAATGGGCAACAACTCAGGGTTGAGAAGATCCAATCTGTATGACACCACTAACACTCATTGTTAGAAGTATATATTCTAATCATTCAGGATGTGAAATCGAGGTACCTTTTCATCTTCCAGGTATTCAATATTGGCTGTGTTATAGCCATCACGTTGGCCATGGCTTAATACCTTGAATCGTCTAACACCAATCGTGTCAACAACGGAGCGGCCATCTGGAAAAAACTTCACGTCCCTGACTTCCAGCACGCAGCCATAATCAGCAAACCTGAAATAATTGAAAGCATATAAAACAAAACACTTAAGATAAATAAATTGCAATTTTGTTTCAGAATATTATTTATTTTAGAATTTTTGTCAGGGAAAAAGGCACACTGAGCAGAAGCTCATTTTTGGGTGTGAACCAGGAGCACAGGCAGGTTAAGTGACTTGCTTAAGATCAGAGTATGCAAGTGGTGGTTGTGGGCTTCAAACCATGGTCTGCTGGTTCTTCAAGTTCAGTTTGGTGCCCCAACCTCTTTGCTATACTGCCTCACAAAATCCCCAAGAGCAAGCTACTGTTCTGATTCCTTACCCTTTGAGCTCATCTTCTGCGCACATGCCAAACTGCTTAGTGCCCGTTTCCATGCATCTTCGGATCATAAGTCGGTAGCGTGGTTCAAAAACATGAAGGGGACAAGGTACAGTAGGAAAGGCCATGGTGCAGACGAAGATAGGAACATCTTTAGTAAGGCTGGAAAACAAAGACAGTATTAATGGTCTGATGGGCAACCTAGATTACCATTTCGGCTTTAGCAATACAAATTAGACATGATGAGAAATAGCCTAGACTACAACAACAAACGATGGTCAACTATAAAAACAAATAGAATTAGATACAGCAAAGATCTGCATTTGGTTTCCACATCACACTCTTATGCGCCTTCTGCTGGGGGCGGGGGGGACTTTGCAGTGGTCCTCATGCCAGGACTCTCAGACACCTCTGGCAGGTCTCCTCCCTCTCTCCCTTCCTTCTTCTTACTCAGTTGCTTTGCTCAGTCAGCCAGGAGAAAATTCTGGTGGGCGAGGTCAAGCACCAAACTGAGTTAAGGGAGATGGTCTGTTCATAACCCTTGCCCCTTTTTTATTTACTTCTAACCCTCCCATAGTGGTGGTGCCTGAAATGCCATGCCCAATGGCATGTCACAAAAGGCATGCAGTACAGCGCTGACAGCTGTACACAGTGTTTCAAGGCATCTCACCAAGCTCTCTCCACTCTGGGATAGCGTCCGGCTGAGGTACCACTCCTTCACAGGAGGAAGGCATCCTGTAGGATACAGTCTCTTTCATGCTGGGCCACAGTAGCAAATTCAGGCCTGGGTCAAAAACCCAGGTTAACTACATGGCAAGCAGATCTGTATCAATGACCCAGAACTTCAGTATTCTAAGGTGCACTAGTTTTTTAAAAGAAAATAGTTACATAAGAACTTACTGTAACAGCAGATCTTCGAGGGGATCTCAATCATCCGGTAACACGGTAGGAACCTTGCCGTCGGTGAACGGGAATCCACACGGAAGATTTTCAGCAGTACAACTGGAGCTGCCCACGTCATCGATGTCAACCGACATCACCAACCCTATATAGGAATGAGTGGCCCCGCTCCTTCCTCAGTTCTTTCCCACAGAGACAAAGGGAGCTAGGCTCTCGCCCTGAGGGACCGAGGAGAGAGAGAGGTACCCAGACCTAAATGAAAAGCTGGATACACCAGATAGCCAGTTCCTGGACAGGGGCCCCCAAGAAGGGGGATGGTGGGAGGGAAAAATATACCTGATGACGGAGATCCCCTCGAAGATCTACTGTTACAGTAAGTTCTTACGTAACTGTTCCATCTTCTTCGGGGGTATCTCAGTCATTAGGCAACGCTGGAGGAATGAGTCCCAAGCAGTTACAAGTGCATAACAGACAGTCTGGGAGGCGGGCTCTACATAAACTTAAAGAGCAGGTCTCTAGTTACCGGCCCCAAAAAACATATTGTATAGCTCACCTGCCATATAGTTGATGGCTATACATTATTCCTGTTATTTGTGCCCTTTCCAAAAGATAGTTCATTAGTAATTTACTCCCCCCGACCCAGAGACAAACACGAATGACTTCCTGAAGCCTCAGACACGACTTCACTATAGGCACACACAGTCTGCTTTGTGATGTTACAAAACGAACATCAGTGTACACCCCATTGATTTCAACGGGGGTGAGTTTTCCATACATTTTAACAACATTTAGAGTTGAGATTTAATATATCAAAGGGATCGCTCGACTAACAGGAACTCTGTTGGGGTGGAAGACTTCCGGGCGGCCAAGAGGAAGTCCATCACCCTGTTAGAGACCCCAAACCTGGCGATGGCTATGTTCTCAGTAGCCAGGCATGCAGATAAAGAGACCCAAGGTTGGGATGGTCCAGGATCCCCTGATCCAGAGTCAGCAGACTCCTGCAAAGAGGAAGAGGGATCAGAGTTTCCTCCACCAGCTGCTGAAGAAGAGGGAACCGAATCTGCAGAGGCCAGAATGGAGCCACTAGAATCATGCAGGCCCCCTACATCTGTAACTTGACTAGCACCCTCTGGATCAGAGGAAACAGAGGGCATGCATAAAGAAACCTCTCGCTCCAAGAGAGGGACGTGTCTCGCCAGAAAACTCCAGGCCCTGGATCTAGCGAGCAGAAAGTAGGCAGTTTTGCATTGAGTGGGGATGCAAAAAGATAAAACTCTGGATGACCCCATCTGTCGAACAAGTCTTCTGCGACGGATGAGAGAAGCTCCCATTCGTGCATGCAGGACTGAGTCCTGCGGAGACTGTACACTAGGTTGTTTAGGATGCCTGGCACGTGGGTGTCGGATTGTGATCCAACACCCAGTACCACTTTCTCATGGCCTCCCTGCAAAGGGGGTACAAGCGAGTCCCCCGATGTAGTACACTACACTTCGGTTGTCCTACTGCACCAGCAGCTGACTCTGAGCAAGGTGTTCCTGAAAGGCCTGCATTGCATAAGTGCACTGCTCCCCTCTCCAGGACATTGATATGCACGGAGGCTTCCCACTGGGACAAAGAGCCCTGGGTTTGGAAGGGACCCAAGTGTGCTCCCCAGCCCAGACCTGATGAGTCTATGGTTAGGATCGGATGCGGGGAGGAGCTCTGTAATGGAACGCCTTGAAGCAGGTTTAAGGGGTCCATCTACCACTGCGGTACCTTGCATACTGGGGAAGAGACCAGTACTAGTTGGTCCAACTCATCCACACGCTGGTCCCACAGCACCCAGAGAGTCCACTGGAGGGCACGCATATGGAGCCTGGCCAGTGGAACGGTGGGTATGGCAGCTGCAGTCAGGCCCAACAATCAGAGATAAACCCTGGCAGGAATGTACCAGCTCTGGGCAACTTCCTGAGCATGGGCTATGAGGCATGCTGTCCTGTTTTGGGGAAGGAAGGCCTTCCCCTGTGCAGAGCCCAGAACCGCCCCTATATACTGCAGCCTTTGTTACAGTACTAGAACTGACTTGGGCAGGCTGACAGTAATGCCCAGAGAGTGGAAGAGCTAGAGAGTTCGCGTCAGAGTCAGCAACAGCTATTCCCTGGACAGGGCCTTTAGGAGCCAATTGTCCAGATAAGGGAAAACATACAGTCCCTCTCTTCTGAGAGCTGCTGTGACTGCTGCCAAGTACTTGGTAAAGACTCGCGGCACAGAGGATAAAGCCAAAAGGCAGCACTTTGAACTGACAATGCTCGCCATGAAAGGCAAAACAGAGAATCTTCCCTTAAGGGGGAAAAGACTGAAATGTGCAGGTAAGCATCCTGAATGTCTAATGAACAGAGTCAGTCCCCCTTCTTGAGTAAGGGCATTAGACCTGGCAAAATTACAATCTGGAACTTTTTGTACTGGACAAACAGATTGAGGTCCTTTAGATCCAAAATGGGCCTCAGATCTCCTGTCTTTCTGGGGACCAGGAAAAATTTGGAATAAAACCTCTGGTTTCTCTGGTGCCTGGACATTGGCTCAATGGTCTGCTTGTGCAGAAGAGACTGTACTTCCTTCCGGAGAACAGAGAAGTGAGCCGGGGATAACTGGAGGGTGGAGGCAGGATGTCTGAAGGTTGCTCTATGAGCTTCAAGGTGTGCCCCCTTTCTATGATCTGCAGAATCCATGCATCTGAAGTTATGGTTCTCCCCTGGTTCAGATGGAGGGAGAACAGACCTCTGACCACCACCACCTCCTGGTCTGGGACTGGGGCGGCTGGCAAGCAGTCAAGCAGAGGTGGAGCCAGCCACAGAGGTTGCTCCCTCACCTCTGGGGTGCTTCACCACCGCCCCAGCACTGGAGGGAGCGGGCAAGGGAGCTTGGGCTCTGCATTTCCCCTTGGAACAAGGAGCAATTCCAGGCCTACTGTTCTATTTACGAAAAGGAGGCTGTCCTATACCCTTTGGTTGGGTATGATAGAGGGAATGGACCGATTTGATGCCCCTGCCCGAGGCTGGCAGATCATTTATGAGGTCCTGGACATCAGGGTCAAACAGCTTGGAGCCACTGAAGGGGGCATTAAGCACTTTCTGCTGCACGTCAGCTGCAAACCCCGAAACCCTGAACCAAGAGTGCCTGTGGAGGCATATGCTTGTGGCAGCTGCCCTGGCAACAGTGTCAGCCAAGTCACACAATGCTCGAAGGAGAGGTTTACCAACATCCTCAACAGCCTGGAGCCACTGAGGCAACTCCTGCTTCCAGGTGCCCTCTGGAAGGGCCTGGGTCGCAGCCTTGCCATTCTTCCAGTTGGCATTCTGGTATTTAACCATGTGTGCAGATAGTTTGCAATCCTCACACATAGCATAGAAGAGGCATAAACCCTTTTGCCCCATAGGTCAATTCTACGAGACTCTTTGTCGGGGGGAATCATGAGCTGCCTTAATGACCACCAAGTCAGTCTCTGGTTGGGCAGTATAACAGGGAAGACCCTGGGGGGCGTGATACAGTTTGTCCGTCCTGCATGTCATAGCTGGCACCATGTCTGGTCTGTGCCAGGCCACCGTGGCTGCATTCTTCAATGCTGGGAGTATTGGATGAATGATCTTTTTTCGGGGTGGGGGGATTCTGGAATCTCCAGAAAATCCACCAGATCTTTTTTAGTGGCATCCTTTTCATCAGTGTGGAAGCCCATGGCTGAGGACAGTTGTTTCATTACATTAAAAAATGTGGGTTCCTCAGGAGAAGACCTGTGAATATGCTTCACAGAGTCTTCGCTGACAGAGGAGGCTGTGGACTGGTCAGAAAAGACCTCTTCCTCTTCCTTCTCATCATTAGGAAGAATGAGGTGTGGATGGTACTCCTCCTTGATGTCAACCTCTTCGATCTCTTGGTATGGCATCAGTTGCGCCGTTGACGGCCCACAGAGAGCCTCCCATGGCCGATGAGTCAGCGCTGATGCAGCTGCCATCATTTGCACTGGCGAAAGAGGCTAGTTTAAGGTGCTCAGTTGCTGTACAAGTACTTTAGTGAACTTGATCAGGACCTCATTCAGGTCGACAGTGGACATCAACGAAGGGGGATTCGACGGCACAGGTGTCAACAACTTGCCTGCTGTGTCCCGAGAACCCAACAAGCCTGTAGCCCTAGTGGGAGACTCGGCAGGCCTCTATGGGATAGCCATCGATGATAAACCTGTCGTCGACGGAGGGGCCAACAATCCAGAGGTAGATGGCCAGGCACTCAGAGTCGGGCAGAGGTGCTATCGATACAAGTCTGGTGGGCACAGAGACCTGGACAGCAGTTCTCTTCATCGGAGCGGCTGCAGCAGACGAAGATTCCTCGGTGGAAGGAGAGGCCGATGGGGAAAGACTGATGCCAGGGGGGAGTGGTTGTGATCTCGGTCTTTCTTATGACTTTTCCCCCTGAGGACTTGTTTCGAGCCTTGGGAGCTTGAAGAACCAGCTGGCGACTGGGGGGGCCAGAGCCCCAGAGGACCCCTGCCCGGAGTTGGCTACCTATTGATCCATCAGGAATTTTTTTTAAGAGTCTTCTTGCGTCACTGAAGGGTTGTTTGGTTAAACATTTGGCAGAGCTCACAGTCAGAAACTTTGTGGTTAGGCCTCAGACAGCAGACATAGATGGAATGTTCATCTGTAGAGGCAATCTTTCCGCAGGGGCAGCGACGGAAAAGATAAGTAGAAGGATTAACTCTCTACATAAGCAAAAGAAAGAAATCTCTTGAAAGAGTTTTTTACAAGGTAAGTGAAAAAAGCCGTAGGCTGAAAAAAGGCACGAATACTGCGACAGAGCTTCCGCAGAGACCCACGCAAGCGAGCTGACAGCGGGAAAGAACCGAAGAGGGAGCGGGGCCGCTTACGCCTATAAAGGGTTGGTGACGTCGGCCGATGTCAACAGCATAGGTGACCCCAGTTGTACTGCTGAAAATCTTTCATGTGGATTCCCCTTCACTGATGGTGAAGGTTCCTACGGCGTTGCCTGATGACTCAGATACCCCCGAAGAGCAAATGATACAACACTCTAAATGCAAAGCTATTGTATTTACTTTGACAGCTCTTTCATCTCTTCTTCATAGACTTTCTTCCTTTCTGTCAGCTCTTCAGGCAGGTATCGGGTTATCAATTCTTCAGTCAGGACAGTCTTGTTGTAAGCTCTAGTTGCCAGAAACTGCAGCAGACAAGAGTAGAAGTTGGCTGTGCTGCAAACATTTGCTCATTTTGAGATGCACAGAAAAAAACAGGTTACTCACCTGTAACAGTAGTTCTAGGAGTGGTATATGTTGTTCATTCACATTACTTGGCATGTCCCATTCCCTTTACAATCTTGCCGAAAGATCTTCAAGCTGGCTGCTCCCACCCACCCGGGTGGTAAAACCCTCAGCTCCATCCCATGACGCCAGATCTTGCCCACTGGAAGCTGGGTTGTGTCTTGAAGCCGGGGAGGTCGAGTGGGTCCGTGTGGATGAACATTTACCACTCCTAGAACTACTGTTACAGGTGGGTAACCTATTTTTTCTAGGATTGTGGAGATGTTGTTCATCCACACTATTTGGCAGATTCCTAGCAGTCCTCCAGGAGGAGGGAGGCAAGATGCACACCCACTACTTCGGGAATAGACCAGAGAACCGAGGCTCCAAAACAAACATCCTGGCGTGACTCAAGGTCGATGTGGTAATGGGCAATGAAGGTGTTTGCTGAATTCCAGATAGCAGCCCTGTAGATATCCTGGATAGGGATGTCCCTAGAAGCAGCCACTGATGCAGCAGTATGGCAGGTGGAATGAGCTCTTCGCCCTTTGGGAGGCTCCCTACCCGCCAACCTATAGCAGAGATCAATGCAAGATGTAATCCATCTGCCAATCATATGCTTTGCTGCAGGTCTGCCAGGTACAGCTTTAACATAGGTGACAAACAACTGGCAAACCTCTCCCCGAACTTCAGCCATCCGCTCCTTATAATAAGAGAGCGCTCATCTCAGGTCCAGAGTATGGAGCCTGTACGCGGCCTCCAAGGTGTAGTTCGGGTAGAACACAGGAAGAGTTAACACCTGGGTAAGGTGAAACTCCGACACCACCTTCGGAAGGAACTTCAGGTTGGGGTGCAGGACAACCTTGTCCCTGTGGAAGACCAGGTAAGGAGACCCCACTGAGAGTGCCTGAAGCTCTCCAATCCTTCTGGCGGACGTGACAGCCACCAGGAAGGTGGTCTTCCACGACAGATGTGACATCTCATACCTGTGCATTGGTTCGAATGGCTTGCCCATGAGTTTTGCCAAAACCAGCAGTAAATCCCACAGAGATGGATGTTCACGCACTTGAGGGGATATGTGATCGAGGCCCCTGAAAAAGCACCAGACCACTGCCTCCTGTGCTACCGTCTGCTGACCGGCCCATGCCCAGTAAGTGGAGATGGCAGCCAGGTGCACCTACAGGGTAGTCGTCTGGAGACCTCCTTTGGAGAGGGACCAAAGGTAGTCAAGGATACGGCCCACAGGACAGGAACTAGGGTCTAGGCCCTTGCCCTGACACCAAATGGAAAATCTTTCCCATTTGTCGTCATAGCACCTCCTGGTCGACTCCTTCCTAGATGCTGCAACCATGCTGAGGACATAGTTAGAAAGACACAAAGCCTGGAACTCTAGCCACTCAGGAACCAAGCTGTCAGGTGCGGGGATTGAAGGTCCGGATGGAATACCTTCCCCTAATCGACTGATATCAGGTCAGGGCATGCTGGAAGATGCCTCAGGAGCCTGAGGAGATCTGGATACCAGAACTGGCATGGCCAATCTGGGGCTACCAGGATCACCTTCACCTTTGTCCCTCCTCACCTTGAGAAGCACCTTGTGGATCAAGAGAAATGGAGGGAAGGCGTAGAAGAGGCCTGGGGTCCATGGCCTCGAAAAGGCACCCCCCTGCAGTGAGCCCTGCTGGGGTAGGGGTGGGGCATGAAACAGCCTCAGCTTTGTGTTCTCCCTGGAGGCGAACAGGTCCACCTGAGGGGTGCCCCACTGGGAGAACAGGCTGCAAACTACCTCTGGGTGAAGAGACCACTCGTGGGATGCCTTGCCTACACAGCTGAGGGCATCCGCCAGTTGGGTCAAGGCTCCTGCCACATGGATGGCTAGGAGATCTGCCTCCAGTCGGCTCACGAGGGTCCAGATGCGGAGCGCTTCCCTGCAGAGAGGCTGGGAGTGCGTGCAACCCCATTTGTTGAGATAGTGCATGGTCGTGGTGTTGTCCATCTGGACCTGGACAACTTGACCTCGCAGAAATGGAGCTAATGCAGTCAGCACCAGCCGGACTGCTCAGAGCTCCAGCGGGTTGATGTGACATCATGACTCCTCGGAGTTCCAAAGCCCGTGGACTCTGTGGTTCCCCATGTGGGCTCCCTAGCCCATGAGAGAGGCATAGGTCGTGAGAATTGATCGTCGGCTCGGGCCGGAAAAACAGGATCCCTCCCTGCAGATGTTCTAGGATGGTCCACCACTGGAGTGCGTCCCAAAGTCTCTGGGTTACCATGACCAGCTGGTCAAAATGACATACGCTAAGACCACTGGCTGGCCAAGCCCCACTGAATGGGACACATTCGCCACCAGGCCCAACGGACCACAGTGGTGCAGGCCGCCATGTAACCCAGAAGACGCAGGGTGCAACTGCCCAACCAGAAATGACAGGGCAAAGGAGGAAAGAACCTATGCCCTGTCCGCCAGGAGCCAGGCTCTCACTTGGCAAGAGTCGAGCTCTGCCACGATGAAGCAGATCACCTGCGAGGGCACGAGTTCCGACTTAGCTTCATTGATTAGGAGGCCAAGTTAGAGAGAGGTCTTGAGGGCCAGGTCCCTGGGCCTCTCCCCCTCCAATCTGGAGGGACCCACTATGAGCCAATCATCGAGGTAAGGGTACATCCTGACCCCTCAATGCCAAAGATGGGCCGCCACCACTGCAATGCATTTGGTGAAGACCCAGGGGTCCAACGACAGGCCAAACGCTATTGCTTGGAACTCATAAAGGGTTCCATCCGCTCGGAAGCAGAGGAACCTTCGGTGTGATGAACGGATTGGGACGTGGAAGAATGTGTCCTGAAGATCCAGGGAGCAGAACCAGATGTTTTGCTCGAGGGATGGTATGATCTGGGGCAGAGTTACCATCGAAAGGTGTGCAACCTGAGATACTGGTTCAAGTCGTGCAGATCCAGAATGGATTACAGCCCCACGTCCATTTTGGAAACAGAAGTACCTGGAAACAAACCCTGGGTCACTGTGTGTGTGTGTGTGTGTGTGTGTGGGGGAGATCTGCTGGGCTCACTCGGGCCAGTTGGGCTATGTCGTCTCAAAGCCTACCGAGTGTGGACCGATACCCTTTCCTAGTGTGGGGCACGGGCTCGGCTTGGAGGGTACTGCTCAAACGCTAGAGGCAGTCCCTGACCAACCACTTCCAACACCCACCTGTCCGTGGTAAGAGTGGACCAGGCAGAAAGAAAGTGGCGAAGCCAGCCCCCTACGGGAGGACCCAGAGTAGTCGTGATGGGTATGGGGCTGCTTACCCCCATCCAGTCACTGAGCAGGCCTGGAAGAGGAGGGTCCGGAAGCAGGACCACGGGACCCTTCCTTCTCAGTTTGCGCAACTGAGCACCTCATTTGGGCCGAGGGTGCCAAGACTGTGCCTGCTGCTGCTGCCCAGACTGAAACTGGGGCTGCTAGGCAGCAGGGTCAGAAGGGCGAAATGACTTCTTCTGCTTCTTGGAACCCTAGTATTCCTCTTGGGCAGACGTAACGGAGTCCAACATGGTACTGAACTTCGATACATTCCAGGTGACCGTCCACTCCTGGAACAAACAAGCTGGTACCCAGGAACAGGACATCTGCCAACTTGTGCTGGGTGTCAGTCATGAAAGTAGAGACCTGCAACCAAGCCCTGTGGTGCATGGCAACCGTGGCTACAACAGAACGGGTACAGGAATCCCCAATGTCCAAGGCCATTTGGAGCTTTTGTCTGGCAACAGCCCGGCCCTGGTCCCGGATCTACTTGACCGTGGTCTGAAGGGCCACGGGAAGGTGAGGAAGCACCCCATCTAAAGAGCTCAACAGGGTGTGGGAGAAGTTTGCCATGATTACAGCCGAGCTTACCTAATGGAGGCCCAGCAAGGAGGCAGCACACACCTTTCGGACGGAGTGATCCAGCTTCTTGGATTCTTTGTCCAGTGGTCTATCAGAGTCTCCAGAGTTCCCAACCCGCCTGTACACAGACTCTGTCACCACTCCCTCAGCAGAGGGATGCTGTGTAAATCATAAAAGGGAGCCAGTAGGTACCATGTACTTGCGTGCCATCCTGGCGGACGGTGCGGGACAGGAGGCTGGGTGCTGCCAGAGCTCGGCCAACAATGGCTTCAGCTACTGGAAAGGCCTCGGCTGGGGAATCCCCCTTCTGTCGATATCAGTTAGGGGGTATTCTACCAGTTTCTCAATGGGCTCTAGCTTCATTCCCATAGACTCTGAGATGAGGCGGAGGATGCCCATAAAGGAGGTAGGCCCCTCCTTGACAGACAGACTCATGACATCATCGTCCCAAGAACGAGATGCCAAATCACAGTAGTCTGACTCAGAGGAGTCCGGATACAGTGGTCTGCCATCAGAGCCACTGCGAACCTGCCGCGGGCGGTCGGAAGTCAGAGTAATGGACAGCCGGTGTGGGAGGCCTGAAGCAGGCAGAGTCTCCTTGGGGGAGCCCCGAGGAAGGCTGTTTCGGTGGCAGTTCCACTGGAATAGGTGGAGACTGGCTTTGGCTGAGTCGGGAGTGACGTCGCCAGCTCCACAAGAGGAGAGGGCATGACCGACTCCAGAGTGGTTAACTTCGGCTGGAGGGCGACAGCCAGGTAATGGCTGGGGTGGAAGGTACCGCCTTCGACCCAGCCAGAACAAGCTGCTGCCACAGCATGTCCTCGTAGTGCCAACGTAACATGCGCCAGAGCCTCCCCTCATCTGAGGAGGATGAGGACTAATGGTGGTGGCGCCACTTCTTGGAGTGCCGCTTATGTGACTTCCTCTGCCTTTCGGTCAAGGATGTACCAGACCTGGATGTCAACCGTCTGGGACGCTTGGGAGAAGACAGGGAGAACCACGGTTCCTACGGGTCAGGGAAGACCACCGCCCAGGGCTTCCCAGCTGGCTGGGCCGCTTATCAGCAAACTCCAAAACGGAGTCCTAAATAAGGAATTGTCGGCCCCCTCGGTCAAAGACGGGTCGATGGGGGTCGAGGATCTCCTCGACTGGATCGTCCAGCATTTGGGTCAGCTAACCTGATGGGGAGGGGGGGACTGTGAGGTTGGCAGCCGAGGCCACAACTTCGAACGAAGTTGAAAGAGAAGACTCCTGGGACAGAGATCGCTTTCTGTCCCAAGAGCGACATCGATAGAGACATGGTTTCTCTTGGTTCCTTCGATTCCTTCTTATGGGATCTGGAGACGTGTGAGCCAGGGCCTTCCCCATGAGTGGAAAGGAACCGGACCAGCTCCTTGAAGGAATCTGAGAAAGAGGAGACCAGTTTTAGTAGAACGAAAACTGATTGGGAAGACGAGAGCTCAGCAGCATGAGACGCCTCTTCTTTGAAGGCCTTCATCTGTTCCAGTTCCGCAGACCCTGTGGCCACAGAGATCGCAATGGCGTGCATCCTTCGATTTGACTGGTGGGTGCCTTTTTCCAGACATCTGTGCTGGAGACGCTCGAGGCGATCATCCAAAATATTTGGATGAAAAAGTGCGACACAGGTCGCAGTCCTGAGTGTCATGATCGAGACCCAGGCAGTACACCCACGTGGCATGCGGATCAGTCCTAGATATTTTCTGCCTGCAGGGATACTGGCAGAACCCGGGTGAGAACTTTTCCTCCATTGCAGTCGCTAGAACAAAATAATTCTGAGAGATTCTGCGAATCTTGATCAGTAAAACAGAGTTTTGGAGCACCAGGGCCTACTACACGCACGAGCGAGAAGGAGAGAACCTGTATCTTCCAGCGGAAAGGAAGATCTGGTGTCATGGGGCGGAGCCGAGGGTTATACCACCTGGGTAGGTGGGAGAAGCCAGCTTGAAGACCTTCTGGCAAGATCTTAAAGGGACATGCTAAATAGTGTGGATGAACAACATATCCACGATCCTAGAATACCAAATACAATTTTTCCGTTTCATTTTCAATTACAAGAGTGCAGTGTGCACATCTATGGAACACACACACACACACACACACACACACACACACACACACACACAAACAGAAAGAGAATAAGAAATAAGTGCCTCAGCACTTACTTCTTTCTCCCGTTTATATATATATTTTAGTTTTGTCAGTTTTTTATTACACCACATGCTATTAAATAGGAACATTACAATACCGCCGGTGGCAGACAGCCCAGTGGCTCAGCAGCATCGGTGTACATTGCCCTTTTGGAAACTCAGGTTCTGAACTTTGGTCTCTCGCTTACCTGGTCAGTGAAGAGAGGCATGGTTCAGAGGTAAAGTGCTCTCTTTCCAGGGGAGGACTGGAGCCTATCAGTAGCACTAACCAAATGCTGATGGTATTTGTATCATGCCACTAAGAAGGAAAGTTACTGTAACTCAGAGTACCACTCTTTGGTCTTTATACCAAAAATGGCAGGACCCCGTAGGAACCAGAATTTTTGGACCCCAGCATTAGAGTGCAGCATCTTTACATGGCGCTGTCTACACACCTGCAGGGTAAAAAGAAGCGTTGTCTCCAACCACCTCAATACATTTTTACCGAGAAGAGCCAGCTATCTGACAATCAGTAACAAAGACATAGAGGCATATGATACACCCGATTAGCTTCGAAAAGGATTTCGGGGAGAGAAGAAAAAATTACTCACCTTAGTAATGTTGTTTCTTCTAATGGAGTCTTGCTATATTATAGACATTAGCAGTTTGTTCCAGCTCTAGAACTGCCCCGGAGTGAAATGATTAAAACCATTCCAAAATAGAATTTTGGCACGAGAGCAGCTCTATCTGTGTCATTTCAAACTTGAACTGTCAGATCTTTACGAGCCAAACTCACTAAGGTTTGTGTGGAAGCTGTAACCTACACTAGCCAAATGGCTACCTAAATAATAACAACCACTGATGGTCCCAACACCCAAGACTCAAGTCAGGGGACCAGAAATACTAACACCATTCTAATAATATGAAAATGGAACATAAGTATAATAAAACACACACACGCGCACACACACACCCCAAAGTCCCAAAGGGACAAAATGCTAACAGGACATAAGTAGTGCCCACACTAAGTTGCCGCACCCCACCAAGTAGAGGTTCTGAGAGGGGCAGGTTGGGAGGTCTATAATATAGCAAGACTCCATTAGAAGAAACAACATTACTAAGGTGAGTAATTTTTCTTCAAACAACATGAAGTCTTGCTATATTATAGACATTAGCAGAATACACAGCAGTACCTCCATGGAGGAGGGCAGAACCTACTTAGGAATAGGCTCTGAAGAACAGCTGGCCAAACCGAGCATCTCTCTGGCCTGGACATCCAGGGAGTAATGCTTGTAAAAGTGTGTACCGTTTTCCAAGTAGCAGCCTGGCAAATCTCTAATAAAGGGATATCTCTGGCAGCAGCCAGAGACGCAGCTGTACCCCTGGTAGAATGAGCCTCAAACCGGGGCTCTGCCCACTTTCTGATAACAAAATTGGATACAAGAGACAATCCACCTGGCTACTGATCTCTTAGTGGCAGGTTTGCCTTCCCAACTTCACCACAGGTAAGGAAAAGTTGGAGGATTCAACCTGTGACCTTTAGTACGCTCTATATAATAACAAGAGCTCTCTTAACATCCAGGCTGTGCAACCTCCTCTCACCCAAAGAGGAGTGATCAGTGAAAATACTGGAAGGGAGATAGATTGATTAAGATGGAAATCTGAAACCACCTTAGGCAAAACTTCCTATTAGTCCTAAGGACTACCTTATCCCTGTGGAAAGAAATAAAGTCAGTCTCCACGACAAGGCTTGCACCACTTATGCGTCTGGCAGAAGTGATAGCCACTAGAAAAACAGTTTTCCAAGTTAGGTACTGCTCTGCAGAAGACAGAGGTTCAAAGGGGTTTACTTAGCTGGGCAATGCAAACATTAAGGTCCCAAGCAGGGCAGTTCCCAAAGGGAGGATTAGTATGGAGTAACCCCTTAAAAACTTGGAAAACACAGGATGAGAGGAAAGAGGGATGACTTTCCTGTTGACACAAAAGCAGACACAGCTGCCAAATGAACTCTCAGGGTAGCTGGTCTGAGACCCAAGGAATTAAGATGTACCATGTAATCTAACAAATGGGCAATTCAGCAGATTCTGGGAAATATTTTCCTCAGCACACCAAATGGAAAACCTTTTCCATTTAGAACTGTAAGTAGCCCTAGTGGAAGGCTTTCTGAAGCCTTTAGATCTCAAGAACACCCTGAGAGAGGTGTAAATCAGCAACTCTAACTCCTCAAGAGCCAGGCCTTGAGGTTGAGGGATTTGAGGTCCGATACCAAACCCTTCCCTGGGCACAAGTCAACAGATTGTGATTCCTGGGAGGCACAGGGAAGATGGACTGTCAGAGACAGAGGGAGTGGGTACCAGGACTGCCTGGCTCAATCCGGGGAATCAGAATCACCCTGCAAGGCTGAGATCTGATTTTGACTAGTACTTTGAATAGGAGAGGAAAGTGGGGAAGCATAGAGGAACTTCCCTCCCAATCCAGAAGAAGGGCATCCAGGGAACTGAGCCCAGCACTGGAGGCCTGCAACAGAACAGAGGAAGTTTGTGATTGTCTGGGGCTGCAAAAGATCTATCTGAGGGATGCCCCACCTGGCAAAACTATCCCCAGCACTTGAGGATCCAGGGACCATTCGTGATGGCCCTGGGAAATCCTGCTGAGGGCATCCGCTAGACATTGTCCTTCCTGGAAGATGAACTGCTATGAGGGAAGTGTTCAGGAATAGGCCAGAGACCACAACTTCATTGCCTCGGTGCACAAGGCCGAAGACCGAGTGCCCCCCTGTTTGTTGATGTACCACATTGTTGTGGTGTTGTCTGTTCTGACTTGTATCACCTTGTCGTGGACAGATGCAGAAAAAGCTTGAAGAGCTAAAAAGACAGCTCTGAGTTCCAGCAAAATGATGTGGAGCAGAGATTCCTGGGGGGACCAAACTCCCTGAGTGGAAAGGTCGCCCATGTGGGCATCTGTAGTGAGAGTCAAGTCGTGAGAAGGGGAAATGAAGGAGACCCCCCTCTTAAATTGCTCTGATCCTGCCACCACTGGAGAGCTAGGATCAAGGTTTGAGTCACTGGGACCAACTTGGAAAGGGGGTCTCTTCTCTGAGACCAAAAGGTTCTCAAGTGAAACTGAATGTCTCTCATCTGAAATCTGGCTCCCTGCACAACAGCTGTGGATGCAGCCATGTGCCCCAGGAGCTGCAGAAAGTGTCTTGCTGGTCGAGACCTGCAGAGTGAAGGAAGAGGCCAGAGCCACTAAATTCCTTGCCCTTTCTGGGGAAGAAAGGCTCTAGCTAGCTTTGTGTCCAATTCTGCCCCTATAAAGGTGAAGTACCTGGACTGGTTCCAGAACCGACTTTGGTAGGTTTAGCAGAAAACCCAGGAGGTGAGAAGCTGCTGGGTGACCTGCAGGTGAGATTTTACCTGTTCTGGGGACTGGCCTACAATGAGCCAGTCGTCTAGATAGGGAAAACAGCAATCTCTCTGCCTCCTTAAGTGGGCCACTGCCACTGCTAGACACTTTGTGAATACCCTTGAGCAGAGGTAAGGTCAGGGCATTGCTCTGAACTGGTAATGACCTGAGGGCAGTTCGAATCTGAGGTACTTTCAATGGGATCTTCTGATTAGGACATGGAAATAGGCATCCTTGAGGTCCAGGGAGGCTAGCCAGTCCCTGGCCTTAGGGAAGGTAAAATCATTGCCAGAGTTACCATTTTGAACTTTGGTTTCAAAAGATGCTTGTTCAGATATCTGAGATCTAAAACGGGCTGCCATTCTACTGTCTTTTGGGGTAAGGAAGTATCTGAATACAGACCCTGCCCTGATGCAGGAGGAACCCTTCTACTGCTCTGAGAGCTAACAGGATGAGACCTCTGTTTCCAGAGCGAGGGTCTCTGAAGCACTTGCAGGTAGAAAAGTCTGCTTCTCAACTTGGGAAACTTTGAAGCTGAGAACCAGATTCTGCTTACTACTTCCAGAACCCACTTGTCTGAGGTTAAAGAAGCCCAATTCTGACTGAAGTAAGCCAGCCTGCCCCCACTGGTACAGGAGAATCGGTCCTGGGCACCCCATCAGGTGCCTGTTTCGGTGAGGAGCTTTAGGCTGGGGGTGGGAGCAGGTCTGCCCCACCCCTGCCTGCCCCCTGCCTCTGAAGAAGCCCCTCTGAGCAAAGGCAGAGGAGGCCTGAGTCTGGTAGAAAGGCTCGTGAAAAGGCTCTACCCTACCCCTGGGGGCATGCCTTGAGGAGTGGCTTGCCGCCCTTAGCCTGGGCACCTTGTAAGTAGTCCTATATTCATCCATCTTTCTTCATGTAATTCTCGTCTGCTCTCCAAACAGAGAATTTCCCACCACAGGAAAATCCATAGCCTTAGTCGGGTATCCTGTGACAAACTAGTACACCTGAGCCAGGTCAACCTACTAAGCTACAGATGTGGCCATGACCCTAGAGGAAACATCATTAACATCCACAGCAGCATGAAACTGAACCTTAGAGGCTTCAATGCCATCAACAGCCACCTGTTCTAGTTCACTAGCCAGCTGGCTAGGGGCCTGCTTGGCCAACTGCATAACAGTATCCCATCTAGATTTCTGATACCTAGCTACATAAGCCATATAATTTGCTTGCCTGAGTCCCAGAGAGGCTGCCATATACTGTTTTTTTGCCATGGCATCAATCTTCCTGGAATCCTTGTCAGGAGGATGTGAAGCCAAGGAATATTAGCTTTATCACAGGCAGCAGCCTGAACTACCCAACATGACTGCATTGCGAGAAAGGAATTCGTATCAGGGCCTGACAATGTATACATTCTGTCCATCTTTTATCTACAGGAGGACAGAATTAGAGCTTTTAAAATTTTAATTGTTTGTTTCCTAAAAGACTTGTGTAAAGGAATAGACAATCTCCTAGACTCTGAATATCCATCATTTCTACAAAATCAGGCTCCTCTTGCTCATCCACAGCCTCTCTAAAGGAAGCTGAGGGTTTCAGCAACTTTTATAAAACATAAAATGAGATGGGGACTCAGACAGCATAGGGGAGATTCTAAAGGTCTGTCTGGGGAGATGTCCGTTCAATGGGCACACCCAGACCTTCCCAGCCACATTCATACTGTTCATAATCCTCCTCCTCCTCCTCTGGTTCATAAAATTCTCAATATCATAATCCTGAACCACTGGGACTGGACGAACCGACCTTTTACCAGATAGTGGTGGTTCGATGGACCCTGAGACAGTGACTGGACAATTTGTATGGCTTTTTGTTATCTCTGCAGCAGTTGGAGAAGGAATTTTGGACCCAGACCTGCTGATTTTCTTGTTTTCTTTACTGGAATTGGTTCCTCAGAACCAGCTTTTCTTTTGCCGAGGAAGTCTGGCCCTGGTCAGAGGGCACTCCCTCTGGTTCGGTTGGCACCGAACCGGGCTGGCCATCCGGGTCAGCGGACTTTTTGGCCTCTCGTTCCCTGAGCCTGCCCAATCTTTTTCCAGGGTGGCTGCAGGAAATTCTTACATACCTGGCAGTCTGACTGGAGGTGGTCAAACCCCAGACAATACACACATGTGGTGTGTGGGTCAGCCTTGGCAAAGACTTCCCACAAACATCACAGTGTTGAAACCCAGTGGGCCGGTTTTTCTTTTGGTTTCTCAGACATAATGCCAGCCTAACCAAAAACTTGCCCTTGGCAGTGCACAGGCAAGAGACACCTTTATTGTCTTAACCGTGTCACGGTATTGGAAAACGTAATAAACCGTTTTTTTTTTTAGAACGATAAGAACCGGAACCGACTCTAAAATAGTAACTTTAGTTTTAAATGAGTTTTAACCCACTGATCGGTTCAAACCGAACCGATAACTTGCAAGTTCCGGTAAAGACAAACCTTCATTTACTTACGGTTACCACAGATAGAGCTTGAACCAACGGTTTTGTGGTTAAAATAAAACTATTCTCGTTAAATCCAACCGAGAAAACACTTTTAAACCGAGAAATGAACCGAGCAGAAGGAGAAATCTCTGGAGTGACTGTTCACTGAGGCGGAGTAAAGAATCTGACAGTTCAAGTTTGAAATGACACAGATAGAGCTGCTCTCGTGCCAAAATTCTATTTTGGAATGGTTTTAACCATTTCACTCCGGGGCAGTTCTAGAGCTGGAACAAACTGCTAATGTCTATAATATAGCAAGACTTCATGTTGTTTGAAAAACTTCTAAGCTGTAGCACGTTTATGTGTACCCAACTCTGTACTGGGCTCAGAGGGGTGGCATCTGTGGTCAAAAATGAAAACTGCGTACTCACTGTCATTCTTGCTCGTTCAGAATATCTTCACCATTTATTCACACTTATGGGTCTGTGCCAGAGGCACCAAGACCCTGCGAGAGCAAAGTCTTTGCAATCTACAACTTAGGGAACCAGATCGGTGCTGGCACTGCCTACGAGACAGACATAATGACCTGGTGCCTATAGGCTGGCCAGTAACTGACATCAGCCCCCCACCTTCCTCAGTTCTGCTTGCCAGGAGAGAACTTAGTGGCAGAGGGAAAAAAGAAAAAATTGAGGGGGACTATGGAGTCCTAGCGCGCCCCCCACCCCACACCTTCCTCAGTCCCGTTTGCCAGGAGGGAAAATTAGTGGGAGAGAAAAAAAGACAAGAGGACCAAGGAGTCCTGGCCCAAAAGAAATAGGAAAAGGACAGGGGATATAAAATCATTAAAACAATAAAACCTATTAACTTAGAGAAAACTAAGGTGCGGGCCTAAATGGCACAGGGCTAGTGGGTAAAAGAAGCGACAGCCTACTAGTCACCAGGACAGGAAGGTGGAGAAGGGCAGCTGCCCTGGTATGGAGGGCTGATGTAGAAGAGCAGCTGGCTAAGTGGAGAGACCAACGGGGGAAGGGGGGGCACGAGAACACAAAAGACTTGTACTACAAGTACAGAAAAAGTTTGAAGAAAGACATGATAAAGGATATAGATATCCTCTTACCATTTCCTAAGTGGAAACAGAAAAAAATGAAAACAAGGAAAAAGTGAATTCCTGGGAAGTCCTCTCCTCCAGGATAAGGGTGGTGATACTCACAGGAGGCTGAAACTGAAGGTGACAGAAACTGAACATGTAAGCAAGACAGTCTAAGCAGACTGTGCACTTGGGTGGCTGAGTGTAGTTGGCCAAGATCACGCAAGACTCCAAAAAGTATGCCGCCTTGGAGATAAAAATGCTGAAAGGAGGAGGAAGGATGAAGGGAAAGAAAAATTCCCTTAACGAGGAAAATAAAATTTTGAGAGACAGGAACCCCAAATGGGGTCTTTTTCCCCATTATCCCCCCCCCCCCTTTTTTCTAATAGAAAACAGAGGCAGAAGAGGGGTTGGGGAGGTAGGTCTCGGTCACAGCAGGGGTGTCCCCAAGTATAAGTCCATGGAAGCCGCAAGAGGATAAGCATGAACAGAAAGAAAAAGACACAGGGTGCCCAGAGGCCCTGGCTCGTAACTGAGCAGGAGAAATGACAAGGTCTGGGTCAGACTCTTCCCTCTCCAGCTCCTCTCTGGGGAAGGGATGGACTTCGAAATGCCTAACCAAGCTCTGGGAGTCAGTAAGAGAGGAGACACCAGCACCGACAAAGAGGGGGTTGGCAGCAGAAAACAAAGAATCAGCACCTGCAAAAGAGGAGCCGGCACATGGAGATGGCGTCGCCAGTGAGACCGAGCCCAGCATCAAGGGCTCTCTCTGCGCCAGACGTGGTGCCGGAACAGGTCCAAAAAGACCAGATTCTGGCACCGAGCCCAGCACCACCTGAGGCATTGGAGGTACAGCCAGCGAAGAAGTGACCAGAAAAGGTACCAGGGCCATTTGCAAGAGACAGTGACACTGCAAGGGGTTACGGCCAGTGAAACAGGCATCGGCAGCATGGTCACTGACAAGGACTCAAAGGCCATTTCCGGAGCCAAATTCTACCTAGCTACAGTGTACCGACTGTGGCTCTTGCGTCTCTGACCCAGTGGGGCCTGGAGCCAGCACCACGAGAAGGGGCAAGCGAGTCAGACACTGTATCCACTGTTACATAAAAGCTGCCATGTGATGAAACTGCCCACCAGAGTCCCCACAGGAAGACAGAGAGAGAGGCTCTGGGCCCAAGACCTTGAACGTCCACGAGCAGAAACAGTCAAGGATCCCAAGAGGCACTGGGAAGGGCCTCCTGCTCCTGGATGCAGAGGACCTCGCGGCAGACCTACCAGAGGGTGAAATCAAGCGGTACCGCTTCTTCCCCTTCTGACGGGAAGAGGAAGAACTTACGGTCAAGCGGTGCTGGATCCCCAACCAGGACTGAGAACAGGTCTGCTTCTTTTTGTGTTTATGGGAGGGCTGTCCTCCCTCCTGACCACAGGACTGCCTATCAGAACCGTCCCTCATGAGGGAGATGGACTGGACATGCCCCCGCTGCCTGAGCAGTATGCCTGAAGAGGCTCCCTACCATCACCGTCGGCATCCATGATCCTCTGCTGTTGTTTGGTAGGACTGAGAGAAAACTTACGGAAAAATTTTTTTTTTTTTTTTTTAGTTAAAACTAAATTGACACAAACACAACAAACAATAGCTTTGAGCACTAAAACGGAACAAACTGAACGCTGCTGTTGTACAGACATGAAGTTCTGACTCCCAGAGGGCAAGCAACATCGACACTTAAGTGCACTCAATGGAAGGGAAAAAAAGGAACTGAGGCGGCTGAGGGCCAGTGCCAAGGTAAGCCATGCAGTGCGAGCTAGTCTCACGGTGCTGCGCATATGTGCAGCCTACCTCGCCGCTGGCCATCTTGTAAAGTTCTGGCTCCCGCAGGGTCCTAGCTCCTCTGGCTCAAAACCCATTGCTGTGAATCAATGGTGAAGACTGGTCTTAGAAGATATGGTTGTTCCCTCAACCCTCAGTGGGGAATAACCACAGGAGGGCATGGACTCACAGGCCTGGCAGGACCACAGACTTGTGAGCAGCTGGCAGAGGCTCCTGTGGCTTGGGAGCAGGAAGGGGATCAGACAACTCATGCCTGATCCTGCGGGAGAAAAAAAAATTAGTCCCTTGGCAATGCGAGCTAAGCACCCTATGCTGGGCCAGGGGTGCCAACCACGAAAGGTGAAGTCATGCCATCCACGGAATGCAGACTGTGGTTCCCAACAGCCTGAAAGCTACCTTGTTGGCATCATGAGACCCCCTCAATTGGTGCCTTGCCAACTGCAGATTACCTGCCTGGCTGTCTCACTATCTGGCAAGGACGCTAAGAGCTGACCAAGCGTCGTCCCCAGATGTATGCCATAAACCGCCTGGTGTGTCTGATGTGCAGAAATGCACGTAATGGTGCATGCCGCCACAAAACCCCCGTCTGCCCTGGACTTCAAAAACGGTCCTTGTCGGGGGGTCATGCACCAGATGCCTAGGCTCAGAGGGGGTCTGTAGTACCTTTGTGAAAAGCCAAGGCCATGGAGGGATGACAGTGTCTCTGCTGTATTCTCCAAGGAACGACAGCACCAGGGTAGCAGTATTGTGACCAGAGAAATGCTGAAGACTCAGCTCCTGCATGATCTCCCCAGGAACTGCTGGTACTGGGTGTACTCAGTGTCAGAGATGTGGAGAGAGGTATCCTCTTCCTCAGAGGAGGAAGTGGGAGTAGAGAAGGAGCTGGAGTCAGAAAGTGTGGTGCATGGGTTTCAGCCTGAAGATGACCTGGTCAGCTATGACGTAGTATTGTGAAAACACACCAGCTGCTGTCCTGAACTGATCCCAGGTCACAGGCCCAAGAGGACTGGAAATGCCTGGGAGAAGGGGAGGTCATGAGAGACTAGGCCAGATCCTCTGCCAGGATTGCAAGAGTGCTCGGGGGACCTTTCACAGGATGGGGGAGGGGACTCGGCAAACTTGCCCAGCAGTGAGTGATCAACACCACCAGACAATGAGATAGTACCTATGGAGGGGGCCTCCCCAAGTGAGGACAGCGGAGCTGTGTACATCCCACGGTGCGGTCCCAATCTTCACCAGTGACAGCGGCAGTCAGTTCCAGGGATGTCGTCGGGTCCATACCAGCGCTGTGACTACTGCCAGAACTACCACCAATTCTAGGCAAGGAGTGAGCCGCAGGCCCAGACTCCAAGATCCTCCCCTCACCAGAACCAACCTTGCATTTTGAGCCAGGTCGAGGCTGTAGGCTGGAGCCTCCATGGAGTGTCAGAACTGGCACCAGGAATAGCGCCTGTTGCATTTCTGGCTCTAGGACCTGAACCAGCACCATGAACAGCATCAGAAGGAATCCTGGCATAGTGCCCGGCACCGACAATAGACCCACCCCCACAGAAGCTTCCGGCCCCAAACCAGGCCTGGAACCACACCCATGAAGGCACCCATCCTCACCAGTCCCCTTTACAAGCCTGCGGTCATTATCAAGGTCCTCTCCTGGGTCAGACTGCTAGGGAGAAAAAATGGCAACTACCTCAAGGGCCTGCGAAGAACCAGCTCCAGAAGCCTTCCCTCCCCAGCACGTGAACAGTGCCGGAAGGGGGCCTGGTCTTGTGGTCGGCATTGCCTCACTAACCGGTGCTGGCCTCTGTATCCGAAGCCAAGCCGGCATCAGGCTGCAACACCAAGGTGTCTACCAACGTAGACCCGGCATACAGCTTCAGCCTCACCACTGGGGGCGTCCGCTGCCCTGAAGGGCCGACAGACTGGAAGGGGTGCTCAGCCCGTCCCCCGAAGGAGATCAACTGTCCATCAGACCCTGCCCCCAGGTCTTCCGATGTCTCGAGAGTGCATGGAGAGGCCTAGTCTTCCTCTGTAGGTACAGTACTGGGAAGGGGCTCGGGGAAGAGCACAGGGACCTTACTCTAGGGTCTCTGGTGTGATACCTGCCTCTGAAATTGGGGGGCTTGTGACCACATTTCAATGTGTAGATTTGTAAGGTGCATAAGTCCATAGAGAAGCGGGCGTTGCACCTGTCCATGTCATGTTCAGCACCAAAGCAGATCCACCATGCACCACGCCGGTCCCGAATGTGATATGGTCCCCAAAGATGCATCAACACATGGGGGCCGCCGTGTTGTTGCTTCTTTTGCTTGCGTTTCTCAGAACCAGACATGGCACCATGAGGCAAAAATAAAAATAAATATTTTAAAAACAGGATAGAAAAGGTTTAGCGCTGCACTAATTGGTAAAAATAAGAAAAGACAGCACCGAAAGAGGTCAGTGCCAAGGGGTACAGTGATGAATCAAAGTAGGAGTTGTGATGCTGTTAAGATGACTAACACTCCCCCAGTGTGCACTCAATGGTGGGAGAAACAGAACTGAGGAAGGTAGACGGGCCACCATCGATTAGTGACCAGCCCACAAATGCCACATTACATCTGCCATCGGTCCCCTAAGCTGTAGACTGCAAAGACTTTGTTCCCCTGGGGTCCTAGTGCCTCTGGTATAGACCCATAAGTGGGATTAGACAGTGAAAACTGATTCTTAGAAGATCATGTTGTGCATCACTTGAGGAAAAGGAAATTTTACAAAGGCGCTGAACCCGTTTCCACCACTGAAGAGTTTACCAGCCTTTGTGGTATTAGGTAAGTCAGTGGCAGTCTTAATTGTGATTAATGTTCCTTCAGGTACCTTACAACTGAACTCTTGTGCTGCCTCGTGCCTCTGAGGTTGTGGCTGACCAGAGGCCTGGCAATCTGAGAAAATCCTGCTCTGTCCTCTTTATCCCCACTTTGAAAGAGGCTGCATACAGGTTCAGAGTTTGCGCTCTTTCCTGTAGAAGGAAAACCCTTTCCAGCACTTTATTCAGTTCTGCTCCTGTAAGGGTTAGCATTTGTGTGGGATTCAGGCTGGACTTTGGGATAACCCCTAGAATCTGTACTGTTCCACTTGTTGATTTCTGGGCTAGTTCTCCTGATTTCCCATGCAGTAACCAGTCAAAAAAATACAGGTTACTCACCTGTAACAGGAGTTCTAGGAGTGGTATATGTTCATCCACACTGTCTGGCAGGTTCCTTGCCGCTTTAATTCTTGCCGGAAGGTCTTCAAGCTGGCTCCTCCCACCCTCCTGGGTGGTAAAACCCTCGGCTCCGCCTCATGACGCCAGATCTAGCCCGCTGGAAGCCAGGTTGCATCGGGGTCAGGAGGTCGGTGGTGTCACATGGATGAACAACATATACCACTCCTAGAACTCCTGTTACAGGTGAGTAACCTGTATTTCTAGGGACGTGGATATGTTGTTCAATCCACACTGTCTGGCAGACTCCTAGCAGTTCTCCAGGAGGAGGGAGGCAAGGCACGCACCCCCTACTTAGGGAATAAGGACTGGAGAACCGAGGTCCCAAAACCAGCATCTCGCCGTGACTCTCGGTCAATGCGGTAATGGGGAAATAAAGGTGTGTGCCGACTTCCAGGTAGCAGCCCTGCAGATTTCCTGGATAGGGACGTCCCTAGAAGCAGCCACTGAAGCAGCGGTATGACAGGCAGAATGAGCTCATACCCCTTTGGGAGGCTCCATGCCTGCCCACCTACAGCAGAGATCTATGCAGGAGGTGACCCACCTGCTTATCGTTTGCCTGGCTGCAGGTCTGCCAGGTGCAGCTTCAGCGTAGGTGACAAACAGCTGGAGAACCTCTCCCCAAACTTCAGCCATTCGCTCCTTCTAATAAGCGAGCACTCTTCTAGGGTCCAAGGTATGGAGCCTATATTCGGCCTCCGAGGTGCGACTGGGGTAGAACACCGGCAGAGTCAACAGCTGGTTAAGGTGAAACTCCGACACCACCTTCGGAAGGAATTTCGGTTGGGGGCGAAGGACAACTTTGTCCCTGTGGAAGGCCAGATAAGGAGACTCGATGGAAAGCGCCTGGTGCTCTCCCATCCTTCTGGCTGACGTTATAGCCACCAAGAAGGCGATCTTCCATGACAGGTGGGAGACATCGCACCTGTGCACCGGTTTGAATGGCTTGCCCATGAGCTTAGCCAACACCAGCAGTAGATCCCACAGAGGTGGAGGTTCTTGCACCCGAGGGGATATGAGATCGAGGCCTTTGAAAAAGTGCCTGACTACCTTCTCCTTCGCCACCGACTGCCTGCCGGCCCACGCCCAGTAAGCAGAGATGGCTGCCAGGTGCACCTTGAGGGTCGTCGACCGAAGCTCTAGCTGAGAAAGGGACCACAGGTAGTCCAAAATACTAGCTAAGGGACAGGAAGAGGGGTCCAACCCCTTGTCCTGACACCAAATGGAGAATCTCTTCCATTTGAAGGCGTAGCATTTTCTGGTCGACTCCTTATGGGACGCCTCAACGACGTTGAGAACCTCATCGGAAAGACCCAAGGCCTGGAACTGTAGCCGCTCAGGAACCAGGCCGTCAGGTGCAGGGATTGAAGGTCCAGATGGAGAACCTTCCCCTTGTCTACTGAGATCAGGTCCGGGTGGGCTGGAAGCCGCCTCGGGAGCCTGGAGCTGAGGCTAAGGAGATCTGGGTACCAGAACTGGTGAGGACAGTCTGCGGCTAGCAGAATCACCTGCGCCTTGTCCCTCTTTGCCTTGAGAAGCACCTCGTGGATCAAGGGAAAAGGAGGGAAGGTGTAGAAGAGGCCCGGGGTCCACGGCCTCGAGAAGGCATCCCCCTGCAGCGAGCCCTGCTGAGGGGGCAGGTGTGAAACAGCCTCAGCTTCGCATTCTCCCGGAAAGTGAACAGGTCCACCTGAGGGGTGCCCCAACGGGAGAACAGTTCTTGCACTACCTCAGTCAGCAGTGACCACTCGTGAGATGCAGCGCCTATCTGGCTGAGGGCATCGGCCAGACTGCTGGAGGCTCCTGCCACATGGATGGCTAGGAGATCCGCCTCCAGGCTGATCGAGAGACAAGATGCGGAGAGCCTCCTTGCACAGAGGCCAGGAGTGCGTCCCGCCCTGATGGCTGAGGTAGTACACGGTCGTGGTGTTTTCCGTCTGGACCTGAACCACCTGACCCTGTACAAACGGAGCGAAGGTGGTGAGGGCTAGCCGAACCGCCCGAAGCTCCAGCAGGTTGATGTGGCATCGAGACTCCTGAGGGGACCAGAGGCAGTGGGCCCGGAATTCCCCCAGATGGGCACCCCAAACCATCAGAGAGGCATCGGTCGTAAGAGTGACCGTCTGCTCGGGGCGGACAAATGGGATACCCTCCTGCAAATGAGTTGGGACGAGCCACCACTGCAGGCCGTCCCACATCTCCTGGGTCACCGTCCACCGCTGGTCCAGAGGACCAGAGCGCCAGACCACTGGGCTGGCCAGCCCCACTGCAGGGGGACGCATATGCCAGCGGGCCCAACGGACCACGCTGGCACAGAAGTCCTGGGCAGGGCGCAACTGCCCAACCAGAAATGATTGGGCAAAGGAGGAAAGAACCTCGGCCCTGTCCGCCAGGAGTCGAGCTCTGCCCCGATGAACTGAATCACCTGCAATGGCACGAGTTCTGACCTGGCCACATTGATGAGGAGGCCAATCTGAGAACAGACCTGGAGGGCCAGATCCCTGGACCGCTCCACCTCCAACCTGGAGGGGGCTGCTATCAGCCAGTAGTCCAATAAGAGTACACCCGGACCATTTGGCGCCGCAGGAATGCTGTCACCACTGCCATGCATTTGGTGAAGACCCTGTGAGCTGGAGAAGGGTCGAAGGGCATGGCCCGAAACTCATAAAAAGAGATCCCTCTGCTCTGAAGTGGAGGAATCGCTGATGAGACGGATGGATTGGGACATGAAAGAACGCGTCCTGGAGATCCAGAGAGCAAAACCACACTCCTAGTTCCAAGGATGGAATGATCTGAGCTAGAGTGACCATCCTGAAGGTGCGCGGCCTTAGGAACTTGTTCAGGCCATGCAGATTGAAAATGGGGAGCCAGCCCCCGGTCCGTTTTGGGACCAGAAGTATCTGGACACAAACCCTGGGTCTGGAGAAGGGTCCGCCACCTCCTTTTGGAGAAGCAGAGCAATGTCGGCTCAACAAGCAGACAAGGAGGCTGTGTAACCCATTGCCGATAGGGAGGGGTCTGCTCGAACTCCAGAGGCAGACCCCTGCCAACCACGTCTAGCACCCAGCGGTCTGTGGTGATAGGGGACCAGGTGAAAAAGAAGTGGCGGAGCCGTCCTCCCAACGGGGGGAACCCGGTGAGGAGTGACGAGGCTGGGGGTGACACCCCTCAACCCGTCACTGGGCAGGCTTGGAGGAAGGACCAGCCGAGGGACCTTCTGGGCCTTTCCCTCCAGGCTTCCTATTGGAGGAAGCGGCAGACTTGGCCTTAGGGCACCAAGTGTGAGCCTGCTGGCCCTGTTGCTGGTGCTGCTGGGCCGGACGTGCCGCAGAAGCGGAAGGGCGAAAGGGCTTACGCTGCTGCTGGCGGCCTTTGTCCTTCTGGGCAGACGTGACCAAGTCCAAGGTGGCACTGGACTTCTTGATCCTCTGGAGATGGCCTTCCACCCCTGGCCCGAATAAGTCAGTGCCCAGGAAGGGAATGTCTGCCAGCTAGTGCTGGGTGTCTGCCGTGAAGGTGGAGATCCGCAGCCAAGCTCTGCGGCGCATAGCTACTGCGGCTGCTACTGACCAGGCACAAGAGTCACCGATGTCCAAAGAGGTTTGGAGCTGCTGTTTAGCCATCGCCCTTCCCTGATCCCGAACTTGCTTGACCGTCATCTGAAGGTCAGCCAGGAGATGGGGAATCACCTCATCCAGGGAACCCATAAGGGCGTGAGAGAAAAGTGTGCTAGCAGTACAGCCAAGCTAGCCTGTCGAAGGCCTAGGGAGGAAGCAGCGTACACCTTCCGCCCAGAGTAATCCAGCTTCTTGGATTCCTTATCGGGCAGTTTGTCCACATCCCTAGCGTTCCCGGAATGACAGAAAACACTATCGGTCACCAGCCCCTCCACAGAGGGGTGCTCCGAGAAACCGGAGAGTGAACCCGTGGGGACTGCGTACTTGCAGGCCATCCTGGCTGAAGGCGCGGGATAAGAAGCAGGCTGCTGCCACAACTCCAGGGCCGGGCCAACAATGGCTTCGGCCACCAAGAAGGCCTCTGTAGGAGAATCTCCTCGGTCCAGTATCTCCGTGAGGGGATACCTGGCCCGTTTCTGGATGGGTTTGAGCTGCATCCCAGTAGACTCAGAGATGAGTCGAAGAATACCCAGGAATGAGGATGGGCTCTCGTCCGCCGACTGACCCCTAGCGTATTCCAGGTCAATGGGCCTGGAGTACAGGGAGGAGTCATCATCAGACTCAGAAGAGTCTGCAAACAGCTGCTGCGCGCCTGAGCCACCCTCCACCTGCCAAGGTCGATCAGGAGTGAGGGTGATCGACAACCTGTAGGGCAAGCCCTGACCCAACCAAGAATCCTTGGTCAGGGTCCCAATCTTCGGTTGAGGAGGCGGCGGTACCACTACAGTGGGCAGAGCAGCTGGTTTCAGCTGAAGAAATGGCGCCGGGGTCGGCTCCTTGATGACTACAAGGGGTTGCTTCGGTCGCTCCGGTGAAGGTCACTTAATTGCTGGAGAAGGCGACGGAGTCGGCTTGTTACCAGTCAATAAAAGTTGCTGCCACATGTCCTCGTAGCACCGACGTAACTTACGTCAGAGCCCATCCTCCAAAGAGGACAAGGAGGAAGAGCGGCGGCGCCGCTTCCCATGGTGTCGAGACCGATACCGCCAACATCAGCGGGATCTACTCGACTTGGAAGAGGGCTGAGACCTTCGGGGTCGCCGAGGGTGGGTCAGAGGGGTTGGGGAAAACCCGTTCATCCCTTGGTTCAGGGTCCTTTACCAGGGACTTCGGCATAGGAGGCACGGGCAAGTCCTCGGTTACCACCGGGGGAACCGGTGAAGAAGGGTTATTGGCTTCTCCAGTCGACAAACCATTTAACGGGTCAAGAAAAATCTCAACCGCAACAAGGGATGTCTCGGCCGGCTGACCTGATGGGGACACCGTGAAGCCAGCGGCCTTAGCCGCAACCTCGACCGAAGTCAAGAGCCGATGATCCGGTGAAGGGGATCTCTCCCGCTCCCACGAACATCGATGGTGGGACTTACCTTTTGGTTCTTTTTCTTAGACCAACTGGAATGTCCCAATGGCCCTTCTCCTTTGGTGGAGAGGGACTGGCAAAGCTCCTTAAAGAAAGCAGTATAGAAGGAGCCCAAGGAGAGCGGGATAAACGCCGCAACCGAGGAGGAAGGTGAAGCGACCTGGGCCGCCTCCTCCTCAGGGGTGATCAACTGCTCCAGCTGCTCCGCGGAGTCCGTAGCCACGGACACCGCCCAACGGGCCTTCTTTGACTTCACCGGTGGGTACAGTTTCTCGACGCCCAAGTTGCAGTCTGGCAGCGCGGTCCTCTAGAATCGAAGCCGAGGAGGACTTGCAGAGATTGCAGGCCTGCGGATCATGAGCAAGACCCAGGCAGTAGATGCACTTGGGAGTGCGGATTGGTCCGGTACATCTTCTGCCCGCAAGGGCACCGACGGAAGCCGGGAGTGGATTTGTCCATCGCAAGCATGAGGGAAGAAGAAGACTGAAGTCTTGTAAATTTTAAAACAATTTTCCGGATACCCGAAGAGGCAGGATCCAGGCCTAAAATGCAGAGCGCCAAGAAGAGAACCTGAGCTTCCAAGCGGTAAGGAAGATCTGGCATCATGGAGGTGGAGCCGAGGGGTTTACCACCCAGGTGGGTGGGATGAGCCAGCTTGGAGACCTTCTGGCAAGAATTAAAGCAGCAAGAAACCTGCCAGACAGTGTGGATTGAACAACATATCCACGTCCCTAGAAATGACAATTATAATGTTAGTGGTCATCCATTACAAACAAAGGTAGATAGATTTCGCACTCACAAACAAAGATATTATACTGCAAGAGTGACCAATCTTTGGAATAGATTACCACTGGACATAATAACCAGTCCAAGTAAGGAAAGTTTAAAAAAAAAAAATCTGGATAACTATCTCCACAGGCCTGTCTTGTGCACCAAGGGTGTTCAGAGTGTATGGCTGTAGTAGCAGCAGCACATTGCAGAAATAGTCGCAGTCTATCCATATTTACCAAGTTCACAAAGTTGCAAAGGAGCAAAAGAGGCGTATGCCCATAAATCGGCTCTTATTAGGACAAGATGTAATAGTCCAGATTTACTCCTGTGGAGATAGTTATACAACACCGCTCTGAGCTCGAGCACATTGATGTGAAGCGTCTGCTCAAGTGTGGACCACGAGCCCTGGGATCCCAGATGAGCTCCTCAACCTTCACCCAAGGCGTCCGTTGTCAGGGTTTGGGAGGGGGGAGGAAGGCAGAAGGGAACTCCCCGGCAAAGGTTCTCCTGAACCAACCACCAGTGCAAGTCCCAAATCATCGGGGTCGAGACTAGCACCTCTTGGTCCAAGTCGTCAACCAATCGATCCCACTGAGACCGAAGAGTCCACTGAGAGATTCTCATGTGGAGCCGAGTGCACGGAACTGTCAGAATTGCAGCCGCCATGAGCCCCAAGAGGCGAAGGATCGACCTGGCGGGAATCCGCCTGTGAGGACAAGAAGCTTGCCTGAGCCTGGAGTGTGGCCACCCTGTCTGGGGGTAGAAAGGTCATACCGGTGGTCATGTCCAGAATCACCCAGATGAACTGGAGGCGTTGAGATGAGATCAAATGGGATTTGGCCTGGTTGATGGTAATACCCAGGCTGGTAAAGACCTGCCTGGTAAGGCAAAGGGAACGCAGGAGCTCCTCCTGGGCCGGGCCGCTTAGGAGCCAATCATCCAGGTGCGGAAAACCTTCACCCCTGGTGCACGAGGGTGGGCTGCCAACACCACCAACAGACATTTGGTGAATACTTGGGGGAGGCCGAGGAAAGACCAATGGGAGGGCCTTGAACTGGTAATGGTGCCCCTGGAAAGCAAACCAGAGGTATTTGTGGTGGGAAGGGCAGATAAGGATATGCAGGTACGCATCCTGCATGTCCAGAGTGCACAGCCACAGTCCCAGCTGAAGGAGGAGCAGGAGACTCTGTACGGAAAGCATCCTGAACCTTTTGTACTCCACGAACAGATTTAGAGAGCCGAGGTCCAGAATGGGCCTCACGTCTCCTGTCTTCTCAGGGACCAGGAACAAATGGGAGTAGAAACCCGCCCCCCGAAGTGGAGGAGGGACGGGTTCTATTGCCTCCTTCAACAGAAGGGAGGAGACTTCTTCCTGAACCTTGAGAAGATGTTCGGGGGAGTAAGACGACCTTGGGGGTTTCTGAAGAAATCCTGTAGTGTGGCCTCTGCTATGAGCTGTAGGACCAGTTGCCGGTAGTGATCCTCTCCCACCCGGCAGATGAAGGAGAATCTCCGCTACAGGTTCCTCTGGATCGACCAGAGGCTGTGGGAGAGGGAGGAGTTAGGAGAGGTGGGTTGTGCCGGCTGCAGCTCCCGCAGCCTGTTTGGGGGCCGTCTGCAGCCAGAGGGGCCCGCATTTGTCTGGCCAGCTTTCCTTGTGGTTTCGCCTTAGGCTGTGCGCGACGGCGAAAGGAACGACGCTGTGCTTGAGGGACTCTGTACATAGAGTCTACCTCCTTGAGAGCAGTGCCCTTCTCTCTCAGTCCGGTAATGATGTCCTTGACATCACCACCGAACCTCGGAAGGGGGCGTCCTGAATGGCAGATTGTACTTCCGAGGCCAAACCTGACACCCGAAGCCAGGCATGTCGCCGCAGAGTTACAGCGAATGCCGAACTTTGTCCAGAAGCGTCCACCGCATCACATGTGCAGCATGTGCCTAATGGCCGAACGTGCGGAGCAGACTAGGTCTGCCACTTCCCGTTTAGTCTGGGACTGAGGAAGGGTGTCCAACTTGGCTTCCACCTCACTAAGGATAGCCTTGTGGTAATCCCCCATGTGAGCCACATAGTTCAAGGCTCTGATACCCAGAGTGGAAGAAGAAAAGACCTTCTTGCCGTACTGGTCCAGGAGGCGGGATTCCTTATCTGGTGGGGACGAGCTCAGGTGTTTCGGGTTAGCTGAATGGCCATGGGCGGTGCTGATCACGACCGAATCAGCCTTGGGGTGTGACGAAAGAAAGTCAATCCCTTTGGGAGCCTGGTACAGCCTATCCGCCTTCCGAGGAAGGGGGGCTAAAGCCGACGGTTGTTTCCAGATAGTGGAGACTAGGTCGGCATGAGGCTTGATCCATGGTGAAACTAACGTGGGAGCGACCTCAGGCAAATCCAAATAGGCAGCTAGCTTCTGCCTCTGTGGATCTGGCTCCAGAGATTTCCACTGATGAAGAGCCTGGATTTTTCTCAGCAACTCCATGAATGAGGGAACCTCTGGAGGGGACTTCGGAGGAGTCCTGGGACTGGGCTTGTCAGGAGTGCAAGGCTTGTCTGGATCGGAGCTATCGGAGTCATCCGATGAGTCCGACGAAGAAGAACACCCCTCCCCACTCGGGGGAGGAACACGGCCCCTAGGGGGCAAGGTGACACCCCCAGCCTTAGACCCCGTAGCAATGTCTCTGGGGTTGGGGAGAGGAGGGGTCTCTCGCTCCCGGCGACGGGAATCCAGGTCCATCATCAGGAGGTGGCTCTCCACCTCCCTGGTGAGCCGAGCCTTCGCCTCAGCCCACCAAGAAGCCAGAGTCTCCCTCAGATCCACCGGCAGCTGAGGGGGCAGTGGGGGAGGGGGATACGGATACTGGGGGTATCCGTAAGGCGAGTATCCGTAGCCCGACGGGAGGGAATCCCGGCGTCAGGTACTGAGGCATCGCGGCCTCGGATACTGCAGCGTCAGGTACTGCGGTGCTGGATACTGCGGAGCCAGATAAGATGGCGTAAGATCCAGCATCAGGGGCTCTACCGGAGTAGAAGGTCCTGAAAATACAGGTTACTCACCTGTAACAGGAGTTCTAGGAATGGTATATGTTGTTCATCCACACTTATTGGCAGGTTCCTTGCCGCTTAAATTGCCGAAGGTCTTCAAGCTGGCTCCTCCTCCCACCCACCCGGTGGTAAAACTCTGGCCCGCCCCATGACGCCAGATCTGGCCCGCTGCAAGCTCAGGTTAAAGGGTCAAGCCGGAGGTCGGGGGTGGGTGGATGAACATATACCATTCCTAGAACTCCTGTTACAGGTGAGTAACCTGTATTCTAGGGACATGGATATGTTGTTCATCCACACTTATTGGCAGACTCCTAGCAGTTCTCCGGGAGGAGGAAAGGCGCACACCCCTACTTAGAGGAATAAAGACTGAGAACCGAGGCCCCAAAACCAGCATCCCGGCGTGACTCCAAGGTCGATGTGGTAATGGGTAATAAAGGTGTGCTGACTTCCAGGTAGCAGCCTTGCAGATTTCCTGGATAGGGACGTCCCTGGAAGCAGCCACCGATGCAGCAGTATGACGGGTAGAATGAGCTCTTATCCCTCTGGGAGGCTCCATGCCCGCCAACTTATAGCAGAGATCTATGCAGGAGGTGACCCACCTGCCTATCGTCCGCTTGGCTGCACGCCTGCCAGGTGCGGCTTCAGCGTAGGTGACAAAACAGCTGGCGAACCTCTCCGGATCTCTCCGCTGCTGCGCCCTTATAATAAGCGAGCGCCTTCTAGGGTCCAGTGTATGGAGCCTGTATTCGCCTCCGAGGTGTGATTGGGGTAGAACACCAGCAGAGTCAGCACCTGGTTAAGGTGAAACCTCACACCACCTTCGGAAGGAATTTCGGTGGGGGAAGAGGACAACCTTGTCCCTGTGGAAGACCAGGTAAGGAGACTCGATGCAGAGCGCTGGAGCTCTCCCATCCTTCTGGCTGACGTGATAGCCACCAAGAAGGCGGTCTTCCCGACAGGTGAGAGATCACACCCTGTGCATTGGTTGAATGGCTTGCCCATGAGCTTTGCCAATACCAGCAGTAAATCCCGCGGAGGTGGAGGTCTCTGCACCGGAGAAATGTGATCAAGGCCTCTGAAAAAGTGCCCGACCACCTTCTCCTGAGCCACTGACTGCTCCCGGCCCGCGCTCGGTAAGCAGAGATGGCTGCCAGGTGCACCTTTAGGGTCGTCGACCTAAGCCCTTGACTAGAAAGCGGCCATAAATAGTCCAAAATGCTTGCCACAGAAGAGGAGGAAGGGTCCAAGCCCTTGCCCTGACACCAGATGGAGAATCTCTTCCATTTGAAGGCGTAGCATTTTCTGGTCGACTCCTTATGGGACGCCTCAACAACATTGAGGACCTCGTCAGAAAGACCCAAGGCCTAGAACTCTAGCCGTTCAGGAACCAGGCCGTCAGGTGCAGGGATTGAAGGTCCGGATGGAACACCTTCCCCTGATTGACTGAGAGCAGGTCCGGGCGAGCTGGAAGCTGCCTCGGGAGCCTGGAGCTGAGGCTGAGGAGATCTGGTACCAGAACTGGCCGGGCCAGTCTGGGGCTATCAGAATCACCTGCGCCTTGTCCCTCCTTGCCTTGAGAAGCACCTTGAATCAAGGGAAATGGGGAAAGGCGAAGAGAGGCTGGGTCCACAGCCTCGAGAAGGCATCCCCTGCGCGAGCCCTGCTGAGGGGGCGGCATGAAACAGCCTCAGCTTGCATTCTCCCTGGAGGCAAACAGGTCCACCTGAGGTGTGCCCCAGTGGGAGAACAGATCTTGTACTACCTCCGCAGGGAGAGACCACTCGTGAGATGCAGCCCCATCCGCCTCAGGCATCGGCCAGGGTGTTGGAGGCCCCGCCACATGAATGGCTAGGAGATCCGCCTCCAGGCTGCGCACGGTGACCAAATGCGGAGAGCTTCCTTGCATAGAAGCATGGAGCGCGCCCCGCCTCGGGCGGTTCAGGTAGTACATGGTTGTGGTATTGTCCGCCTGACTCGGACCACTTGACCTCGGAGAAATGGAGCAAAGGCGGTGAGAGCTAGGCGGACCGCTCGGAGCTCCAGCAGGTTGATGTGGCATCGGACTCCGCCGGGGACCAGAGGCCGGCACTCGGTGTTCCCCCAGATGGGCACCCCAACCCATCAGAGAGGCATCGGTCGATAGAGAGACCGTCGGCTCGGGGCGGACAAACGGGATGCCCTCCTGCAGATGGGATGGAACGGTCCACCACTGGAGAGCGTTCCACATCTCCTGGGTCACTATCACTAGCTGGTCCAAAGGATCGCAGCGTTATGACCACTGGCTGGCCAGTCCCCACTGAAGGGGGCGCATGTGCCAGCGTGCCCAACGGACCACGCTGGTACAGGCCGCCATGAGACCCAGGAGGCGCAGGAAGTCCCGGGAAGGGCGCGATTGCCCAACCAGAAATGATTGGGCAAAGGAGGCAAGAACCTCAGCCCTGTCCGCCGGGAGCCGTGCTCTGGCTCGAAGAGAGTCGAGCTCTGCCCCAATGAACAGGATCACCTGCTTCGGCTCGAGTTCCGACTTGGCCTCGTTGATGAGAAGGCCGACTTGAGAGCAAACCTGGAGGCCCAGATCTCTGGACCGCTCCACTTCCTGTCTGGAAGGGGCTGCTATCAGCCAATCGTCCAGGTAAGGGTACACCCGGACCCCTCGGCGCCGCAGAATGCTGTCACCACTGCCATGCATTTGATGAAGACCCTGGGAGCTGGAGATAAGCCAAGGCATAGGCTCGAACTGAGAGGATCCTCCGCTCAAAGCGGAGGAATCTCCGGTGTGACGGATGGATGGGGACGTGAAAGAACGTGTCCTGTAGGTCCAGAGAGCAGAACCACACGCCGTGTTCCAGAGATGGTATTATCTGCGCCAGAGTGACCATTCTGAACGTCCGAGACCTTAGGAACTTGTTCAGGTCGTGTAGGTCGAGAATGGGGCGCCAGCCCTCCGTCCGTTTCAGAACCAGGAAATACCTGGACACGAACCCCGGGTCTAAAGGGGGGGTCCTCTAACTCTGTGATCACCTCCTTTTGGAGGAGGACAGCGATGTTGGCTCGACGAGCCGCCAGTGAGGCTGCGGACCCCGAGGCCCCCCGAGGTGCGACGGCTCTGAAGGGCGGGCCTGCTCGACTTCAGAGGTAGGCCTTTTCCCACCACCTCCAGTACCCACCTGTCTGTGGTAACAGCGGACCAGGCGGAAAGGAAGGCCTGAGCCGGGCCCTCCCAGGGGGAACCAGGGGTGAGGTGACAGGGATGGGGCGACACCTCAGCCCGTCACTGGGCAGGCTTGGAGGAGGGACCGGCGAGGGACCTCCTGGGCCTTATCCCTGCTTCCTGTTGGAGGAAGCCGACGCTTGGGTTTGGGATGCCAAGCTCGAGCCTGCTGGCCCCGACGCTGTTGGGCGGGACCGCCATGGGCGAGAAGGACCTAAAGGGCTTAGGCTGTGGCTTCGCGCTTTGTCCATCTGAGCGGAAGAGCCGAGTCCAGGTAGCATTGGACTTCTCGATCCTCTGCAGGTGACCTTCCACCCAGGGTCAAGAGGTCAGTCCCCAAAAGGGAACATCCGCCAACTTGCTGGGTATCCGAGGTAAAGGTGGATATCCTCAACTAAGCCCGATGACGATGGCCACTGCGGCCGCCACAGACCTGGCAATATGAGTTCCCGATGTCTCAACGGTCTGGAGCTGCTGTTCATTACCGTTCGCCCTGGTCCCGCACTCCGCCTGACCGTAGTCTGCAGATCTGGGGAAGATGAGGACAACCTCATCCAGGAGCCCAACAGGCGTGAGAAAAATGTCCATGAGGACGGCCGAACTGGCCTGACGAAGGCCGAGAGAGACGAAGCATAGACTTTTTCGCCCGCATAATCCAATTTCTTGGATTCCTTGTCGGGAGGTTTGTCTGACATCCCTGGCGTCGGCACGCGGAAAACGCTGTCGGCAACCAACCCCGGCCGAGGTGCCCCAAAAACCGACAGGGAACCGGGGGGGACGCGATACTTCCTGGCCGATCCTGGCCGAGGGCAGGAAGCAGGACGCGCCAAAGTTCCAAGGCCGGACCCACTCATGGCCGGCCACGGAAGGCCTCCATTAGGAGAATCCCTCGGTCCAGAATCTCGTGAGGGATACCTGTCCGCTTACAAACGGGTTCGAGCTTCATCCCGGTGGACTCCAAGATGAGTTGAAGCAACCCTAAGAAGGACGGCGGTCATCGCCCACTGACTGCCCTCCCGAGGACTCCAAGTCCATGCGCTTGGAGAAGAGGAGGAACCATCATCGACTCAGAAGAGTCCTCAAAGAGCTGCCTTGGCCTGAGCCACCCTCCACCTGCCGAGGTTTATCGGGAGTGAGGGTGACCGACAGCCTATGGGCAAACCCAAGGCCGACTGAATTTTGGTCGGAGCCCCAACTAATGGCTGTGGAGGCGGAGGTTCCACCAGAATCGGTGGGGCAGCTGGAATTGACCTAACAACTGCCTGGGAACAGGCTCCTCGGCTACAACGAGGGTTGTTTCGCCGCCCGTGACAGCCACTTAATGGCCGGGAAGACGACTGGGTCGGGCCTATTCCCCGGTCAAAAGGAGTCAAGCTGCTAACATGAAAGCCCCACTTCTCCGGACGCAACTTGCGCTGAAGCCTCCCCTCGTCCAAGGAAGAGGAAGAGCTGCCGCTGCGGGGTGTCGAGACCGAGACCGCCCATAGCGGGCGGATCTGCTTGGATCATGAGGATGTCCGAGACCGAGAGTCTCGACTAGGCCGAGGAAGGCGAGGAGAAGTGTCGGAAATCGGCACTCTCCTCGGCTCGGATGATCCCACCAAAGGCTCCGGAACTGGAGGCACAGACGAGCCGACGGGATCCTCAACTCCCACCGGGGGAACCGGGGAGAGGGGATTCTCAGCTTCTCCAGCCGACAACCCGTCTAACAGGTCGAGAAAAATCTCGACTGCGTCGTCGGGAGTCTCGGTCAACTGGTCTGACGGGGACACCATGAAGCCAGTGGCCGAAGCTGAGGGGTCGACCGAAGTCGACTGTCGACAAGGGAAGGGGGATCTTTCCTGCTCCCAAGAGCGTCGACAGAGAGACTTACTTTTGCTCTTTTTGGACCTGGAAAAAGGTCCTGAAGAAGTTGGACCCTCACCTTTCGTCGAGAGGGTCAGACAAAGCTCCTTAAAAGAAGCAGAGTATGAGGCACCGAGAGACAGCGGGACAAGTGCCGCAGCCGAGGTAGAAGTGGCCCGCGCCGACTCCTCTTCGAGGGCGATCATCTGCTCGAGCTGATCCGCCGAGCCTGCCGCCGCGGACACCGCCAACTGGGCCTCTTTAGATTTCACCGGTGGAATTCTTTTCTCAGGGCGCCCAGTTGTAATCGGGCAGCACAGTCTTCGATGACGTAGGGCTTCAAAAGAAGGAGCATGTCGTGAGGCCCGCGGGTCGTGCTCAAGGCCCAGGCAGTAGACGCATGGAGTGCGGATCCGTCCTAGACATCTTCTGCCCGCAAGTGGCACCTCCGGAAACCAGGAGTCGATTCATCTCATCGCAGCCAGCGAGAGAAGAAGACCAAGTCTTTTAGCAAAACTTTGATTTCAACTTTCAAGAATTAGGAACCAGTCTTAATCGCGAGAGCGTTAAGGAGGGAACCTGAGCTTCCAAGCGGTAAGGAAGATCTGGCGCCATGGGGCGGAGCCCAGAGTTTTACCACCCGGGTGGTTGGGAGGAGCCAGCTTGAAGACCTTCCGGCAAGATTTAAAGTGGCAAGGAACCTGCCAATAAGTGTGGATGAACAACATATCCATGTCCCTAGAAGAGGCCCTGCAGGCTGGCCCAGAACAGGGGGTCTGGCGGGCGTCTGGTCCGGTGTCGGGGTGACGTCCGGCAAGGGGACTTTGGCCAGCATCCGAGGGTCCGACGTCAGGCCATCTGGACCTAAGGGAGGAAGTCCTGACGGAGGCGCTGAAGAGTCCCCAGCGGCGTCTGGAGGAGGGCCGGAGGGATCCTCCGGGTCCAGCTGGGGAGGACGAGGCCTCTGACAGCAGCGGCAAAGGCTGTGGGAGCCAAGTTAATAACCCCCTTGAGAGGGCGTGCAAAGAAACCAAGAGCTCACAATTTTAGAACAGAAGTCCGCTAAGGATAGTCCTACCAAACGAAAGATGTCGCCTGGCATGGACATCCAGGGCATAGTGCTTGATGAAAGTATGCACTGAGCTCTAGGTAGCCGCACTGCAAATGTCTGCAATGGGCACTATGTGGATTTCCGAAAGGGATGCTGTGACTGCTCTAGTAGAGTGAGTGTACACTCTGCCCTCCAGCTTAACTTGCGCCATGGAAAAACAGTGGCGAAGGCATGCCACCAGCCATGCCAAAATGCATCTGATAGCGACAGGCTGACCCAGCCGGGTCTCGCTGAAGAAAACAAACAGTTGTTGAGCTTTCCGAATTTCTTTTGTTCTATCCAAATAGAAATGCAGAGCTCTTTTGACATCTAAAGAATGAAGGGTATGTTCTCCTTCATTTTGGAAGTTCGCAAAGTAAGTAGGTAGGACCAAAGGTTGGATCAGATGGAATTCTGAAACAAGCTTAGGGAGAAACTTAGGATGGGTCCTAAGAACTACTTTGTCCTTATGAAACACAGTATACGGCGGGTCTGTGACCAAGGCATGTATTTCAGAAACCCTGCGGGCCCAGGTAATGGCCACCAGCAAAGCCATTTCCAAGTGAGAAATTTCAGCTCACAGGTAGCTAGAGGCTTGAAAGACTTTCGTACGAGCATGTCTAACACAAGATCAATGTCACAGGCTGCAACTGGATGTCTGATAGGAGGTCTGGTATGTAGAATGCCCTTAAGAAACCTCTTAACTACAGGTAACTGAGCCAGTGACAAGGAAAGTACTGGTTCATGATAAGCTGCAATGGCACAAAGGTGAACTTTGTAGAGTACTGTAGACCTGAATTTGAGCAGTCTAAAAGGTACTCTAGAACTTTATTTGGTGGGCAGGAAAAAGGATTCAAAGAGGATTTTGCACAGCAGAGAGAAAAACGCTTCCATTTGGCTATGCAAGTTGTTCTGGTGGCTGGCTTGCGCGCAGCAAAAGAATATCTGAAACTTGCTGAGAGACACCGAACCTGTTCACCTCTATCTCTTCGGGAGCCAAGCGTGAAGGTGAAGCGACCTCACAGGGTTTTAAATAACTGATTAGCAGTTTTTTTTCTTGGGATGATACTAACTGTACAAAAAGTATTTATATAGATTTTCTAGAAGGGCTGTGTTTGCTAAACACAGTGAGGCAAGAGCTATGCATTTTCACAAAGATTTAGCACTTTTATGAGCAAAACGCTAATCAATTTCTACAGTTAAATAAAACCCTGCCTCAGATTTGGATGGACTAGAGGCCCCTGGGTCAGAAGGTTCGTCTGAAGGGGAAGCGCTTCGGAGGGGTTTCTGACATACTGTTGAGTAACAGAAACCATATCTGTTGAGGCCAGAAGGGAGCAATGAGGATCATTTTGTCCCCCTGGGACTCGAATTTGAGAGTACCCTTTGAATTAGAGGAAGAGGAGGAAAGGCGTATAGAATGAGTTTTGTCGACTGCAGCCTGAACGCATCCTGACAGAAAATGCCAGGCCCTGGATTTCTGGTACAGAACAGAGGCAGTTTTGTGTTGAGTGGGGATGCAAAAAGGTCCAGGTCTGGAGATCCCCACTCTGCGAATAGTGACTGAACTACGGTTGAGTCGAGAGACCACTCGTGAGGATCTGTCTCCGTTCTTCTGAGACAGTCTGCCAGTTTGTTCTGCACTCCTGGCAGGTAGACCGCCTGAATTAGAGCCTTGTGCTCTAGGCACCATTCCCACACTCTCATTGCTTCCCTGCATAAAGAGTAAGAGTATGCACCGTCCTGCTTGTTGATGTAATACATCACTGCTTTGTTGTCCATTTGAAGGAGAATGTTCTTATGACAGAGAATGTCCTTCAAAGCCCGGACTGCAGAGAGGACGGCTCTCATTTCCAGGACGTTTATGTGAAGCTGGGACTCGACCCAAGTCCACGTGCCTTGGGTGTGGAGATTCTGACAGTGAGCTCTCCACTCCATCAGGGACGCGTCCGTGGTAATGGAAATCTGATGATCCAGAGGAGCACAGGGATACCCTTCCAGAAGATTGTCCTCTTGCGACCAACAGGTGAATGACCTCTTCAGAGGTTCTGTCACCTTGATGAGAAAGGACTGAGGATGAGTGGTTAGGGATCACTGAGTACTGAGCATCCATTGAGAGTTTCCTCATGTGGAGATATGCTAGGGGTACAGTGAACACTGCGGATGCCATGAGACCCAGCATCTGCTGCATCGAGATAGCTCAAACGGAGCTGTTCTCTCTGCTGTACTAGGCCATCTGTAGGATATCGCTCCTTCTGTCCTCTGCAAGAAAAGCTTTTGCACAGGAAGTGTCCAGAAGAGTTCCTATAAAAAGGAGCTTCTGGGAGGGCTGCAACTGTGATTTTTTGAGATTTAGTAGGACTCCCATGGACGTGAGAAAGTCTGAAGCCGTGGCTATGGCATCCAGTTTGTCTGGAGGGACCTGCTAGAAGCCAGTCGTCCAGATATGGGAACATTTGTATTCTAATTTTTCTGAGATGCGCTGTGAGAATTGCACAATGCTGTGTAATTCTGGCTGAACAGGCATCTGGGAATACCAAAAACCAGATCTTTTCCACTTGGAATTGTAAGTTTTTTTGGTAGCAGGTTTCCTGCTAACCTTTAGAATATCCAAAACCAACTGAGAAAGGTTTATATGTGCATATTCTAACTCTTCAAGAGGCAGGCCTTGAGCCTGAAGACTGGGATAGAGGATCCTCCCCTGAGAGGATGTCAGCAGATTTAAGTGTCTGGGAAGACACAGAGGCCTTGTCACTGACAATGACAGTAGTAGAGGATACCACAGCTGTCTGGCCCAGTCTGGTGCCACTAGGATCACCCTGCAAGGCTGAGATCTGGTCTTGATCAGAACCCAGAAAAATCAAAGGGAAAGGAGGAAATGCATACAGGAACCTGCTTGTCCAATCCAATCCAATAGTACAGCCCAGTAGAGGAGGCCTGCAACAAAAGAGAGGAAGTTGATGATTGTCCGGGGCTGCAAACAGATGCATCTTTGGAGTCCCCCACCTGTTGACAATAACGTGAAGGAACAGGGGATTCAGAGGCCGTTCGTGATGACCCTGAGAAATTCTGCTGAGAGCATCTGCTAAGATGTTGTCCTTCCCTGGCAGGTCTACAGCCACCAGGGAAGCGTGACGGGAATGAGCCAGAGACCATACCTTCATGGCCTCCGTGCACAAGGCCGAGGACTGAGTGCCTCCCTGCTTGTTGATGTACCACATGGTTGTGGTATTGTCTGTCCTGATTTGTACTACTTTACCCTGAACCACAGTTGAGAATGTCTGCAGAGCTAGAAAGACAGCCCTCAACTCCAGAAGGTTTATGTGAAGGAGGGACTCCTGGTGAGACCAGGTTCCCTGAGCTGTAAGCTGGTCCAGATGGGCCCCCCAGCCTAGGAGAGAGGCATACGTGGTGAGAATCACTGAAGGAGCCTGACTGATGAATGGGACACCCTGCCGAAAGTTGTTCTCCTCCAGCCACCACTGGAGTGCCTGAACTAGAGTCTGGAACACCGGAACCAATTTGGAGAGAGGGTCCTTTTTCTGAGACCAGTAAGATCCGAGATGAAACTGAATCTCTCTCATCTGAAATCTTGCTCCCTGGACCACAGCTGTGGAGGCTGCCATGTGGCCCAGTAACTGAAGAAAATGTCTGGCTGGACGAGAAACTAGAGGTTGAAAAGAGGAAGCCAGAGTGACTAGAGACTGAACTCTTGAAAGAAGAAGGAATGCTCTTGCCTGGGTCGTGTCTATGTCCGCCCCTATGAAAGTGAGCAGCTGAGTCGGTTCCAGAACTGACTTTTCTAGATTTAGAATGAAGCCCAAGGACTCCAGAAACCTTTGGGTGACCTTTAAGGCTGACTTGACTTGGCCTGGGGACTGATCTACTAGGAGCCAGTCGTCCAGGTATGGGAACAGAAGGATACCTTGTCTCCTGAGGAATGCTACCACTACTGCCAGGCACTTGGTAAACACCCTTGGAGCCGATGTTAAGCCGCGAAAGGCATGGCTCTGAACCGATAATGGCCCAAGGGCAATTCAAACCTGAGGTACTTTCTATGGGAATGTCTGATGGGTATGTAGAAATAGGCATCCTTGAGATCCAGGGAGACTAGTCAGTCTTCTGGTCTGAGAGAGGGAAGAATTACTCCCAGAGTCGCCATCTTGAACTTTGGTTTTGTTAAGTGTTTGTTGAGGTACCTTAAATCTAGGATGGGACGCCACTCCCCTGTCTTTTTTGGGGTAAGGAAGTATCTGGAATAAAGTCCTTTTCCCCTGTGACAAAGAGGTACCTTCTCTACTGCTCACATGAGCAGAAGAGAGGAGACTTCTGCCTCTAAGGCCTTTGTCTCCAAGGGGGAGAGGGGGCTGAAAGATGTTGCTCTCATTTTTGGGAACCTTTTGAAACTGAGAACAAGTCCCTGGCTCACTACTTTCAGGACCATTTGTCTGAGGTAATGGAATCCCAGGCCTAGGAACAGTGAGCCAGCCTGCTCCCTACAGGAATTGGGGAGGCGACTCTGACTGACACGTCAGGGTATCTGTTTGGCAGGGGGCTTGGACCGAGTGGATGCTGGGGTCCTGGTCATCCCTCGTCTGCCTCTTCCCCTGAAGAACCCCCTCTGCTGGAAAGAAGAGGAAGCCTGGGCTTGGTAAAAAGGCCTGACCCTGCCAGCCTCTAACTG